>OY723399.1:90753668-91353668 GCA_963210345.1 Inga oerstediana | reverse complement strand
CTTCACTCTTCGATTTCTTCCAGAGGAGGTAGGTGTCATCAGGTTCAATGGGGGACATTCAGACATTTACTTTACCCCCACCTACCACGTCTCCCTATCTTCAAGCACACTTGGGCAATAGCTGGTAAACTGTTAACATCTGTTAGTCAACTTTGACAAAAATGGAAAATTTAACCCTATTTTCGAAGTTCATGGGTACTTTTGAACCTCCAAAAAGCATATGGTGCTGGATGAAATTTGGATAAAAACTCATGGGCATTTTTGACCCTGAACCCTTTCTTCAATTTAATCAAAACTTCTATATTTAGCTCAAAATTTTATAATAGCCAAAGCATCTTCATCACATCACATTTTTCTTCATATGTATAAGTTTAATGCACAATTTGAGTTCAAAACCAACAAATGTATAAGAAAAATGTGATGAAATATAAGAATTTTTGGAGAATAACACTCCCCCAAACTTAAGCTTTTGCTTATCCTTAAGCAAATTCACACATTTAAGATGAATCCATCAATTGCTTATCTAAATTGCATATATGTTCATGAACTCATTCATTGCTCTAAGGATCATACATAACAAGAAATTAAGAGAATATGCCAAGATGGATGCCTCATAGTTGTTAAGTAAGTCTTTCAAGAATTCTCAGAGTGTGAGTGTGTTTATGAAATCAATACAGACTTTTCCAGATTTTAACTTAGTTACAAGAAATACCCCAACTCTTATAAAAATTTTCAACTCTACAACTTCACTACCCTCTTCTTCATCCGTCTCTACTTAAAATTTACCTCATATGATGTCAAAATCAAAAGGACTTTCAGGTTTGTAACGTGGCCATGGGTTCAAGGTGTTTGAATATAAGGGAAAAGGATAAATACAAAAACTTTGAGATAATTAAAATAACTTTCTTTTTTGTCCTCTTTCTCTTCTTTCTTAGGGCCCGTTTAGTACAAGGAATTTGAGGGAGGGAAAGGGAAGATTATGATATTCCCACACAGAAAAAATGTTTGGTGCCAAAAGTTGCTGAAAGTTAAATTCCCGTCAGCGGCAATGTTTCCTTAAACATGGGAATTTGAGTTCCCACCAAAAGTGGCGTCCACTCAAGTTCCCTCCGAGGACAGTTGGGTGAAGGGAGTTTGTGAGGAAAAGGATCTGGAAGACAAAATAGTGTAGCAGCGGTGGGTGTATATTTTACTTTTTATACTGTGGTTTGTTCATTCTGGTGTGGACGTGTGCATAGTGATATTGCAAGTGTAGTGTTCTTTGTTATTTAAATATGGCCGAGAGCAGCCAAGTTGTTAAATGTGAACTAAATCCATTTATAAGCTATTATAAATTGATTTATAAAAGTATTAAATTGATTTAACCCATTTTTTTCATTACTTTATTATAATGGTGTTATGGGTATTTCATGTATTCTTCCCACGTCCGTCACTCCATTTTCTTTCTATCAAACGTCTCATTTTCTGTCAACCTAAGTTACTTTCCCATGTCTACCAAACAAAGATACCTGTTTAAATTCCCTCCAATATTTCCTTCCTTTCCTTTCCTTTATCATACATTTCTTATACCAAACGGGCCCTTAAGGTTTCATTTGCACTCTACCAAACTTGAACTAACTTGCTTTCTTCCTACCAAGTCTTCTTCGAATTGTCTCTTTTTTTTTTCTTTTTCTTTCTTTTTTTAGAGAGTATGGGCTTGGTTTCTATTCACATTTCATTCCATATTCACAATTTGACCTTTTACACATCAAACCATTCCTTACTAACCCCCCCTTTTTTATTTATCTCAAAGCAGGGTATTTCATAGTCTTTTGGGCTAGGGGTTAGGAAAGTGAATTGGCTTTCAAAAGAACATTTATATTGGTTTTTTTGTAAAGGCAATTCAAAATGGAAGAATAATAATGCAGGTTAGCTTGAAAGGCTCAAACGCTTTTTAAAGAAATGCCTAAATCATTTCTTAAAACCATATGAGACGTACCATAAGCTTTGAAGAATTCTAAAGGGGATTTGGAAATTATCTCTTTGAAAATAGATATATAAGCTAGTTTACCACAAGTTTCCTCAACAAAAGCCTTCAAAACATCCCTGACTCCAATAGTGCAAGATTTTACTTGAGAGAATTCTTTAAAAACTCACTCCAACACTATAATTCACTCAACAAAGTATATTAATCATAATTTCCTGTCAAGCAAAATACTCAACAACTATTCAATCATAAGACCATTCATGTAATGCTAGACAAACAAATTCAAAATCTTTTCTTAACTATTTTTAAGCAAAGGCTTAAACTTGTGAAATTTCATATATTTCACCCCTTTTTTAAATCAAACTATACATCAAAACTGCTTGTATATTCATGTGCACTCATTGTTACCATCCATAATTTTCAAAATTTTTTACAATCTTCCCACCCCCAAACTTAAAATCAACTATGTCCTCACTGTCAACAAAGGCAAAGGAAGAGAATAATTGCAACCAATCAAAGTCATTAACAAATATATATCACATGCAAATTCAAACTATAACCAGCATTCATTCCAAACACATACTATCAACACGAATGAAACAAATTATAGAAAAGTAGAAGAAGACTCCCTCTTTTGTTCTTGATCCGCACTCATAGTTGCTAATGATCTTTTTTATCAAAATGGAACACATCATTAGGGGCTACAAAAGTCCTACAAAATCAAGACAAAACATCAAACAAAAACCTTGGGTTGCCACCCAAGAAGCGCTAATTTTAGAGTATTCAGCCAAACTTTGCAATAAAAACACCTAATCATAAGTATCAAACATTATGATAGCCTTATCTTCATTTCTTTTCAAATAAAAATGCTTCAAACAGAAAATATGTTCATTCATATTAATTCTATGTATTTCATCAATCATTAGAAATTTTAGAGTACAAGCATTTATTAAATTCAAAGAAGACACAACATGCATATACATACAAACAAAAGTAAGAGCTTCTAAAAATTTAGAACACCCAACAAAATCCACTTAATTATCATCAGTAGGAGTCAAATTTTGAACAGGAAGATCATCTGTAACTACTCTTGGGACTTCAACATGAGTCTCAACATCAAAACCACAAGGATTAGGCTCCACAACTAGAACCTCTTCTAGACACTTAACATTGTTCTCTCCTATATTAATTTCCAACTCACAATCACCCCAATATTATCACAAGTTGGTAGTAATACTTTATCACTCCCCATAGTCAATTGTTTACTTGAGACCTCATCTTTTATAGGAGAATATTTTAATATATCATTAAAAAATCCTTTTGAATTCAAAGAGTCAAGATTAGAAGTCATTTCATCAACTTGAAATGCTTCATTTTGAGCATAATCATTAATTTTGTCTTTTTGAAAAATTTTCAAGAATGCATTTTGACCCTATAAAAGGTGTAAAAGAAATTCCTTTGTAGTAAGATCCTCCTCATCAATTGGGGTAATTTCATCTTCATGAGAATTGGGTGACATATGAGGATGTAATGCATATGAAGAAAGAAAGTTAGGATCCCAAGACAATCGTTGTTCATGATTCCATCCAAGGTTACAAGTATTATCATGAAAATCAATATGAGCTCTAGCAAAATCATTCTCCAAATAATCCAAGGTTGAGACATGAGGACATTGCTCTCTCAAGTGATAATCCCCACAATAATCACAACAAATGTAATAGTCATAATAATAATTTTGAGAATCATTTTCATGTTCAAATCCACCATTTGTCCCATTAGTCTACCAAGGATAATCCATAAACAAAGTTTAAAATAAAAAAAACTAACAAACACAAAAACAACAACAAAAACTAACAAAATCAACTAAACTACCTAAGACTAGGAAAACAAAAAGATAAAAAACAAACAAAGAAAAACTCAAAAGTCCCTGGCAACGGGGCCATTTACTTGTTTGCCATTTAGCTTATTGCAAGTGCATAAGTCGTAAGTAATAATATAGTGATAAAAAGAGTGTTGTTCCACAATGACTATGATGAAATTGAGCTAATTATATTAACCATGTTACTAACTAGGTTGAATGAGATCATTTGAAATTGAGTAAGTTAAATAAGGATTTTGATGGAAACAATAAAGTTGAGCAATTGAAAATGGAAAATTGATTCTAACTTCAAGAGATTAAAGGCTTAGGATTTCTTCTTCCCTATTATATTTCATGGAATTATGCAATTATCCACTTATGCTAATTGAATGAGTTTATATGCTAGTCAAAGGTTCTAAAATCATTAACCAAGCTCTCTCAAGTCAAGATTGATTTTTAATCTTCATTAAAAATATTCAATCTCTTGTTTATAATTAATGAAAACCATCTTTTCAAAATAATCCTTGAATAGATTATGCTAGGTTATTAGATATATCTCTATTTTTACAACAAACCATCCATTTAATTCATAAACTTCAAGCCTAACATGATTTTTCTCAAGTTCTACGACCAAAATAGCTCTCTCAAGCATCATTCAATTGAACTAATATAATCATGTAGTGATCAAGCACAAGATAGCATTAAGCATAAAGAAAAATCAGTATATATTCTCAATAACTAGAAAAAGCAAGAAAATCTAATAGTCTCAATCCATACAATAGGTAAAAGTAATCCTAAATGAAAAGTTTAGCTGGACATAATATGAAATAAGTTCAAACTAAACATAAAACTCATGTTTATATCAACAAAATAAGAAGAAAAGGGAGAAGAACAAGAAAAACTAAGGAAAGTTCTCAAATCTCTTCAAGAATCTTCCTCCACCCTCCCAATCTTCACAAAAAGCTCTCTTCCAAGGAGTTTTTCTTTGTGCCCAGCCTCTCTTCAGTCCAGAATGAGCAATTTTGGCTCCCTCTCTTAGGTTAAAAGGCCCTAGATTCGTCACTTTTTTCAAAACGCACAACATCAGTTTCGTAACTTTGCTTTTTCTTTGCTATAGCAAATCAACAGCAAACGCAGTCAAAAAGGTCTATTTTTGGGGTGTTTTCACTTTTGCGTTGCTGTAGCCAAGCAAAAGTGACTGGAAACATCTTCAAGCTACTTCTATAATCTTCCATTTTAATTTTGTTCTTCTTTTCCCCACTTCCAATTATCCTTATAAGCTTCTAATACTTGTCATCATCCTCCTATAGAAAGAGGGAGTTTATGAGCTTTCTAATTTCTTCAATTTAATCAAAACTTCTATACATTTAGGTCAAAATTTGATAATTGCCAAAGCATTTTCATCACATCACATTTTTCTTCATATATATAAATTTTATGCACAATTTGAGTTCAAAACCAACAAATGTATAAGAAAATGGGATGAAATATAAGAGTTTCTAGAGAATAACAAGTCTCGTTGTCGTTGATTCATGCAAGTAGTTGGAATCACATCAGGAGAGGTAAAGTCCGAACTTCCCTTTTAGAAAGTCTCATCTTCTTCATCTGAAGTGGTAAAGACTTGTAGTTTGCAAGTGGTTTATGGTTCGGTGAAATGGGTATGGAAGGAATGAGTGATTGCATATGTTGCATAGGGTGAAACGCATCTGGCATTTCAGAATACTGAAGCTCCTATATTTTTTGGTCAACCAATTAGTTTGTCTTGTTCATATGACAAATACACTTGTTCATGAGGAGTTGAATACTTGAAAATCGAACTTGCTGAAGCTCTTATATTTTCTTGTCAACCAATAAGTTTGTCTTGTTCAAATGATAATTGCACTTGTTCATGATGACTAAAACACTTGTAAATCAGAAATGTTCAAGCTACTATGTCTTTTTTTTGTTAACCAATTTATTTGTCTTGTTTATATGATAATTGCACTTGTTCAAACGGTTTGAACATTTGAAAATCAAACTTGCTAGGCTGCTATGTTTTCTTGTCAACCAATTAGTTTGTCTTGTTCAAATCACAATTGCACTTGTTCATGATAAGTCAAACATTTGCAAATCAGATATGTTCAAGCTGTTATGTTTATTTGTTAAGCAATTAATTTTTTTCGTTAAGTTATTGAAGTTTACATATTAATGATGTGCAACAAGAGATATGGTTAGCAATTCTAGAAAGCAAATATTTTGCATCTTCTATATAGGAGGGGAATAGATGAAGACCTTAGAGGGAAAGTGATATATGACGGCTGTAATACCCCGAATTTTGATATTGGAGGCTTGGGAATAAGCCTAAATTAAGATGACTGCTAAGCCCCAGTTTAGTAGATATATCAAATCTATTTTCTAATGTTCCTTATGTCTTTAGGGCATTAAAGAAAATAAAATGGTGAATTTTGAAGAAAGTGATTATGCTTCCAGTGAAATTTCCTGCAAGGCAGTGAGATTGTCATGAGATTTTGGAAGAACAAATGATGAGACAAAATTATGAAATTTTATAAGATCAAAGTAGACATCCTAAGTTTTAATTTGATAGGTCATATAACTCAATTAGAGCTATATACAAAGAGTTATGAATTTTTGAAGTTTACCCAACGAAATTGATTCTTTTTTGGAACAACATGCAAAGATTTAAAATCTGAGAATGACATGCTTCCAGCTAGTAAAATACTATATTTTTCCTTGAAATTAGACTCAATAATGATTCTATAGCCTTTGGAATAGCTCCAAAATGATATCTACAAATTTAGTTATGATTTTTTAAAGGTTAGGTAGAAAAACTGTCAGAAAATCTGAAAATAGAGAAAAAATTGTAATTTTGCCAAAAAGTGCTAAATTAATTATTTTCCCATTAATTGAAGTTAATTTCAATTAATTAAGGAGAATAAAGGTGAAAAACATATTTAGATTATTTTGGTCATTTTTCATTATAAACTCATATAACCCCCAAAAATACTATGGAGGTGTCTAAATGGTACATTTGGAATTGTAGGATCAAATATGGAGCTCGAGCTATTGGCATGCTTTACAAGGCACACGTTTCGAGACGAAAAATGGTTAAGGTAGGGGACTTACCTTATTTGCATGTATTTGATATCTCTGCTTGTGTAGTGATGTATGTGATTACTTTATTTGATTGTGTAGAGCATATTTCAATAAATGAAGCTCTGTTTCTGTTTTCGCTGTAGCCATAGTTTTGTTGCATGAAACATTGGGCATGCAGAAATGTCATTATGGGGCATACATCTAGTTAAAGCTAACATGTCATACACATAGTATATATTATACATGTATTATGGTACCTGTTTCTAGAGCCGGGAATACGGGCCAGGCCGGGCCTACAGGGTCGGCCCGTTTAGGCTCGCTTCGTAAAAAATCCCCCAATTTTTAAAGCCCGCAGCCCTACATGGCTAGCCCTTCACAGGCTCGCACCTAAACGGGCTTGAACTCATTTTAATTAAAAAAAATCTTTTTCAAATTTTACAATTTATTTATTATTTTACCTTAAATTAAGATACATTATTTTTAAAACTCATAAATTTTTAGTTAAAATAATAATCTAAAGTCCAACTTAGCCTCTTTTTTAAAGTTTAAATGAATAAACCATTGAAGAAAATAAAATAAATCAAACCATTTAATAAGTGTTTACCTATTATTAATACTTTATTAGGTACTTAGGTGTCTCTCATATTGATAATTTGATATAATGATATTATATATATTAATTTATTTTTAAAAAATATTAAACGGGCCTAAAAGGACCGACCCTCCAGGGCTATAGGGCTGGCCCTCCAGGGCTTGCGGCCTTACAGGGCCAGCCTTTTTAGGCCCGCTTCCTATTTTAGCCTCTAAATCATAAGCCCGGCCCTTGAAGGGCTCGTGCATAAACGGGCCGCCCCGACGGGCTCGGTCCGAATTCCCGGCTCTATCTGTTTTTTACTGATATTCTCTCGAATCGCACCCTCCCCTACCAATAATTTAGACAGAAGAAGACAGAAGATATGGTGAGAACAATGCATAGTACCATACAAGGGGATTACAGTGGTAGAACGAAGACGAGAAGATATCTCTATTTCACTAGGACGATTTTAGACATTCAAGTAGCCCTGTGCGGCTACATTGATGGTAATTATTATGTACGAATCTCTATGGGGAATTTCTGTAATCATGCTCATATTATCAGCATATTTATGCTATTCCTGTATTGCCCACCGAACCGCATATCATTTTCCTCAAATACTCTGGTAAAGGTAAAATTAAAATAAGGGCGTGACAAGGGCAGTATTATAAGTGGAAAGTTATTAACAAAAGGGATGAGCTATGCAAAACTAAGAATATTGGTAGCAACAGATGTGTGGCCTAAAAATAATGGATTTAACATGAAGTATATAGTTAGTTATGCAAAGGATACACCACTAGATATTGTGGATGATGTTGGAGTTGACCAACTAATTGACTACAACAATACCAGTGGTCATATGTGTGTTTGCAAGAATAAGAAAGACTTGGATGTAGCATCATGGTTGGATAGTCCACAAGAATAAGTCAATGCTCTTGTAAGGCTTGGGAAATTCAAGATTGTCATGCCCACATGCATGTGCTACAATAAAATAGATACACGAAAATGTTTATGCATATGTTGAGGATTGCTTCTTACTCCCAGATCAGGAAAAAATTTATAGCAGATTGATGATTCTAGTTGAGACCCATGACATTCCTAGACCAGATTCCCTAAGATAAGACAATTACTCATCAACTATCTTGCTGTAGCCACCAATGACTTCTCGTCCTCCAAGAAGGCCAAGAGTTTAGAGGATTGAATCTCAATTTCAAGACAAAATAGTGTACCATTGCTCAAGATATGGTGAGGCTGGTCAAGACTTGTAAGAACCCTAATCCTTGTTGATAAAATTGTTGAACATAATTCTTTTTTGGTGTTAATACAACTTCTTGTTATTTTAAATATTGATATATCCCAACTAAAATTTTTTGGATGGTTGGAAAAAAAGGTATGATGTGCACATAGTCCTTTTTTGGGATGGGGTGCAAAGTTGTTAGTATACCATTTTGTAAACTCCTATAAATGAATGATCAATTTTAGGATGGTACTTATTGAAAAAATGTTCCAAGTACCAAGATGAAATTACTTGCAATTCTAATCTTTTGTAATATAAATACTTTCAGGATGTTATTTCTTGTTCAAACTTCTATTGCACTTGTTCATAGCTCTATTTCAATTGTTCATAGGTTTATCTGACTTGTTCATTATGCATAATATACTTGCAAAAGTGTCGTAGTGATTTCATTTGTTCAAACGTCTATTGTACTTGTTCATAGGTCTATTCGACTTGTTCATTATGCATAATACACTTGCAAATGTGTTGTAGTGATTTCACTTGTTCACAAATCTATTTAACTTGTTTATAACTTTATTGCACTTGTTCATTATGCTAATTAATCATGCAAATGTGTTCTTATATTTTCTCTTGTTCATAAGGATATTGAACTTGTTAATCAAGTATAAGACAAGTGCAAATGAAAGTTGTTCTTGAATGAGTAATTAGGATAGTCAACTTCTCATGTAACCTTTCCAATAACAATAACTATAGAAGCAACAATCTATTACGACAAAATGTAGTCACCCTTGCAATTATAAATGCAAATTTATATACATAAGAATTTGATTTGAAATCTGTAAAATGAGATAACTCTATGTATACATCTCTCGAAATCTTCTTACACCCTATATGAAGTAGTTTTCTAAACCCTATTTTATCCACCATTTCTTTTAACTTTGTTTTGCCCATAACAAAATCAGCTACCTCCTTGAATTTCCTTGGAGAGCATCGGGTATTAAAAGGGGCCACATATTTCTTCTCCTTCCTTTCTCCTACCAACTCTCTCTCTCTCTCTCTCTCTCTCTCTCTCTCTCTCTCTCTCTCTCTCTCTGGCTCGCTATCTGTTACATCCATATTTGCTCATTGTTTCCTTGTAGCTTTACAAATCGTGGAATCAAAATCTATAACATAATTAAATCCATACTATAAATAATTTTACTCTACATCATGAACAAGTATAATAGTTTTATGAACAAGTGGAATAATTTTATTAACAAGGTAAATTAATTTCTTAACTACAACTTATTTGCAAGTGTCTTACACCTCATGAACAAATGGAATAGTCCTATGAACAACTACAACAACCTACTTAGGCAAGAGAGTAGAAAATTGTCCCCTCATTCAATAATCTAGGTAACAAGTATAGATTTACAAGTACCAGACTGATAATAACTACAGATTACAGCCAAGTAGCATCCATCAATAAAATTAGAACTTTCAGTAACCTAGCCAGAACTTTTTGTTATAGGTCATAAACAAACAATTATTTTCAAAGCCTTTAGAAATATTGAAATAGGCAATGTAAATGAGTTGTCTGACTTAAAAGCATAGACATTTCCAGAAACTAGATCAATTCTACTCATATACAGGGGCATGTTAATCATCAAAACAAAATGGTAGCTTCAATTAATCCAGTCACCTCAGCATGGCTTAGTGCAAAAGGGGGAAACCCCCCCTTTTTGCCCACAAAAGGGGAAAAACTATTGTTTGTTTCAAATGAAAAATCAAAATGAAGGAGAAGAAAAGCAAAAGAATAGCAAGTAATTAAGAGTACTCATGCAAAGGAGGCGATAGGAATTAAATTTGTGCACTTACTATCAGGAGGGAAACAATCCACGAAGAAGCAAAAGGGAGAAACAATCTTTGAATGAGAGACGCATGAATAGTCAGAGACAGCGCCGATGAGGAGAGTTCGAGAACGAGCCAACAACGCACGGGGAGGTCGAGACGGAGCCAACGATGTATAGGGAGGTTGAGATTGAGTCGGTGACACGGTGGTAGTTGGAGAGGAGACGAAATCACACACAATATGGTTTCTTTCTTGGCCATATTTGTTTTGACGAGAGTATGAGGGAGAAGCAAGGTTTTTTTCAATTCTTTGTCAGAAGGTCATTTGTGTCTTTTGCCTCTACCAATTAATTTCAGTTTGGCCCCTAGGGACTGTAGTGAATTTTCATAATCTTTTAAGTTCCAACTAACAGTAATTCTCTATAGTGGTCCTTAAATGAAATTTTCCCTTGCAATTTTGATATTTTAAAAGTATTTTTCTAAAATTTTTCTTGTTTTAAATCGGACCCAAAAACAAGTGAAAATATAGTCGAGACCAAAATAACTGAACTTCAATTTTATTTTAATGGCAAAAAAAAGTTAATATTTAAAGACAAAAACCTATCACCACCACTGCAAGGACCCCTCTGCCAATAGCAAGCAAGCTTGCCAACTGTTGGAGCTTAAAGTGCCACTGCCTCTCGTTCTAAATATAAGAAGTAGTTTATCTTTTTTTTTTTTAAGAGATTAAGGAAATGAATTAAATTACATTAAAGTATTTATATTTATCATTTTTCTTAAAGTTAATTTGCTTGACTTATAAACTAATATGGTAGTATATTCTAATGATACACAATATAATGTTAAGTAGTTTATTTAGCTCCCTTAATCTCTTTAAAAAAATCAATTAGCTCTTATATTAATGATCAGAGGGAGTATTTAACTACTAAGCCATTAATACTTCTTAATCATATAATCCATGACATATTTTTTGCTGTTGATAAATTCATTAACTTATTCATTAAAAGAATGACACTTTTTTTTTTTTTTACCTGAAAGAATGACACATTAATACCTCTTTTTTTTGCCAACGAATGACCCATTATTATCGTTAGAGGAACTTTCCAACCTTTATTTTTGTATGAAGTTGATACTTAAAACTTTGGAACTTTTAAGTCATGTATAGGATAACTAATCAATCAGATATTAAATTATATGTAGATAATGTCTTAAAATAATATGCTTCATTCATTTAATAAAACAATAAATCAACTAATAATAACAACTTACTTATATGTAATAAAAACCAAAGTTTTTCCTCACACTACATGAACATTTTTTCCTTGAACAGGGAACATATGAACAGTTCTGATCCAACAGGAGTTGTTATCAATCCTTGGGAGAGGTATCCACAATCGAATGGGAGGGAAAGGTATCATATTTAATATCCGAAAGGTACCTTTAATACGAGTATCTCTAATAGAATGATACATATACTTGGTTAAAAAAAATTAGTCTGGACTATTTTAGGCCCTTAATAAGTAAGAAAAAAAGTAAAAGATTTTAAAAAAAAATTAATTAAAGGTTTCTCTTTGTTTTTTTAAACTTAGAATGTAAAGGATTTTCGCCACTTTTAATAAGTAGAGTTACTGAGACTACAAGCCGAAAGTCATAAACATATCAGTTACTCACATTTCATTTGTTATGGAGATTGTATATTGATCTATATATAATATAAAATCTATAATAAAAAAAAAAAACTAAACTGTACGCAATATAACCAATTCATTTATCCAAGTATTTTTTGGATAAAAAGAACAAAAACAAAATATACAAAACCAGCTATAAATAATAATGTCTAACAAAGGCACCAAAAAACCCTAAATAATTACTAAAAACTATCCCATGAAGAAATTACACCACCAGCTCCTAAACACATCAGGGATAACGCCAACTTTTTCTTAACAAAAAGTTCATCTGTGGCTATCATTATTGTAAGTAGCAAATCAACCAATCAAAAGCCCATAATGGACTGCAGGGGCCATTACATTGTGACATTGTTAACCAACCACATACAGGCATGACGCATATTCACACACAGTAACAGAGCAATATTATCAAATATTTGACATTTCTTAACTAGAACCAAACCTGCATTATCACCATTATATGGTGTACAAGTCATCATGAATCTGTACTTCCCATAGACCCAAAAATATTAACATTAAACATCATTCACATATAAATTAATTTACTAGTAAAGTAAATACTATACAATATTACAGCAAGTTATTTTTGAAGAAAGATAGACCGCTATGCCCATTTGATACAAAGCCTATCACACTATGTCACTAAATTTGTATGAATCAATGGTCATAATTCAATTTTCATAGATTTAAGCACCATTACAATTAAATGCCAATAAATTTGGGAGGGGGAAAATCACTAACATGCACAATTGTACTACACTGTATGGTAAACAGTTAGAAAAAGTAAAACAATGACATGCCAACCAAGGTTGGCAACCTTGACAAACGTTTTTTTTTTTTTTTTTTTTGTTTGGTAAGAGCATTTCTCAAGTTAACATAAGATCATTTCCTCCCAAAGAAGGACGAAGGCAGACCCGAACTTCATGCTCTTCTGGTCCCACACGAAGTTTTGGCACCATGATCTCAAGAACTGATCCTGACGCATCAAAGTATGCTTCTAGAATGGCATCTTCAGGAATTCGAGTTGAAAGAGGAATCTCTCGAACAAACTCACCAGGAGGGCAGTGTTCAGAAGATGGATCAGCGAGCTTAAATGTTCTATCATGTCTCTTGATAAATGGCTTCCCAGATATGCTCACACAAGAAACCTTTATGATACCATGTGTGAGAGTATTCCTCCATGAAACTTTCACACTCGGAAGATCCACAAAAGGAAGACTAATAATGATCAAGTATCCTTGTTCATCCTCGTAAATAGTTTTTGCAGCTGTCACAGGACCATAGACGGTCTTCATTACCCCTGTAAAGTCAGAAAGCCAGTGTGGCTCACCCGTATGCATTTCTATATCTGAAATCTGATCAGGTGAGGGATTAACAGCCAAGTAACAATCGTCATCATTCCCATGAGGAAACAAGTCTTTCTTCCTCTTGCCATTCACCGGAGACAGGTCCATCACATCACCATTACAGTGGTTGGACGGATGAGTTGACAGATTCAGCCCAGATCCATTGAGTAGTTTCTTTGGGTGTGCATTTGAAGCACTCTTGATTGGGGGAGGTGGTCTTTCAAGCTCAAAGTCTGTGTTGGGGAGATTTCTCCATGAACTGAAATCACTTGCTTCGGGTGGGATCAGGAAATTGAGATCCCTGCCAGTGATTTCCATCCACCTTTTTCGCTCCTCCTCATCAAGCCCTGAAAGATTGGGTGATGGAACAACCTCAATGCCATGCAAACATTGGGGGTTTGATAGGCCTCTGTAATGCTTTCGTTGCATCCTGTGAGATCGAACAAAGCCTCTGTCAACACTAAATGGGAACGGTCGCTCCCCTTGGCGAGAATGGCCATTCATGTAACTCCTCAGCTGCATCTTACCCAATGCATTTTCTGGCCTCTCCTGGAAAACCCACATGTACATATTTTCCATATCATGTTGAACCATAAAAACATCGAGCTTAAGATCAGATTTATCAAACCCTGAAACTCCATTGCTGTCCCTGATTATCTTAGCCTTGGATTTTTCATTCAATGCAGGCTTAAAATAGAAGCTGAAGAAAAACCATGCTCCCCATATACTATCAACTCGCTTTGTGCATTTCTTTCCACCTTTGGGAAGAGGTGTGAGGAAACTCTCAGTCTCATACCCTTGAGTACCAAGACTAACATCTAATATATCACACGGATCAGAATTCCATGACTGAGGAGGCGGTGGGCTGCGCTCAGCAGACAGGGGCAGATTTATATCCGGTGGACGGGAAAGTATGATTTGACCATTCATCTCCAAATCCAGTTCCTCGTGAGAAGATGCACTTGAATCCATGGTTAAGAGCGTAGATGGGTGATGATTCTCCATTGACAATTTAGATGTGCGAGGAGAATAGCCCAACTCAACTCATATAGTTGATGAGAATTATAACTGGTTGACTCAATGTTGCCATAGCAAAAGCAATTCCGGAAAGCAACCTTGTAAACACCTCCTTCGCATTAATCCCCCTCGTACATCTCCGTCAAAACCCTAGACTTGTTAAACAGATAACAAAACGTCACACACTGGTTAAAAAAAAAAAAAACAGATAAACAAGCGGATATTAAAAAGCCCGAAACCACAAGATTCAAAACATGAACTCTGTAAAAAAAGAAAATTAAATTAAATACTATACACGGAACTATGGAAGGACACAGAGAACAAAGGTAAGTAAACATAGACAAAGCCACGAATCTCCTTAATCTCCACACACTGTAGGAGAGGAAGAGATCTCGAAATCACTGGAGGGAAACTATGCGTAGCCCAAATCCAAAGATCCCCGAAAATCCTCCAAAATCAAGAGGGAATCACTCAATCCATACCAACAAAACCGTAAAAGCCAGTGAATTCTATAACTTTCGGCCGAAAAAAGTGTTGCAAAAATTACAAGAAATTGATGGTAAAAGATAGTGAGATCTGAGAAGAAAAATCAAAAGGCGTCTTCGATACCTTCGGAGATAAGCATGGGAGAAACGATGAGAACAATGGGCAGAAGAACCAGAACAGCCAACGATGACGGGCCTCTCCGTCATATCACAAATCACCATATTTCCGATTTCGCCCTCTCTTTTTTTTTCCACAAAAGAAAAATGTGTTTTCTTCTTCGTGGACCCGTCAAACTGAAACGCGGGACTGGAGAAGCCGTTTCATCATAACGCGATTTTTAGGATCAACGAGTTCACGGCACGCCGCCGTTTTTTTAACGTTGACGAAGAACTTTTGTCTCTTTTCCCGTCGAAATCATGTAAGGAGTAAAGGACGTTAATGGTTGTTTAATAATTTCAAGAGTTTATGTAGGTTTTCTTGCCGTTTGGGTCCAAAACAGATGGTTCATCCTGGTTGAAAGAATGGAATTTTGGGGTGAATTAATAAAGTAATGAACGTGTGTAATGAATGGTTTTGACCTTTTGGTTTGGAAATTGATTTTTTTTTTTGTAAAACTTTGTAAATTAGTTTTATGAATGAAAATTCATACTATTCTGGGTTTAAATATAAGATAAAGTTAGTTTTTTTTTGAGAAATTAAAAAACTAAATAAATTATTTAATTATATCATACGTTATGTATTCTTAGATTATATATTAGTTTATTAGTCAAACTAATTAATTTAGAGGAAAAAAATCTAAATACTTTAAAATAATTTAATTGACTTATTTAATTTCTCCAACAAAAAATCAACTTTATTTTATAATTAGAACAAGAGGAAATATGTGTTTATTTTAGTTTTTAAAAAATGATTTAATGGCATTCATCTTAAACATTTGAAATGAGTTTTATACAAACTTCCAGAAAAATACTTAAAAAACACTTTTTTTTTTGTGCTTCCCAAAATGATGAGCAGTGGAACACTTACTTATTTGGATATTAACCTCCTGTCTTTCTCTCCATTTTATTATACTCATCACAATAGTTTGTAAAATCATTATTTTTTAAGGTAGTTTATAGCTGTGAATTAGTAAAAGCACTTCCATTTTCATGAGTTTATATTTTGATATTCTTTCATTTTATTCTTATATTTTTAGTTTTTTATGTTAATAGAAGGAGGATCTAGAATAGGCATATCATTTTTACTACAATCACTACCATTTCTCTTTCTAACCTTGTGTTAATAAAATAAGAAACTATGAGAAAAAGGAGATCCCATGCAAATAATTAGTGTCTATTTTTTCTAATTAGAGTTTTAATTATATGTGCATGTGGCGTGAGATTACAAATGAAATCATATATGTGAACTGAACTCCTTTTTTTAAAAAATTTGTGTGAGATTAATCATTCTAAGATTTCCCCTTACATGAAAGTTCTTTATTAAAAGGCATGTCAGTAATAAGCAACATAGTTTAAGTGCTTGTTTGGATGAGCGATTAGAATATTTAAAAACAGTTTTTCAATCGTAATTTACGGTATACGAGGTAAGTATGTGAGAGGAGTTATGTCTCGATCTACGTAAAAAACATCTTATAAACAATATAATCACTAAAACAAATATACCCTATATTCGGGGAGCCGCATTTGTTTATAGAAATGAAAACCATTTGTCTTTGGTCTGAAAGTCTTGAAAGGAATCCAAAGTAGTTAAGGATATTCTTGATTAAATAAAAAAAAAAAAAACCATAACAGACGTGTCCAACTTTTGCAAGGAGAAAAGGATAAAAATTGCATATATAGACATTTTTAACGGTCAAATATTCAAGCAATAAACGGTTCTGTTGGCTGCAGCCTCCGAAAAGGCAAGCTGGGGGCGGAAAAAGTCATGGATGATAATCAGCAAATACATTTTCCTTGGTATCATACCCCTCTGAATCTGACCTCTCTCATTTTCTAATCCTCCAAACACTTTTTGTGATCTTGCTTTTGAAGAAGCTGGCTGGACAAAGACATCAATCTATTTAATACAACGAACGAAGAAACCACCAAAGTCTGAAGATTTTGGAGTCTCGGAACAGACACTTGCTATTTCACTCTACAAACAAGGCCTAGATCTGAATCAGAAATGCGCTTTTCTGGCCGAAACTCAGTATTCTGGTAAGCGAGGCTTGCTTGACGCTTTTTGGTTTTTCTTTTAATTAGGCGGAAAACGGCATTACTATGATCGGTTTTCGAGATATTTGGCATCTTAAACTTTGTTTTGAGTTGCTGAAGACCTCTCATGGTTGCTATTATTCAGTCAACAGGGCTTAATGGGATTTGGTATTGCGGTACTTATTTTTATTGGTTTTTGGTTATCTAGCATTTGTATATGTATTCATTTTTACTGCAAAAGTAGTGAAAGCAAAACAAACTTCCTAGGAGCGACTTCAATTTTAGTAGGCATGGAACCGACTATTAAACGTAGTTCATTTTCTATTTTTTTCTCTCTTTCTCATTGCAAGAAGCAGATTGTTATTAATCTAAATCGTCATTTTCTATTACAGGTTGTGAGTGAAGTGAGCTCGTTTATTAGTTTTAGATCTTCAGCTTCAAAGCAGCTTTGACTTTGGCTGAGTTTTTCAACTTTAGATTAATTAGTTTCGCCCACAAGTTGGACCTATAATGGTTTTCTGGGAAGGATATGTGAGCGATGAAGTGATGGGCACATTTGCACCTATTGTGCTTTATTGGGTATATGGTGGATTTTATCAGTTGCTACCACCTCTTGACAATTATCGGTTGCATACTAAAAGAGAAGAGGAGGAGAAGAATTTGGTGCCACTATCAGATGTAGTGAAGGGTGTTTTGCTTCAGCAGCTTGTCCAGGCAATTGTTGCACTTTTCTTGGTTAGTCATTCTACAAAGTGCTCCTTTAGGATAGTTTATTTTTTACTTATAAGTATTTATAAATCGTGATTTACGATATACAAGGTAAGTATATAAAAGGAGTTTTATCTCAACTTACATAATAAGCACTTATTACCCAAAAATAAGCTATCCCAAACTCCCCCAAAGACTTGTTCAGATTTCTAGGTAATAACTGCATGTTCATGTGAAAATCTTATTTCATTACAAACTTCAGACTTCTGTCTACATTCAAGTTTTCTCTCTTTAGCAAGTAAAATTCATATTGTCCTGCTTGATACATTCACATAAACCTTTTGCTAGTTGGCAAGTAAAATTGTACTCTCTGCGGTCATTAATATAAGACCCAGTTATCTAATTTAATTAAATTAAGGATGACAGTTAAATTAATTAATATGTCATGATTTTTCTAAAACACCCTAACCATCTTCCTTAATTTCCTTCATCTCCCTCTTACTTAATTATTATTGAAAGAGCATCGATAAAGAGGTAAGTTAGTAAAAGATTGACAAATACAGAAAATATGTTTTAAAATTCATGGTACTAAGAATATTTTGTACATACTCTGGCTGCTATTGAATGGATAATATGCTTCCTAACACTCTGCAGTTGACCTCAAAGGCAAATGGATCAGGGCTTATAGTGCAGCCTTCTCTTCCCATTCAAGTTGTGCAGATCATTATAGCGATGTTTGTCTTGGACACATGGCAGTACTTTGTGCACAGATACATGCATCAAAACAAATTCTTATACCGCCATGTTCACTCTCAACATCACAGACTGATTGTTCCTTATGCAATAGGAGCCCTTTACAACCATCCTCTTGAGGGTCTTCTTCTTGACACTGTTGGCGGGGCAATCTCGTATCTCGTCTCGGGGATGACTGCGAGAACAGCTGTTGTATTCTTCTGCTTCTCGGTCATCAAAACTGTCGACGATCACTGTGGACTCTGGTTGCCTGGCAATGTCTTCCATTTGTTCTTTGAGAACAACACAGCTTACCATGACATACATCATCAACTGCAAGGTTTGAAATATAATTATTCTCAACCATTCTTTCCCATATGGGATAAACTTCTTGGGACATTCATGCCATACAGTCTTGTAAAGCGACCTGAAGGTGGGTTTGAGGCAAGGGCAGCAAAGGACAAGTTTTAGACTGTAAAAAAAAAAGTTGGTCTTGTTCAGTTCATACTTTAACTTATGACGGGTTGTATTTTTTTAGAGCTTGGTTCATTCATGAGTTGAGTTTTTAGATCATCGATGCTAGGCTTCCATGGAGAAATATAATCCCACGTTTTTTGGTCGCTTCATAGTCTCTTGTTCAGTTCATATTGTCATGGAAGCTTTTTAGTTCTATTCTATTTGATAGCATAATCGATATGGATACATCATCATCAGGGTGGCTTTGGTGTATTTAATTTATGAATGTATGAGTCGCTGGCAGAGTATCAAACTGTCATACTACGAATATTGTGAGGCTGATTTTTGATTATTCATTTATACTCATTACATTCTTGAATGTTTATTCATGTAATGAGGAAGTCATTTTGGAGTTGTACTACACTCATGAGTCATCATTCTGATATCAATAGCTAAGAAGAAACAATCCATCAGAAAATACATCAGTTTACGTGATAGGTTGATATGCTTCATGACACAACAATGAGTCTTATATAAAATAATGACTTGAAAATTAAATAATGCTTCAGAAATTGGACTACATTACAATCATATAGACAGTAAATTATCCCAAAATTTAAAGCCTTTAGAGTTTACAATGAAATGGAACAGAATTGTCGTGAATAAAATGTAATGAGATGGATTGGGCCATAGCGGAAAGAAACAGAACAAAAGTGCTTGACACTAAATATAGACTTCTCTCTAAGCGAAAATTTAAACTTTAATTCGTCACATTATGAAAAATTAGCTCTTTCTATTTGATTCAACCTTTGTTGATACTCTTGTATAATATTTTTGCTTCAAATATCGGTCTCCATTATTATATTGTGACCACAGAACCTAACATGGCAAACACGTCAAATTGCACCAAAAGCCACCTAGCTAAACTATAGTAATTAGAATTCCACCACTCTTGATATAATAATTAAAAAAATTACACCAACAAAACAATGCCTCTTCACACCAAAAGCAAAACTAGAATTTAATTAAGAAATAAGTCAACAACTATTGGCACAACCCATGGAAAACAAGATATAGAAGGCTTGGCGGAATTGAAATCATGATTGGTGGAATCTTCAAGTTGAGTTGAATTTGGCGCGCCGCTCCTCATACGATGCTGGATCAAATTCAGAGGAAGAAACCAATCAATTAGTCCTGTCCCAAAAATATTAATCATCTCTAACATTGTAGGTGACAGAACTTACGCTCAGTTGGTCGTGACAGAAGAGGGACATGGGAAGCTTTCTTCTTGGTTCCTCCATGATGCTGCAAGTTTTGATCTCATAAAAGAATTGGCATCATCAATCATAACAAATAATTTTGACAAAAAATGCACATAAAATTGAAATGGAATTCATAATGCATATTTGCAGCACCATCTGATGGAGACACACAATTGAGAACAGCTTCATGGAAGATTGCAGCTTGAAGCTGGTAAGTTTGGCATTCATTCACCAAGTGTAAACGCAAGGCTTCTCCAGCATCTGGATATAAACAGTTAAATTTGTTCATTATTAAGCTGGAATAGGAACCATCTTTGAAGTCTAAACATTAGAGATATACCTGATGAACACATAAATCTAATATCTTCAAATTCACAAGTTCTATTAGTGTCCAGTAAAATTTCAATCACCTACAAATTTAAGCATTAAAGAATTTACGGTCAGTAGCACAAACTGCAGAGGCTTATAACAGACATGGAGATGGAGAAGTTCACTATGTAAGACCTTTCTAATTTGAAGGTTTATTTAGCCCACACATCTCTTCTTATTCCCACTTATATATCAGGTTCAACCAGATTTGTTACTTTATTCCCTTCACAAAGCTTAAGTAATCAACAAGGAGATGTCTATATAAAATATAAATTTGTACTACTCCCGATTCTTAATTTAAGATCCAGTTGACTGTTTTTTTGGAGAGACTAAGGAAACTAAATAAGTTACTTTAAAGTTCTCATATTTTTTTTTTTTTTCCAAACTAATTTACATGACTTATGAACTAATATATAATCTAATGATACACAACATATTTTATAATAAAGTAATTTATTTAACTTCTTTAATATTTCCAAAAGAGTCAATTGGGTCTTATATTAAGAACCAATGGGAGTATATGAGAATGTTGGATACGCACATCTGGAGATTCAAGACCTTTGCCAACGATGAATAGAATGGCAATCATGCACTGAACCTGATGCCATAGAAAAGCTGTACCTTTGATTTTAATCACCCAGAGTTGATTATCATCATACCTGAAGGTGGATTGAAAAAAATTGCTCAGACTGTATAGTCCACAACAACTCCAACGAACAAATTGCTAGTTCTAGTAAGGATGATACGTTCATGCAAGTTTTAACCTCACATTAGTAGGAGACATCTCAAACAAGGTGATCTGCCGCCTATAGTTGTGCACATTTGCTGCATCCATTTTACAGAAGTTCCTGAGGTCATGTTCTCCTAAAAACTTCTTGGCAGCGCTCTCCATGGCCTGAAGGGACATTGTACAAAGAAAAGTATGTACAGCTCATTAGATATAAGCCTTTTGAGTCGAGGGTATAATCAGACAGGTAAAGGAGTTGAATTTACAAACATTTCAAAGGAAAATGGTCTTCCTACCTGAATATTTAAGTTCTCTCTCCAGAAAAAATATTTATACTCCCTGCTTAAACAGCTGAACCTGATTGGCAAAGCGAATGAAGAAAGTGATAAGTGATAACAAATTAAGAGGTCAAGATTTCCAAAGTAACAGGTAAAAATAATTTCTCAGTCCAATTCTGGCAATCTGAAGGTTGGAAAATACAATACAATTCAAGAAACATCCAAATACCTCAAAATCCAGTTTACATTGCAATTATATGATTTGATTATAATAGCTTCCTATATGAAACCAACTTCTTGCCAACTTAAGCTCTTGGAGCAATTAAAATTGCTGCAAAAGTCAGTCTCACCACCTTAAATTAATTATTCAAGTCTATCTGGCCTCTCTAGCAGGAATTTAATATAACACCTTTGCCTTTTCTTTGAGCAATTTCACTGCAAGCACTAATTCCAGTCTATAATATCTATCTCAGTATTTCTATTCCATTTTACATACTACTTGCACTTAAAAGGAAGATTTTTTATGTGCTGAGCTTCATATGCCATTACACATTTGTCTGGCCTATCCAACATCAAGAATTTCAGAATAATGGGTTGTAAAACACTAACAGGACTTGTAGTTGTCACTATACTGGTACATATATCCCACGTCAGCTCCAAAAATGTAGGTAGATGTACACTAACTTGACAGTAATAATACACACTATATTGAAAGGCAGTAACCCCTCTAGCCACAACTTATATATGTCTTGCAATACAGATCAGTTACCAAAGGATTGCAATTAAATGTTTGAGCAGGTATACAGCTTTTTTCCTTCATCAAAATCCCTTTTATGTTATGCATGGGATCCACTGTAGCCACGAATCATTGTTAATCACCTAATTAGTCAAATGACATCAGTGTAGGGGAAGTTGGAGTTGACAACCTGACATACCCATTAAATAGGATTAACCAGGAACACCCACCAGTTGGGTTTGTAGATACCGCTGAATCACTTAATCTGTCAATCCAGGGGATGACTTTATTCAAACAAGTGCATCTATAATAGGGCTTGGTAATCAATTGGTCCAACAGACAGTGACCAAAATCTTGGGGACTTCATATAGGCCATTTCATGCCTTAATTACAATATTTAGGGCATTGCAAAGTTTGAAACCTTGACCAATGTGGAAAAACTTTTCGCCCCCTACCACTAAACAAAAGGACTTGGAGAGTGAACTGAGAATATTTTCCATATTATAGTGCAACTTGATGGAGTTTCAAATATGGTTGATTAAGAAGCACCGAGAGTTGGAGACCTGGGGGAGGGTTTGGGAATCTTCCAATAAGCCATAACAAAAGTAGTAATTCCCTGCTCCTGTATTGCTCTTGCTGTCACCAACTCCCCGTATAACTTGATCATCAAATGATAAACCAAAGTTACAAATGAAGCAGACAAACCTTGCATGGAAATTGACAGGAACAGGACACCAGCCCAGAATTCGAATATCATCAGGAAGGACTCGATTTAGCACCTTTACATAATCAATTTCCCCTTCTGCAAAAGGCACGTTAAATTATTCAAAAGAGGGAAGAAACAGAGTACAACTCAGTATAAACAATGCTGGAGAAGCAGATGACAGAAAAAAAATACAGTGACCTCTTTCGCTCTGGCAAATACAAAATGCCAAATAATATTACTAATAAAAAAGTAATCTCATTTATCAAAAGGACTTTGAGCTAACCATGTGGCTCTTCTGAAAAAATTTCTACAGCATTTCTATTATTTGTTCCTGATGCCTTGAGGTTTGATCTTAGGAAAAGAGCTATCACCTGCTTCAAAATTTTGCCAACATAATTAATTAACAGAAAACACTATGCTCCATATATCAATAATTAAATTTAGCTGAAATGGTTAAAATAAATCCAAGAACAACACCAGTTGAACTTTAACACTGATGCTTAAGATAGCTACCTTTCAAGGGCAACATCATTAAATGGAAATTTATTAACTTGCCACAAGTTTTCTGCATAAAATTTCCTTGTCTTCCATTTAGAATCTTATTTAGCATTTCTATAAACAGCCTCGACTTATCTTACGAGCATTCTCCATCGAAGCAGGCTCTAGGAGCAAAATGACTATTATTGTGATCGTAACAGTTGGAAAAGTAAAAATAGCCTTGTTTTCTCAAGAGCTTTAAAAATCTCAGACTGCCATAAAATTATAGATTATAGATCACACAGAGGAATTCACTGCTGAGAACAATGGGAAGAAGAACCAGAACAGCCAACGATGACGGGCCTCTACGTCATATCACAAATAACCATATTTTCGACTTCGCCCTCTTTTTTTTTTTTTTTGTCCACAAAAGAAAAATGAGTTTTCTTCTTCGTGGACCCGTCAAACTGAAACGCGGGACTGGAGAAGCCGTTTCAACATAACGCAATGTTTAGGATCAACCATTTCCTGCGCCGCCGTTTTTTAACGTTGACGAAGAACTTTTGTCTCTTTTCCCGTCGAAATATGATAAGGACGTGAATGGTTGTTTAATAATTTCAGGAGTTTTTGTAGTTTTCTTTCCCTTTGGGTCCAAAACAGATGGTTCATCCTGGTTGAGAGAATGGAATTTTGGTGTGAATTAATAACGTAATGAACGTGCGTGATGAATGGCTTTGAACTTTTGGTTTGAAAATTGATTGTTTTTTTTTTTAAAAACTTTGTAAATTAGTTTTATGAATGAAAATTGATATTAGTTTATTTTAACTTTTTAGTACTGATTTTACGAAATTCAACATAAGCATTTAAGAGTAGTTTTGTCCAAACTTCCAGAAAAATACTTAAAAAATACCTTTTTTGTGCTTCCCAAAATGAGTAGTGGAGCACTTATTTGAATATTTACTTCCTGTCTTTCTCTCATTTTTCTTATACCCATCGCAATATTTTATGAAATCTTTATTTTTTAAGGTAGTTTATAGCTGTGAACTAGGAGAAGCACTTTCATTTTCATGAGTTTATATTTTGATATTCTTTCATTTTATTCTTATATTTTAAGTTTTTTATGTTAATAGAAGGAGGATCTAGAAAAGGCATATTATTTTTACTACAATCACTTCCATTTCTCTTTCTAACCTTGTGTTAATAAGATAAGAAAGTATGAGAAAAAGGAGATCCCATGCAAATAATTAGTGTCTATTTTTTCTAATTAGAGTTTTAATTATATGTGCATGTGGCGTGAGATTACAAATGAAATCGAATATATGAACTGAACTCTTTTTTATTAAAAAGTTTGTGTGAGATTAATCATTCTAAGATTTCCCCATGAAAGTTTTCATGTCTTTATTAAAAGACGGGTCAGTGATAAGCAACATTATCACATAAGAAGGATAACATATAATTTAAAGTGTTTGGAATAGTTTATTTTTGAAAAATAAATATTTATTACGTAAGTCGAAACAAAATTCTTTTCACATATTTATCTCGTATACCATAAATCACGAATTATAAGCAATTATAAGTTAAAAATAGCTATCCTAAACAAATACTAAATTCGGGAGGGGCATTTGTTGATAAAAATGAAAACATTTATTTGCCTTTGGCCCGTAATCCTTGAAAGGAATCCAAAGTAGTTAAGGATATTCTTGATTAAATAAAAAAAAAATAAAAGACGTGTCCAACTTTTGCAAGGAGGAAAGGATAAAAATTGCATATATAGACATTTCTAACGGTCAAATATTCAAGCAATAGACAGTTCTGTTGGCTGCCTTGGCCGAAAAGGCAAGCTGGGGGCGGAAAAAGTCATGGATGATAATTGGCGAATACATATTCCTTCGTATCATACCCCTCTGAGTCTGACCTCTCTCATTTTCTAATCCTCCAAACACTTTTTGTGGTCTTGCTTTTGAAGAAGCTGGCTGGATAATACAACGAACGAAGAAACCACCAAAGTCTGAAGATTTTGGAGTCTCGTAACAGACACTTGCTATTTCATTCTACAAACAAGGCCTAGATCTGAATCAGAAATGCGCTTTTCTTGCCGAAACTCAGTATTCTGGTAAGCGAGGCTTGCTTGACGCTTTTTTTGTTTTTCTTTTAATTAGGCGGAAAACGGCATTACTATGATCAGTTTTCGAGATATTTGGAATTGTGAACTTTGTTCTGAGTTGCTGAAGACCTCTCATGGTTGCTCCGGTCCTAAATATAAGATAAAGTTTGTAGTGCAATTTGCACTACAAACTTTGTCCTATATTTAGGACCGAAGGTAGTATTATGCAGTCAACAGGGCTTAATGGGATTTAGTATTGTGGTACTTATTTTTATTGGTTTTTGGTTATCTGAGCATTGTTAGAATAAATCATGTTTTTTCTCAATTACATCACAATAATCACAGCATAAGATATTCTATAAGTTACAGTGGAAGACTTTAATAAATACCTCTTGCCACAGTGATGGCAATTGGTGTGAGAGCCGTCGTCAGTCAAGGAACCTAAAAGAGTAGCTAGAGTTTTTACTCGTACGCTTAATTTAGACGGCTAAAAACCTAATTGTATATTTCACCATCAGAAATATACATAAATAGCATGTCCTATTGTTACCCTAATCCTATAGTTGGGCCTATATCTAACTGGCGGGCCACACTCAGAATATTTTAATTAATAACATAATTAATAACTAATAATTATATTATAATAATTAAAATATCTCACATTCTCCCACTTGGCCCGTATCTAAATGTCAGTTGCCCTTTCTAGATTAAATTAAGGCTATGCTGCAAGAATCATGACGATAAGTCCTCTTGTGTCGAGTATTATCTTCCATGTATTACATACAACACACTTATTTAATGGGTATAACCTTATGAATAAAGGCCAATATTTATTCGGTTCGAAACTTAGTATTTATTATTCTCATCAACAGAATGTATACAGATAATGATAGAGATAATAAACCATAAAATTAATTTCATTGCATACCTCTTCTATATGAATGAAGGTCTAACCTCCATCTGAGGGACATGTAACATAAATGCATTCGGTTTCACTCCCTTAGTCAAAGGATCAGCTAGCATGTCCTTTGTATTGATATGATCAACCGAAATTTCACCATCTGCAATTATCTCTTTTAAACTTAGGAATTTCAGCTCGACCTACCGGCTTCGACTTCCACTCCTTTTGTTATTGGCAATGGCTACTGCGGCTGTGTTATCACAGTACATCCTGATTGGCCTAGAGATTGAGTTCACAATCTTAAGGCCAGCAATGAAATTCCTTATCCAGATTGCTTGTGAACTTACCTCAAAACACGTTATGTACTCAGCATCACAAGTAGAGGGAGATGTAAGTGTTTGTTTTGTACTTTTCCATGATATAGCTCCATCTGCTAGTAGGAAGATGTAACCGGTAGTAGACTTGTTTGTGTCTAAACATCCTCCTAGATCAGAGTCTGAGTAACGAACTACTTCCAGGTCATCTGTTCTTCTGTATGTGAGCATATAGTGCTTAGTACCTTGTAGATACCTAAACATTTTCTTTGCACATGTCCAATGTGCTTCCCCTGAATCACTTTGGTACCTTCCCAACATGCCAACAGCAAAAGCTATATCAGGTCTTGTACAGACCTGTGCATACATCAAGCTTCTCACTGTTGATGCATATGGGACCCTTTCCATTTGCATTCTGTCAAGCTCATTTTGAGGACATTGATCTAGACCAAACTTGTCCCCTTTCTCAAGAGGAGCTACATTTGCTGAACAGTTGTACATCCTAAATCGTTCAAGAACTTTGTTACCTTGTGAGTCTCTTTTGGTTTTGTAAATTCATTTATAGCTAATGGCTTTAGACCCACTTGGTAACTCCACAAGATCCCATAATTATTGCTTGCCATGGAATTCATTTCTTCAGTCATAGCATCATGCCACAACTTAGAGTTCTCACTCTTAACAGCTTGAGTAAACGTTAATGGATCATTTTCAATGCTAATATCGCAGTCAGTCTGAACAGAGTACACCACGTAGTCACTAGGTAATACTGGCCTTCTTTCTCTAGTTGATCTTCTTAATTCAACCTCTTGGGTTAGTTCAGATTGTTCATTTGGGACATCCTCTACCACAACTTATCTTGGTTCTCCATGTGTGGGAGGTGGATAAATCTGAACAAATCCTTTACGACATAAATCAGGGGTTACTTCCATATGATTATTGTTTGTTTGATCACTCCTACTAATTATGTCATTCTCAAGAAAGACAACATTCCTAGATTCTATAAAATGTGCAAAAGGTGGAGGACAATAGAACCTATAACCTTTAGTCATACATGGATAGCCTACAAAGTAAGCTCTAATGGTTTTAGGATTTAGTTTCTTTTCTTGTGGATTTTACGCTCTTACTTTCGCAGGACAGCCCCATACCCTAAGGTGTCTTAAACTGGGTTTCCATCCTTTCCAGATTTCAAATGGTGTTTTTGGCACTACCTTTGTTGGAACCCTGTTTAATAAGTACACAACTGTATTAAGTGCCTCCTTATACAAGGATGTTGGAAGTTTGGAGCTACTCATCATGCTCCCAAGCATGTATAGCAAGGTCCTATTTCTTCTTTCTACTACACCATTCATATTCAGTGAGTCAGGCATGGTATATTGTGAACTATACCATGCCCCCAAAGAAAATCAGCAAAAGGACCTGCCGTTTGTTCTTCACTAATGTACCTACTATAATACTCACCACCTATATCGGATTTCACGATTTTTATTGGTTTACCAACCTGTTTTTCTACTTCAGCTTTATATTCCTTAAAGGCATCTAGTGCCTCGCTTTTATTATCAAGCAAGTAGATATACGTATATCACGAGTAATCATCAATGAAAGTGATAAAGTATTTTTGACTGTTTGTTGATAAGTCAGGACAATAAATATCGGTATGTATAATTTCAAGTAAGTTGAAACTTCTTTTAGCTCCCTTTTGTGACTTATATGTCTGCTTTCCCCTTATGCAATCCACACAGGTATCAAATTCCAAATGGTCTAAAGATAGAAGGATTCCATCTTTAGTTAACCTTTTGATCCTATCAACGGAGATATGTCATAATCTCCTACGCCACAAGCTAATAGAATTCTCATCAATGATATTTTGTCTAATACCCAGCAAAACAGAAAAAATTTCAGGAGGTTCAGGGATTATTTTAAACAAATCATCAATCATAATAACCCTTGTAATTGGAAAATAGTCTTTACTGAAATACATCAAGTCATTTTACAAATAAATACCATAATTCAAAGGAATGAGTTTTGACATAGAAATCAAATTTCTCATATAACTAGGAATGTAAAAACAATTCAAAAGATCTAGTACATTTTTATTTGAAAAAATGATTCTAAAAGTTCCAATTGTTTTGACCGAATCTCCTTTCCCACTTCCTGAAAGGACTTAAGCTTTATTGGGAAGTGGAAGCCTGGTATTTAGAAACCCCTGTATGGTAGTAGAAATATGGATCATTGCACCTATATCAATCCACCAAGTATCATTACTAATACTAATATGATGAGCTTCTAAAGCTAAACTTGAAAAATACATACCCTTACGCTCCAACCATGGCTTCCTCTTCAGGCACTCATCCTTCATATGCCCTTTCTTCTTGCAGAAGAAGCAAATAGCTTCAACTTTCTTGATGGATGGCACGGTGGGAATCTTTTTCTTCTTTTTTTGCTTGTCCTTGTTGCCCTTGGCACCATTCCTGTTGGAACTTTTAGCCAAATGAGTTGCCCTAGGTGCTTCCCTACCACTCATTTGAAGCTTGGTTTCCTCCTGAACACACATGGACAGCAGTTCATCAATTGTCCATTTTTCCTTATGTGTGTTATAGGAGACTTTGAAGGCATCATAATGAGAAGGAAGGGAGTTCAGTACTAGATGCACTAGGAACTGCTCTATTGGTTCTATGTCAAAGGCTCTCAGCTGAGAGGACAAGTCTCTCATCCTCATGATATGTTGTCTGACTCCATTAGTACCTATCAGCTTCATGGCACACAGCTCTGACATGATGAAACCACCATCTACTTGTCAGTTGACTTAAACCATTTGTCAACAGCTTCTAGGAACTCCTTGGTAGTTTCACATTTGGGAATTGCTCCCCTAATGCTTCTTTGGATCCTGGTCTTGATATATGACAAGCACATGCGGTTGTAGTGCTCCCAGCACTCCTGATAGTCAATTTCATCTTTAGTTGACTTTTAGGAGGTCTAGGTTTCTCCATTACAAAGTGCATATACAGCATATCAATCTGCAAAGTTATGTCCTCTCTCCACTTAGGGTAATTAGTACCATCTAGTACAATTTTGCCTGTAGTGTCAACAAAAAGGTTAGGGAAAGTAGTAGGTGCTGCAATTTAAAGATTTAAGTTAGCTCACAAGATAAATATTTGAGACAATCACGAATTTTGTGCCTTTTGAATGCATGTTATGCACCAATGGAAACATGCAATATATATATAAATGCGTATCACTAAATTCTACCTGTGGACAAAGAACCTAGCATTGCATGCATTTATCTCAAATTCGTGGGCCTAGAGTGTATAATTTACATTTCCTAATACATGTGGGCAACTTAGAAAATATAAGACCAAACTATCACACCCTAATTAAATATATAATCATAATTGTCTACCTATGGGTAAAGGTCAATTATAATTCTATATTTAATCACAATTAGATATTTTATAAGTTCTATATGTAATTATGTTGCATGCAAAACGAAAGGATACTGTGGCTATTTCTTAGAAAAAGTAGTATGCTAGTCACAAATATCATTTAAATGCATTTAAGTCAAAATGTGCATGTCATAATGAAGAGATTAATCAATTTAATAAATCCAGTAAATAATTAATTAAATCACTCCCATTGTTTTATGTATTCAAAATTGTTTAGAGAATTAATTTTGGCACATTTCAACTCAAATTTCATTTTTCAAAATTTTTTGAATTGTTAAATAATTGTCTAAAGCCAATTTCAAAATGTTAGACAATTAATTAACTCAGGAAAACAATTTTACAAATTTTTTAGTATGTGAAAATGCCAAAATTAATCACTATCACTAATTTAAACAATTTAATGTCATTAATAAGAAAAAATACATAAAATAGAAATTGTTTTAATTAAATAGTGAAGATAAGTGTTTAATAAGCCCAAAACACTTTTCTAGAAGTTTATTATTCGTAGCCCAGAAAAATAGAACATTTGATTAGCCCAACATTGTTTCTAGAAAATTAAAAATCCATAGTCCAGAGAATATAAAACAAGATAGGGCCCAAAATTTAACAAAAAACCGTCACTATTCAATTAAAAAACAGATCATCCCTTTTTTTTTGTTTCGGCCCAGAATCCCTGATTCGGCCCAATTTGCGTTATCCTTTAATCGCCATAAAAAATAGTGTGTTTGGGGAGGTCAATAAGCCCAATTGGGGGAGGCAAAAGCCTAATTGGCAGTAAGCATTTTTTTTTTAGTATTTGGAGAGGCCTATTGGCAATTGAGCTTTTGCCAAAGCCCAATTGGTGAAAGCTCAATTGGGAGAAGCTAGGAAATTGAGCTTTTGTTAAAAGCTAATGGTATTTTATGTTAGATTAGGTTATCTGAAAATTAGTTATATGATATTGGTTTTTCCCATAAAATATTTTTTAAATAGCAGTAGTATCAAAAAATATTTTTTGAGTGTTTTTAACCCCTTAAAATATTTTTCTAGTTGTACCCACTATCTAGTATGCTATCAGACTGATTGCAATTTTACCCACTTTCTAGTTGTACCCACTCAAAAATTATTTGTTGAGTGTTTTTAACCCCTTAAAATATTTTTTTTGGTGTTTTTAACCCCTTAAAATATTTTTTCAGCTGTATCAAGTGTGTTATCAGACTGATTACAATTTTACCTTTAATGTACTTTTTCAGCTCCAAAAATTACTTTAAAATATTTTTTGGTGCTTTTAACTCTTTAAAATAATTTTTCAGTTGTACCCATTCTTAGGAGAATGATTACAATTTTACCTTTAATGTATTTTTTTTAGTAGTAAAGAGCATCCAAAACTTATAATACTGATTTATTGATTTTCACCCACTCTAAAATATTTTTCCAGTAGCACCTAATATTTTAAAGTAATTTTTAAATATTTACTTGATTTTTTAAATATTTTTCCACCCACTCTCTCTTACCATTATCACAAAAACCCTTATGCTTAAGTCAATTCAAATAAGTTTTATTTTTGCAAAAGCTCAATTGACAATCGTCAATCCAAACATAAATCACATTACACAATTTGGCTTTTACCAAAAGTAATATTACAACAAGTCCAATTGAAACAAGCACAATTGTCAATCGCTGTTCCAAACACACACATACAAAAGCCCAGTCGATTAAGCCCAATAGCACATCATTTAGCAATTGGCAGAAAAAAAAATTAAAGTCCAAAACGCGTTGGGCCAGAGTGTTTAAACCCGGCCTAAATTTGCTTCAGCCTTCTGTCTAGATGAGTGAAACGCACCGTTTCACTAAAGGCTGAAACAACGCTGTTTTGTGCGTGGGAAGGAGACCTTCTGGATGACCCGAAACGACGGCATTTTGATTAATTCAAAACGTCATCATCCCAAGTTGTCTCCCCCACCCGTTTACTGTAAACCCTACCTGACGCCAACCCAAGAGCGACCCAAAACGAGTTGCCATGACCCGCAACCTCAGGCGGTCCTTTTCGGCGATCGGAGGCTCAAAAAAAGACATTCTAATGGCGGCTCTTACAGAAATTCATCGAGAAAACAAAATTTGTACAACAAATTATTGATTAAACACAGTTTTTTGAATCAAAATTCTCATATTTGAAAAGGAAAAAACAGAGGTTCCGACGGCGATACAAAAACGGAGAGCGTCAGCAAAAGAACCAAGACAAGGATTCAACCCAGATAATGATTTCGCAAATCATGACGAAACTGAAATTGAAATTGATTTCAAAGCTTTTGCCAAACAAAAACTCAAGTATATATGAATCGAAAATTGAATCACAAATCAAGAAGGAAACGAATATAAATTCAGAGAACCGAAACTGTCCAAAATGTGATTTCAAAAGTAAGCTTAGATAATCTGTGATCTCTAATTTAAGATATGGAACACGTGTAGAAATTACAACGGTAGATTCAATTAAATTTCATATTTAAATTATCCCTGATCAAAGAGAAATAAGAAGAGAATCAGAGAAGCAGGCTCTGATACCACATGTTAAAATAAATCATGCTTTTTCTCAATTACATCATAATAATCACAGCAAAAGATATTCTACAAGTTACAGCGGAAGACTTTAATAAATACCTCTTACCATAGCTTATCTCTGATCAGAAAGAGTTCACAAACACTGAGAATTGAGAATGCAAAACGGAATGAGTCAGAAGAAAGGATGACAGGATTACTCTTCTGACTGACTGCAGGGCACAGTAATGGCAACTGGTGTGAGAGCCATCGCCAGTCAGGGAACCTCAAAGAGCATCTAGGATTTTTACTCGTACGCTCAATTTAGACGGCTGAAAACCTAATTGTATATTTCACCATTAGAAATATACATAAATAGCCTATCCTCTTGTTACCCTAATCCTGTAGTTAAGCCTAGATCTAACTGACGGGCCACACTCAGGATATTTTAATTAATAACCTAGTTAATAACTAATAATTATATTATAATAATTAAAATATCTCACAAGCATTTGTATATGTATTCATTTTTACTGCAAAAGTAGTGAAAGCAAAACAAACTTACTAGGAGCGACTTCAATTTTAGTAGGCATGGAACCGACTATTAAACGTAGTTCGTTTTCAATTTTTTTCTCTCTTTCTCATTGCAAGAAGCAGATTGTTATTAATCTAAATCGTCATTTTCTATTACAGGTTGTGAGTGAAGTGAGCTCGTTTATTAGTTTTAGATCTTCAGCTTCAAAGCAGCTTTGACTTTGGCTGAGTTTTTCAACTTCAGATTTATTAGTTTCGCCCTCAATTTGGACCTATAATGGTTTTCTGGGAAGGATATGTGAGCGATGAAGTGATGGGCACATTTGCACCTATTGTGGTTTATTGGGTATATGGTGGATTTTATCAGTTGCTACCACCTCTTGACAATTATCGGTTGCATACTAAAAGAGAAGAGGAGGAGAAGAATTTGGTGCCACTCTCAGATGTAGTGAAGGGTGTTTTGCTTCAGCAGCTTGTCCATGCAATTGTTGCACTTTCCATGGTTAGTCATTCTACAAAGACTTGTTCAAATTTCTAGGTGATAATAGCATGTTCATGTGAAAATCTTATTTCATTAAAAACTTCATACTTCTTTCTACATTCGAGTGTTCTCTCTTTCCATATCTCTTATTCTCCTAGTCGTTGACTAAATCCCGTCCTTGAGCAAGTAAAATTCATATTGTCCTGCTTGATATATTCATAGAAACCTTTTGCTAGTTGGCAAGTAAAATTGTACTCCCTCTGGTAAATAATGTATGACCTATTTATCTAATTTGATTAGATTAAGGAAGTCAGTTAAATTAGTTAATATGTCATGATTTTTCTAAAGCACCCTAACCATCTTCCTTAATTTCTTTCTAACCATCTTCTTTAATTTCCTTCATCTCCCTCTTACTTAATTATTGTTGAAGAAGTATCGATAGGGATAAATGAATAAAATATTAACAAATATAAGAAATATATCTTAAAATTCATGATACTAGGAATATTTTGTACATACTCTGGCTGTTATTGAATGGCTAATATACTTCCTAACACTCTGCAGTTGACCTCAAAGGCAAATGGACCAGGGTTTATAGTGCAGCCTTCTCTTCCCATTCAAGTTGTGCAGATCATTATAGCGATGTTTGTCTTCGACACATGGCAGTATTTTGTGCACAGATACATGCATCAAAACAAATTCTTATACCGCCATGTTCACTCTCAACATCACAGACTGATTGTTCCTTATGCAATAGGAGGCCTTTACAACCATCCTATTGAGGGTCTTCTTGACACTGTTGGCGGGGCAGTCTCGTATCTCGTCTCGGGGATGACTGCGAGAACAGCTGTTGTATTCTTCTGCTTCTCGGTCATCAAAACTGTCGACGATCACTGTGGACTCTGGTTGCCTGGCAATGTCTTCCATTTGTTCTTTGAGAACAACACAGCTTATCATGACATACATCATCAACTACAAGGTTTTAAATATAATTATTCTCAACCATTCTTTCCCATATGGGATAAACTTCTTGGGACATTCATGCCATACAGTCTTGTAAAGCGACCTGAAGGTGGGTTTGAGGCAAGGGCAGCAAAGGACAAGTTTTAGACTGTAAAAAAAAAAGATAGTCTTGTTCAGTTCATACTTTAACTTATGTTTTTTAGAGCTTGATTCATTCATGAGTTGATTTTTTATTTAGATCATAGATGCTAGGCTTCCTTGTAGAAATATAATCCCATGTTTTGTGGTCGCTTCATAGTCTCTTGTTCAGTTCATATTGTCATGGAAGCTTTTTAATTCTATTCTAAATGATAGCATAATTGATATGGACACATAGCCTTTCATCATCAGGGTGGCTTTGGTTTATTTAATTTATGAATGTATGAGTCGCTAGCAGAATATCAAATTGTCATACTACGAATATTGTGAGGCTGAGTTTTGATTATTCATTTATACTCATTACATTCTTGAACGTTTATTCATGTAATGAGGAAGTCATTTTGGATTTGTATTACACTCATGAGTCATCATTCTGATATCAATAGCTAAGAAACAACCCATCAGGAAAAACATCATTTTACATTACATGTTGATAAGTTTCATGACACAAAAATCAGTCTTATATAAAATAATGACTTGAAAATTAAATAATGCCCCAGAAATTGGAGTACATTACAACCATATAGACAGTAAATCATCCCAAAATTTGAAGTCTTGAGAGTTTACGTTGAAATGGAACAGAATTGTCATGAATAAAATGTAGTAAGATGGATTGGGACTTTGCAGAAAGAAACAAAACAAAACAAAAGTGCCCGACACTAAATATAGACTTCTCTTTTGACAAAAATTTAAACTTTAGTTCGTCATATCATGAAAGATTAGCTCCATTTGACTCTAACCTTTGTTGATACTCTTGTATAATATTTTTGCTTCAAATATCGGTCTCCAATATTATATTGTGGCCACAGAACCTAACATGGCAAACACTTCAAATTGCACCAAAAGCCATCTAGCTAAACTATAGTAATTAGAATTCCAACACTCTTGATATAATAATTAAAAAAATTACACCAACAAAACAATGCCTCTTCAGACCAAAAGCAAAACTAGAATTTAATTAAGAAATAAGTCAACAACTACTGGCACAACCCATGGAAAACAAGATATAGAAGGCTTGGCGGAATTGAAATCATGATTGGTGGAATCTTCATGTTGAGTTGAACTTGGTCCGCCGCTCCTCATACGATGCTGGATCGAATTCAATCAGAGGAAGAAACCAATCAGTTAGTCGTGTCCCAAAAACATTCATCATCTCTAACATTGTAGGAGACAGAACTTACGCTCAGTTGGTCGTGACAGAAGAGGGACATGGGAAGCTTTCTTCTTGGTTCCTCCATGATGCTGCAAGTTTTGATCTGAAAAAAGAATTGGCATCATCAATCATAACATAATTTTGACAAAAAAATACATATAAAATTGAAATGGAATTCATAATGCATATTTGCAGCACCATCTGCACCATCTGATGGAGACACGCAATTGAGAATAGCTTCATGGAAGATTGCAGCTTGAAGCTGGTAAGTTTGGCATTCATTCACCAAGTGTAAACGCAAGGCTTCTCCAGCATCTGGATATATAAACAGTTAAATTTGTTTGTTCTTAAGCTGGGTAAGGAACCATCTTTGAAGTCTAAACATTAGAGATATACCTGATGAACACATAAATCTAATATCTTCAAATTCACAAGACTGAAGAACCAATGGAATCTCTGCTGCCATAATATACTGGGGTTTCCTTGGAGTTCTGTTAGTGTCCAGTAAAACTTCAATCACCTACAAATTTAAGCATTAAAGAATTTACGGTCATTAGCACAAACTGCAGAGGCTTATAACAGACATGGAGATGGAGAAGTTCACCATGTAAGTACTTTCTAATTTGAAGGTTTATTTAGCCCACACGACTCTTCTTATTCCCACTTACATATCGGGTTCAACCAGATTTGTTACTTTAATGCCTTCACAAAGCTTAAACAATCAATAAGGAGACGTCTATATAAAGTATAAATTTATACTACTCTCAACCCTTAATATAAAACCCAGTTGACTTTTTTTAGAGAGATTAAGAAAACTAGATAAGTTACTTTAAAATATTTCTATTTATTATTTTTTCCCAAACTAATTTACTTGAATTATAAAGTAATATATAATCTATTGATACATAACATATATTATAATTAAGTAATTTATTTAGTTTCTTTAATATCCCCAAAAAAATCAATTGGGTCTTATATTAAGGACCAGATGGAGTACATGAGATGTTGGATACGCACATCTGGAGATTCATGACCTTTGCCAACCATGAATAGACTGGCAACCATGCACCGAACCTGATGCCATAGAAAAGCTGTACCTTTGATTTTAATCACCCAGAGTTGATTATCATCATACCTGAAGGTAGATTGAAAAAAATTGCTCAGACTGTATGGTCCACAACGACTCCAACTGACAAATTGCTAGTTCTAGTAAGGATGACACATTCAGGTAAGTTTTAACCTCACATTAGTAGGAGACATCTCAAACAAGGTGATCTGCCGCCTATAGTTGTGCACATTTGCTGCATCCATTTTACAGAAGTTCCTGAAGTCATGTTCTCCTAAAAACTTCTTGGAAGCACTCTCCATGGCCTGAAGGGACATTGTACAAAGAAAAGTATGTACAGCTCATTAGTTATAAGCCTTTTGAGTCAAGGGTATAATCAGACAGGTAAAGGAGTTGAATTTACAAACATTTCAAAGGAAAACGGTCTTCCTACCTCAATATTCAAGTTTTCTCTCCAGAAAAAATATTTATACTCCCTGCTTAAACAGCTGAACCTGATTGGCAAAGCGAATGAAGAAAGTGATAAGTGATAACAAATTAAGAGGTCAAGATTTCCAAAGTAACAGGTGAAAATAATTTCTCAGTCCAATTCTGGCAATCTGAAGGTTGGAAAATACAATACAATTCAAGAAACATCCAAATACCTCAAAATCCAGTTTACATTGCAATTATATGATTTGATTATAATAGCTTCCTATATGAAACCAACTTCTTGCCAACTTAAGCTCTTGGAGCAATTAAAATTGCTGCCCAAGTCAGTCTCACCACCTTAAATTAATTATTCAAGTCTATCTGGCCTCTCTAGCAGGAATTTAATATAACACCTTTGCCTTTTCTTTGAGCAATTTCACTGCAAGCTCTAATTCCAGTCTATAATATCTATCTCAGTATTTCTATTCCATTTTACATACTACTTGCACTTAAAAGGAAGATTTTTTATGTGCTGAGCTTCATATACCATTACACATTTGTCTGGCCTATCCAACATCAAGAATTTCAGAATAATGGGTTGTAAAACACTAAAAGGACTTGTAGTTGTCACTATATTGGTACATACATCCCACGTCAGCTCCAAAAATGTAGGTAGATGTACACTAACTTGACAGTAATAATACAAGCTATATTAAAAGGTAGTAACCCCTCTAGCCACAACTTATATATGTCTTGCAATACAGATCAGTTACCAAAGGATTGCAATTAAATGTTTGAGCAGGTATACAGCTTTTTTCCTTCATCAAAATCCCTTTTATGTTATGCAAGGGATCCACTGTAGCCACAAATCATTGTTAATCACCGAATTAGTCAAATGACATCAGTGTAGGGGAAGTTGGAGTTGACAACTTGACATACCCATTAAATAGGATTAACCAGGAACACCCACCAGTTGGGTTTGTAGATAACGCTGAATCACTTAATCTGTCAATCCAGGGGATGACTTTATTCAAACAAGTGCATCTATAATAGGGCTTGGTAATCAATTGGTCCAACAGAGTGACAAAAATCTTGGGGACTTCATATAGGCCATTTCATGCCTTAATTACAATATTTAGGGCATTGCAAAGTTTGAAACCTTGACCAATGTGGAAAAACTTTTCGCCCCCTGCCACTAAACAAAAGGACTTGGAGAGTGAACTGAGAATATTTTCCATATTATAGTGCAACTTAATGGAGTTTCAAATATGGTTAATTAAGAAGCACCCAGAGTTGGAGACCTGGGGGAGGGTTTGGGAATCTTCCAATAAGCCATAACAAAAGTAGTAATTCCCTGCTCCTGTATTGCTCTTGCTGTCACCATCTCCCCGTATAACTTGATCATCAAATGATAAACCAAAGTTACAAATGAAGCAGACAAACCTTGCATGGAAATCGACAGGAACGGGACACCAGCCCAGAATTCGAATATCATCAGGAAGGACTCGATTTAGCACCTTTACATAATCAATTTCCCCTTCTGCAAAAGGCACGTTAGATTATTCAAAAGAGGGAAGAAACAGAGTACAACTCAGTATAAACAATGTTGGAGAAGCAAACGACAGAAAAAAAATATGGTAAACTGTGACCTCTTTCGCTCTGGCAAATACAGAATGCCAAATAACATTACTAATAAAAAAGTAATCTCATTTTTCAAAAGGACTTTGAGCTAACCATGTGGCTCTTCTGAACAAATTTCTCCAGCATTTCTATTATTTGTTCCTGATGCCTTGAGGTTTGATCTTAGGAAAAGAGCTATTACCTGCTTCAAAATTTTGCCAACATAATTAATTAACAGAAAACACGATGCTCCATATATCGATAATTAAATTTAGCTGAAATGGTTAAAATAAATACAAGAACACCACCAGTTGAACTTTAACACTGATGCTTAACATAGTTACCTTTCAAGGGTAACATCATTAAATGGAAATTTATTAACTTGCTAAAAGTTTTCTGCATAAAATTTCCTTGTCTTACATTCAGAATCTTATTTAGCATTTCTCTAAACAGCCTCGACTTATTTTACGAGCATTCGCCATAGAAGCAGGCTCTAGGAGCAAAATGACTATTATTGCGATCATAACAGTTGGAAAAGCATAAACGGGAGCTCATATAAACTAAGTAACATTGACATTTATCTGTCATTGCTGGTAGGAAGTGTATTTTTCTTCTTTACACTTCATTCAAGTCAACTTACCTGTCCAACAGAAGAAACACCTTTGTCTGTTCTACCACATCTTGAATATTGTGACTCCTTCTTATCACCAACCACTAGCCTTGTTTTATCAAGAGCTTTAAAAATCTCAGACTGCCATAAAATTATAGATTATAGATCACACAGAGGCATTCACTGCTGAATTTACAGAATATTAATACTGGGGGGTATTCAGAACTCTTAATCCATCACATGGATAATTTGTAATATACAATCATTTGTGTGATGAGCATAGATAACTCTTCTTGCTAGGATGCATGAAGAATTTGTGCAGCTAATGGAAATAAAAAGCTTAAAAATCTGTGTAAAAACAAACCTCAACAGTTGGAACCATTTGTCCCTCTGAAGAAAAACCATAGAACCTGCATTTAGCAGATAATCAAAAAACCATAATATAATTATCATTTATCATTTATATAATTCTAATTCAATAAATATAAACAAGAGAATGAAATAATGGAAGGTGAAGCATTCCAGATTCTTCCAATTCAACTAAAGGAAATATTAAACCAGCATGCAAAATTCAGATTCTACAAGGCTCTAAGCCCAGTCATGTCATCTCCAAAGAAACCTCTAAAGCTGCCCAAATATACTTATTAAAACTTAAATGATTTAACGAATATATCATGACCTTAAAATTCTAAAAGTAGTACCATAAGTTTATGTTGCATTGAAAGATATATTATGTGAAATATATCACATATCTGTCTTTCCTTTATACGTCACAGCTTCTATGCTTGTTCTTTAGTAAAAGGCAAAAGAATAGTTAGCTCTGTGCTCATCACATTGCTCCATGCCTCTATGCTTGTTTTAGAAAGAAAACAAAGCCAGAAAAAAGGGCCATCATATACCTTTTTCCAAAGTACATGACTTTCAGAGCTACATATCTCTTGCTATGTTTGATAAGCATCAAATGATAGCCTGCGTCAAGATTTAAGGGTAATTCACATATGCAGCCTGTTTTGCCAGTCTGAATTCTCTCATGACAAGAAAGTAAGATATATATCAACTATAATTGAGCAATAAATATGAGAAGAAACTCAGTTTATTTATCATTTTGTTTAAATATGTGAAAGTGCAAAATCCATGCAAACAAAACAAACATATTAAGCATCAAAGTTTAGAACTCAATGAAGTCAAGGTGTACATCAAAAACATGTTTACTATGTATAAAATAACATAATGTTTGCTATATTTATAAGAACATTAGTGAAGGTTAAAATTTTCAGGAACTGACACTAGATATTTTCCACTGACCTTTCCATCTAAAAACAGTCTAATACATTTATGCAAATAGATGGACCATATTAAACAAAGAGTCACTAGTGTCAAAGCTAAAAGAATAGAAGGACAATGAACAGTGGAGCCAGGCACTTATTCTTAGGAGTGGGAGACAAAGAATATATGCTTAGAAGAACACTTTTTCTCTAACCTGATTCATTTAACATGGTTTACAGTTTTCAATTAAATTATTTTCTTATGTATTTATATTATGTGCATATTATCTATAGGTATACATATAGAAAATCCAATTGTATACTCAAGACACTGTTTTCATACATGCAAGAAATCACAAAACAAATTACAATATGCTATTACTAAGTAAGATAATGTGCTATCATGATTACAATTTACAATGGCAACCATATTATCAAAACTAAACGTCCAAGGGGGGGGGGGACCTGGCATTTTTTGTATCTGCTCTTCTGTCTTCGTATTTCCTTTTTTGGATTTCACGTGTTTGTCATCAGAACCGTGTAATTTCTTCTCGATCTGCATCACAATTTAATACCCCTAAATAATGCAGTAGAATCTTTTCATCTTTCTTTTCCTTGAGTAAATTTTCCTAGCTGAAAATTTGGGATGGTCCATCAACCCACAAGGCTACGAACTTAAAAAGAAGACATTAGCTAACCTCGTGATTGCTGCAATCTGTGAGTTGAGACAATAGACTTGCATTTTCAGCCTCTAATTCCTGGTTGATGAATCAAAGTCCAATAAGAAAAACAGCAGATAAAATTGCAAACTAGATTTACGCCCAGACTCTGATTACAGTTTCTGTACTTATCGAAACAGAGAATAAACACAACACAGGCCAAAAAAAATGACCGAAAATTCCTTTCTTTTATAATTCATGCATCCCTTTGAAACTTCCAGAGAATCCAGCAACGCACATTGAACTGATAGAGGTGTCTCAAACGATATTTAGAAAGTGCAGAAGTATAAGAAGCAATAATTCCTAAGTTTTACAAGCTACGAAAACTAAAACGAGACAAACTGAAAATACTTGCAGGTGTGCTAATCAAGCAGGATAAGCCAAAGTCATTGAACTCAGAAAACACTGCCCGTCTAACCAATAAATCAAAGCAAGAAAACTGTTTCCTTTGCGTTCCTCGATTTGGATTCCCCATTTTCCTAGCAAACAAACAGAGACTGATAACAACTGAAGCTGCAATGACGGGAATACCTTAACCCTGATTTGAAGAGCATCAATCTGGGATTGCAGGCTGGCCACGAAGTCAGAGTCATTTGTCGACATGGTCGACTTCAGCCTCGAGCTTCACTGCGAATTCGCGACAATCGGGCGATAGACTACAGTAATTGTTTTTTTTTTTTTTGGACAGCAGACTACAGTAGCGGTTAAGTCAAGAGTGTTTTTTTTTTTTTGGACTGATAAGTCCAGAGTCTTAACACTAGGCGACGTTCATGAGCGAATTTGGATCCCTTTTATTTGGAGAAAACTAGAAAAGCCCCTTTGGGATGAGAAAATACCTATTTACCTAAATTAACAATATTAATAAAGTTAGTTAATATTTTTTTGTTTCTATTTATAAGACACTTCTAATATTTTTCACACAAATCAAGAAAAAACTCAAATCTTATTAACTCTTCCATGAAATTCAACAATTTTTCAACTCTACCCCCATTTAATATACATAATATCAAATGAAAATAAAGTCAACACAATAATAAATAAAGGGTTAAATTGCACATCCATCTCAAAACTTTAATGAGTTTTCTTATAAATAAGACCAAAAAACGTCTTCTCTTTCTACCCTATACATAGGACAAGAGGAGTATTACATGTTTTTTTAGGATTAATCCATCGATATATGCAAATATATGCCAAGTAATTATCGTCACTACATACCCAAGGCTCAAACACAATACTACTAGTTAAGGTAGAACAACCTGTTGATCCAAGCGCTTAGGGTGAAAACACCATAATCATGCTCCTTAAAGTATTAATAGAGGTAAATTAAGAAAAAAATTGATAAATATAATAAATATATCTTACATTTAGAATTAAAATCAATTCCGCAACAAAATAGTATTATTTTAGCTTGACCAGCACCTAGTAGTGCAACGGTCATGGAGTTGGCCTTAGGCCACTCATCCCCCCCTTCATGGGTTCAACCCATGCCAATATAATCCAAAAAAAAATTATTTTAGCTTGAAACTAAACTTGCATGAATATCAAAAATAAAATAATTTGATTTATCATAAATCTAATCTATATATTATATAATACTCAAAGTAACACATTTTTAAGTAACACCGTTAATTCCATTAAGTAACATCGTTTTGTTTTTATATTCCTTTATAACTAAATTTTGTTTTATCTCCATAAATCAAGTGGTTAGCATAATTTAAAATTATATTTTTTTCCAAAAAACATAGTAAACACTAGGGGATTTATTTTGGATTAATTAATCAATAAATATAATTTATTTATGCTTATATTCTAATTCTTTTTATATTCGTTTATAATTGAATTTTGTAATCTCCATATTAATCAATAAAAGTAATTCATTACTAATTATTTTCTAATTTTTTTTCAAAAAATAAAAATAAATACCAAGAAATTCAGTTTAGTAATAAATACTAGGGGATTCTGTTTGGATCCATTAATCAATAAATATAATTTATTGATGATTATTTTCTAATTTATTTTTTATATTCCTAATTTAGTTTTAATTTGTTTGGATTATGTTTTTGTATTGCAATTCATTATAGGTGTTTGAACTTTAGCGCAAAAATATTAATTTAAATCTAGTACATATATAATAAGAGGGATGTTGGTAGGCTTGTTGTGTAACACATTTTATGTTTACCTGCGTGCCACATGATAATATTTTGTACTAGATAAATCAAACTATTTTATATACTGTTATTAGTATTATTATAATACCTTCATATCTTTATTATTTTACTTAGTACAATATTATTCTTGCACCCACGATTATATCATTATAACTTCCTTATTCATTTTTAAAATCTAAACCTAAAAAAATCTAAAACCCCATAAATTGAAATATTTAATCTATTATAAAAAATATGCTAACAAATTTTATGTATTTGAGATGATTATAAAAATATGAGCTACTTAAAAATAACTGAAAAACTTTTATATGTATTATATCATTTCTATGGTAGGAGTAGGGGAGTAAAGCCAAATCTAAATTTTTTTAACAATTTTGTTGGTTCAAGCTTTTCACACAAGATGGGGATGAATTGGGTGATTTTATGAATTTTAAACTTTAACATAAACTAAGTAAAGAGAGAAGAGTTAGAGAGATATCACCGAAGGTTGACACAAGCGATTTATATTGATTCAATCTAATCCACTTGGCATACATCCAATCCCCATAAAACCTTTATGAGATCTCCACTATCTTTCCAAGATTCATAGGAATATTGGTGCCTCAATACAAGCTAGTTCTTCTTTAAAGATTATTCACTCCCCCTTACACTTTGCAATCAATGCCCACTCAAGGTCCCATTACCTTGAGTATCTCAATTGAAGTAAATGCTTAAGTATATTCTCACACAAAAGCAAATAAATGATCACTGAATTACAAATTCACATAGAAATTGAGCTTTAGACTTGGCAATGATTGTAATAGTAAATACACAATGTTCGTTAGTTGCTTGTCTTTAATGCTCTTCTATTTATAGTGTAAGAATGTTTGATGACCATTGCTCTTGAATGTTGCCGTTGGAGTGTATGGTCTTTGCTTCTAGCCGTTTGTTCTATCATATTATTCTTTGTCTCTTTGGAATTAGCCGTTGAGAATGAAGAGAATGTGAAGTGTTTGAATCTTAGAGCATTTAATGCTTTTGACACATAAAGTACTTTTTGCATTTTATGTGTTAATCCTTGATTAGCACCTGTAATGTAATCAAATACTAATATATTGAAATGTTTTAATAGTTGGAAGCAAAAGGAATATGTTTAGGATAGATTTGAATAAGTATCAAAATTTACGATACAATGCTCTATTTTCAGAAATTGCATCACTCAAGTGATAACTCAAATGATTGTTCACTTAATCATTTTGAAAACAAAACAGATCATTGGATGATTAACCGTGGCAATGTGGTAGTGATGTATAAATATAGGATCACTTAAGCAATCTTGTTTCTTTTAAAAACAGATCACTACGTACTTCATTGTGGTGATGTGGTGGTGATATATATATATATATATATATATATAATCACTAGAGTGATCTTGTTTCTTTTGAAAATATATCACTAGGTACTTCTCTGTGGTAAACTGGTAGAGATGAATGTAACAAGATCACTCGAGTGATCATGTTTCTTTTTATCTTGAAAGAAACATATCACCAATACCATCACCATAGTGCAGTGGTAGTGAAGCTCTTTTTGTACATCATTCAAGTGGTTGCTCGAGTGATCTAGTCTTAAAAACTTTTTCAAAAAAATAATGAGCACTACCAGAATCACTGTGGTGCTGTGCTAGTGATACACTTTAACACACATCACTGAAGTGATTTTCTCTTAGAAAATTTTCAAAAGACTTGTTACTAGAACGGATCACTGTGATGAAGTGATAATGATAAAAAGTTAACACATCACTTGAGTGATCTTTTCTTTGAAATATTTTTAAAAAACAGATCACTAGGAAACATCATTGTATTAATAACAATTTTGAAACATCACTTGAGTGATCTAGTTTGAACTTTCTTTTCAAAAATCTAATCACCAAATTAAATGCTTCACTACGGTGGTCTAATAGTGATGCCCTTTGTATCTCATCACTTGAGTAGTTATTCAAGTGATCTCTTAGAAAAATACTTTCCAAAAATCAGGTCACTATCTTGGTCACCATGGTGAAGTGAAGGTGATGGTAAACTTTTGCATCACTTGCGTGGTCACTCAAGTGATCATTGCCTACTACTTCTAATGATCACTATGGTGATGAGTTATTTTCAAAAAGCACATTACTCGAATGGTCAACTAAGATTTTCATAAACACCTCACCACTATTTCAGAAATAAGATAACCAAGTTTTGTCACATAACTCAAGTGATGCAGTGATTTTCTTAGTAATTTGTTTCAAGAAACGTTTTAAATCAATGGGTTTTTTCCATAATACTTTCTTAAGCTTTGTTGTCATCAAAACATAGGATTTAACAAATTCGAATAAACAAATTTGATATAGATAATTATCTTAAACTTGGTTATCTTACTTAAATAATTATCTGTATAAAATTTGATTATTCCAATTGTTAAAAAAGTAGGCAAGTTAAAAAAGTTATCATGGTTATGAGAAAATTTATTAAATTATCACAAGTGTATATGAGGATTCGGTATTTAACATTTTGTAATAGATTAAATATTTTAATTTATCATTCAAATTTGCAATTAGTTTTAGATTTTAAAAATGAATAAAAAATTTATAATAATGTAACAGAGTGACCGTGTATAATAATAATATTAAATAGTTTAATTTATTAAGTATGAGACACTACCAAGTAGCATTCAAGTGGACATTCAACTTGTCACATAGCCACCTACTACCAATGTCCTTCTTTTTTGCCGAACAAGTGGCTCTCCTATTATAGCCTATTGTCACATAGCCAACTCTACTAGTGTCACTCATATTATATAAGTAATAGATATTATACTACTCCTTATGATTCTAAATATATGATAAAGTTGATTTTTTTTAGAGAGATTAAGGAAGCTAAATAAATTACTTAATCATATCATATATTGTATATCTTTAGATTATATATCAATTTATAACTTAGGTAAAGTAGTTGGAAGAAAAAATGACAAATATAAATATTTTAAAATAATTTAATTGACTTTCTTAGTATCTCAAAAAAGTCAACTTTATTTTATATTTAGAATGATAAAGAGTATTTAATTATTGAATTAAATATGTGAGTTTCAGCTAACCCACTAACACATGTGATGTGCGGGTTCTAAACTCGTTTAAAGAATTTCAAAGTCCTTATGAAATTCTCTTTCTCTCTTAATGTTATATGCTCTTACAAAAATATAGGTGAGTAAAATAAAAAAAAGTTATGTACAAGTACGTACGCCTATAGCTGACTTCATATATTCTAATAGAGCAATTACATAGATATGATCGCAGGGAAAAAAAAAATTATATAGATATGAACTTCCTCGTATAATGCAAGAGCACTAAAACTTGTTTTATATATTTCTCATATAATACTTTTTTTACTTAATAAATATATGAAAATTAGAGAATATTAAGAGTGAGAGGAACAAGAATCTCAAGTCATTCAATTTGTAGTACATATGAAATATTTTAAGTTTAATAGGCTTAAAAAACACTATTCTTTTATTTTTTTTTAAAAAAATATTATTCATTAAAATCATTAACTTATTCTGAAGTTTTAGTTACTCCCACTTGATAAATGACAGCCTTACGTATATTTTAGCAGTCACCAATCACTTGGTCAAAAGACAAGGTTTTTTTACCAATGCAAGGAAATTAGAAAGCTTGGAGCATCATGTACGAGACAAACTCGTTCAAGATCCGCATTTTTATTTCCGACACACACATGGAACCACCTCAAATTTTGCAACTACCTTTGAACACAGTCTTTTCTCTTTCAATTACTTCCCCATAATCTGGTGCCACCTGCTACTTGTTCGGTTAAGGTTGAATCCAACAAAAAATGCACTGTAATCTATTTTCACACCCTTTTCTGATCACTTCTTGAGCTCCCACAAGCTCCATCTCTTTCTTTCAGGTTTTTTGATGCAAGGTAATCTATTTTCATTTGCTTCTTCTAGTTGAACATTTTCATATCGTCTTTCACTAAAGATCTGAAGCTCTTAGTTGAATATCTGATCATTTTAGGACAGAAGGGAAGTGGTTTCTGGTTTATCTCTATTGAAGATTGATTCAAGGGGAATTTTGAGATTAAAGTCTTCTCTAATTAATGTGCCAGTGACTGGAGCTTAACTCTGATTTATATGTTGCTGATATATATATATACACACACCTACACGCACACACAACTGGAAAGATAAGAGAGATCAGTGAAGGCTTTTAGAGAATTAAATATAGATGTGATGGATATCAGTGATGGTTCTATATCAAGCGAGCATCGCAAGCCTCATGATTCATTATCTGTTTCTCCATCACAAACTTCTCCAAAGTCACCCAAACCCTCTGGCTCTCCAAGGTCCCCTAGGTTCCACGTCAAGCACCCACAATCTCCAAGAGATGGATGTTCCAAAAAAGGTAAAGTCTTTAGGACAGATTATTATTATTATTATAATGGGGACTTGTTTCATGAATGAATACAAGAATAAACATGTCATACATGAATCCCATTAAGAAGTAATCTGGATTACTAGGTTCCATTGTCGTAATAATAGTATATGATTACTACTCTTATGTGTCGTAAGTTTGATCAATCTGTTTCAGAAAGTGCAGATTCTTTCCCTGTTACTTCATTGAAAATTTCTCCAAAGTCACCAGCATCCCCCACTTCTCCAAGGTCTCCAAAGTCCCCAAGGTTACCTGGCCATAGTCCAAAGAATGAAAGGCAATCACGTTCTCCAAGAGATGGACGACCAAAGAAAGGTACATAGGCCTTTGTTTGAATGGATAAAACGCATTTCCAAAAAAAAAAAAATTCTGATACTTATATTTCAAAGAGAAAGACCAAAGAGAACGCTCGATGAGGTTATTGAGCAAGACCTATTCGTTAACAATTTATCAAGAGATTTGGTTATTGATCGAACTTAATGGTATTATATGATCATGTAGCTCACCCCACCTAATAAGGTGAGGCTTTGTCGCCGTCGTTGTTGTTATTGTTTATGTATGAGAGTAAAGTTTTAATCTTTCCTTATAATGCAGGAGGTTGCGGAGGGAAAGGCACGTGGGGAGGATTGCTTGATACGGAAGACATGGACTTTCTTGACCCTCATGATCCGAACTATGACAGCACTGAGGTAACAAAAATAAAAATAGAATCATATGTTATGTGCATGTGAAAAGATCAGATCTTTGGGTGTCTTTTTTGTGTTTTGTCTTGTAATTATTAATGCCAAGAAGTATGAAAGCAAGTGTGTGGCTTGCAGGAAAAAGAACCTCCAATTGAAAACAAAAAGAAAGGGGAGTTAGATGGGTACAAGAGGAAAGCTACAATAATAGTGGAGGAATATTTTACCACTGATGATATTGTTGCTGTGAAAAATGAACTGAAGTTACTTGGTGCACCATACTTCAGCTACTATTTTGTGAAAAAGCTTGTCTCAGTGTCAATGGACAGACATGACAAAGAAAAAGAAATGGCTGCTGTTTTGCTATCTGCACTATATGCAGACACAATTGATCCTTCTCAAGTTTACAAGGGCTTCAGCAAACTAGTTGAATCTGCGGATGACCTGATTGTAGACATACCAGACGCGGTTGATGTTCTAGCGCTTTTCTTGGCTCGAGCCGTGGTTGATGACATACTTCCCCCAGCATTTTTGAAGAGACAGATGGCTTACTTACCGAAGGACTCAAAAGGGGTCGAGGTCTTGAAGAAGGCGGAGAAAAACTACCTCTCAGCCCCTCTACATGCTGAAATTATAGAGCGCCGGTGGGGAGGAAGTAAGAACATGACAGTTGATGATGTCAAGGCTAGAATAAACAATTTGTTGGTAGAATATGTAACAAGTGGTGACAAGAAAGAAGCTTTTAGATGCATTAAGGATTTGAAAGTTCCATTCTATCACCATGAGATAGTGAAAAGGGCTCTAATAATGGCAATGGAGAGGCGCCAAGCAGAAGGTCCTCTACTAGATCTCTTGAAAGAAGCAGCTGAAGACGGTTTCATCAACTCCAGCCAAACCTCAAAGGGCTTTGATCGGTTGATTGACACGGTTGATGACTTATCACTCGACATACCAAACGCGCATGAAATACTCCAAAATCTAATGTCCAAGGCAGCATCTGAGGGTTGGTTATGTGTTTCATCTTTAAAATCACTCTCACTGGAGCCAAAAAAAGAGTCACTAGAAGAAAGTGCAGCCAGAAGTTTCAAGTTAAAGGCACAGTCCATAATTCAAGAATACTTCTTGTCAGGTGACATATTTGAAGTAATAAGTTGCCTTGAGCAAGAGAACAAAACTTGCTCTCCACACCTCAATGCAATATTTGTCAAGAGACTTATAACTTTAGCCATGGACCGAAAGAAGCGCGAGAAGGAAATGGCCTCGGTTCTGCTTTCATCTCTGTGTTTCCCAGCTGATGATGTAGTGAATGGTTTTGTAATGTTGATAGAATCAGCAGATGACACTGCCCTGGACAATCCAGTGGTGGTAGAGGATCTTGCCATGTTCTTAGCCAGAGCAATAGTGGATGAAGTCTTGGCCCCACAACATCTAGAAGAGATTGGAACACAATGTGTGGGACCAGATTCAATAGGAAGTAAAGTGCTTCAAATGGCAAAGTCATTGCTCAAAGCTAGGCTTTCAGGGGAGAGAATATTAAGGTGTTGGGGTGGAGGAGGAAGCAGCAAAAGTGGGTGGGAAATTGAGGATGTTAAGGACAAGATTGTAAATCTTTTGGAGGAGTATGAATCCGGGGGCGACATAAGGGAGGCGTGTCGGTGCATGAAAGAACTTGGTATGCCATTTTTCCACCATGAGGTTGTGAAGAAAGCTCTGGTGAAAATCATTGAGAAGAAGAATGATAGGTTGTGGGGTCTACTCAAGGAATGTTTTGAATCTGGACTGATAACTATGAACCAGATGATGAAGGGATTTGGAAGGCTTGCAGAATCTCTTGATGACTTGGCTTTGGATGTTCCTGATGCTAAGAAACAGTTTATACACTATGTAGAACTAGCAAAGAGTTCAGAATGGTTGGATTCTTCATTTTGTCTCAGCAAATTTGAACATTCCACAGAGAATGGAACCTGCCAACTCTGATGGGGGTAATTTACCAATATTAACTGTGCTTTGTTTCTTTTTTGCTGAATTAACTCCTTTTGATCAAAAATTTATATTTTGGTCCTATTGTTACATGGCAGTACACGAGACATGGTCCTGGAAGTTGTTTGCCTTAGCACTTTCTTTGTGATCAACTATTTCATGAACGGCTCAAGACGACCTAACGCATTTTCCATCATGGAAGATACCTCTGTTCCCTACTGAAGAAACAGCAATGTTGAAATGATTTGGAGCAAGGGATGCATTATGAGCATGGAGATTGATTTTGAGAAATTGAAATATCTATACTAAATAAGTCAAGTCAAACTTTTTTCCTTTTTTTGCCTTTTTATGTTTCTGTGGAGATGGGGCGAAGATGAAGAAGGTATACACATGGATTTGTTTGGAAGAAGCGTAGACAAGGGAACTAGCGTCTGGATTTTTCTTTTTGTAAAGGATGATAACAATATCTATCGGGCAAAGTAAAGACGAATAATAATATTATCATGTTTTTATGCTGAACTAATGATTTTTTTTGGTTATGCATAACAACTTTCTAGGTTTAATTGTTAGTGATTCCTCACACTTCAACCCAGCACTCTCCTTTACCGATGACTGTAAAACAACCTCCACAGTCCCAGTTCCACTTTTAACCATATGGATTCATTTGTGTTCTTTAAAACTACTACCTCCAGTCTTTAACAGAGATAATTTAGAAAAAAAAATTATAAATTTGGGAAACAAAATAAATTGAGATGCTCTATTTAGGACCAGATCCGATCCCAAACAGCTTTTATATTGAGGAGTAGAAGTAGTATTAAAAATCTGCATCATCAATTTTTTCTTTAATTACAGCATCATCAAATTTAAGCTCACCATGTACAATTGTAGTGGTCTCTCCACTACGTGGTGAGAAGCCATTTCCAATACGGAAACAATAACCAGCCAAAATTTTATCAACAAGAATCACACTCTACTCTTAACAATTGACCCAACTCTTGCTGTAGTACTAACAAGAACACAGCCAAAAAGATTGAACTTTAGCCACATGTACAAGTCTATCAGTTCTTTTGCAACCATTTTACAGAGAGCAAAAATAAGAGTTCTTTGTAGAATCGTAGTCCAAGAACCCTTTACACTCTAACCAGATATGCTCACCAACGGCATGAAAATAAATACAAAAATACAAAAAAAAAAAAAACATAAACAAATCGATTAACCAGAACTCCCTGTTACTTATTAATTAGTATTCAAAAATACTTATTGATAATAATTCTAAAACAAGATGTATTTAAATGGGGAAAAAATATGCCATCTTACAAAAAACATGAAAGCATGCACAAATCCATTAAACCCGACCATAGAAGCATGAGCGCTATCCATTCACCAACCAAACTTTTGCAGGACGTTTTTGGTTCTCTTCCTCATGCGGGTGAAAACAATAACTACACAAGCCAAGATCCATGGAGGAATGTCTCCACCGAAAAGGTTAAATTTCTTGGTCCATTCTGGAGTTTCCTTCGAAACCAGTACTATCATAATGGTTATAAATGCCACCCCAGTCAAGATCTTGGTCACTGGTTTAATCATAGAATCCTGCAAAAGAGAATTTTAAAACATAATATAAATCACATTAAGTATGTTACAAACTGGATAGAATACTCGGAACCCAATGAAAAAAAGAAGATCAGTAATGTCCTCCAAAGTTTTATTTTCTGAAGTTAATTGTATAATCTTTCTCTAGACTCTAACGAATTCAAGGAGCAAAACACAAGTTGCATCACACAGAAAGAAAAACTTTGACGTGCTTCGCTTAGTAAGATATAGAGAAAATGGCATAAGCTGATCCCTCAGAGGATTTAATTATTGTGATACACGAGTCTAGATGTTTGTCGGTAAACCAAGAGATGACCTATTAAATCACAATGTACTAAGTTGAATTGTTCGTGCAAGGTTCGAGGGAATGCAGTTCACATCTAACAGGGCTCACTTAGATACTCTAGAACTGTCAATGAATCCCATTTATATACAAAACACCAAAAGAGTTGTCTTGGTAATGAGAAAATAGTGTTAACTGACATAATTGCTCCAAAACCAAATAGTTCATATTTAAGCTTTCCTTGTCGTCACATGACCCAAGCTAATTAATAGATCCTTGCTGACAGAGGTTTATCTAATGTCATTTCGTTCTTTCTAAAAACTAGACCACATCAAACAGGTTTTGCTCCTTATTTCTAGGAGGAAAATGTTATTATAGAAGAAAAGCTATTATTTTGTTTGAACTCATATATACTTCCACCTGACGGCTATTACGAAGAAAACTTTATTCCCTTAGAACAGCCAAATAGAAAAGGAGAATACAAAAGCTACTATTATGCAAAGTTTCTATTCTCTGTAAACATATTACCTCCTCAAACCTTTCGGAACGTAAACATTTTTCTAATATCTAAAGCCCCTATATTTTTACCAACAAGTCAGTTTTTGGAAAATAAAATCACTTTAAGTATACAGATCCCACCCTCTCCGACAAACACCAAACAAAAGGCATGAATCAAATTCTAGTGATTAATTGAGACAGAAAGTTCGTTCCTCTTTCACTGCGATAACCCAATTTTTAGAGGCACTCCAATTCACTTCTCAAAAGCCTTTTCTCAGGTTGAGAGAACCCTAATGAAAACAAGTCCGAGAATTATCATCTAGGCTGTGGTATTCTACTTATAATGTTCCAACAAGAAGAAGAAACCAGAAATACTTCAAAAGAAAGAATTGCAGAGCGTCAACCTTAAGGGTTTGGCAAATGAACCCTTATCTTCCATGTTATGGACGTAAAACCCTCAAGGAATCAACTTAAACACTTAAAGGTTATTATATTCGTCTTATTTACCAGCTACATGTTTTCAACCACCAAGCCACCGCTGTTTTTTCAAAAGAAAAAATCATGGAGCAAATAGATGCAAGCTTTAACCAACTGTCAACATAAACCTAGACGAAATTAATGATAGTTTTTTACGTCTCATAAAGTTTTTTACACCTCATTAATGAATAAGAATTTGGCTCTCCGACTAGAGAAGGCACACATTCCCTCCCAATTAGATACAGTAATATTCAACGATGCCACTTTAGCTGTGTTGCTCGATGGCTATGCATTAAAAAGCCATGTAGAACACAGTTTTGGCCCCTCTAATAATGAAATTAAATAAAACCTCAATCTAACTGGATTATCTTCCTTTTTTTTTTCAATTCTAACCATGATATGAACTAACAATTGTCCACCTATCAACCATATATCTGTTATGCAAACATACCTTCGGTTCTCCATCAATGTAAACAACTCCTCCATCCTTGTAAGTCAATATGGACTTGCCGCTTCTAGGGTTGAACCGAATTGGAACGCCGCGTCCCGACTGAGTATTGAATGCGTAAATGGATTTAAGGCCATACTTGTCGAGGATATCTCGAACTTCCAATTGGTCCTGATCCCAACCTCCCAGGGTCGTCTTGAAGACATCAATGGGTCCCTTGCCCTGACGGTACAGGTGGATCTCAACCTCTGGAACCTTAGTCCGGACGTGTCTTTGAGCCGTATCGGAATCGGTGCCTACTTCCTCGATTTCTCCGATTAAGGGTGCTTTCTCCTCCTCCATTGTTCGTACTCCGGCCGGCGAGCTGATACTGAGGAAGCGAATGCTTTGATTGCTTTGCACGGAATCTGTACTGCTTGCCTGGTATGGTGAATTGGTGATAGTTGGGATGCTTTTGGGGTTCCAATGTGGGTGCCGCCTTGCAGGAGAGTCCTGCGAATCTGCAATTGGCGCTTCACCATTAAAACGCACCGTTCAGGCAATCTCAAGTTCTTAATTGTTTCTTTATTTTTTTTTGGGGTAAAATCTCAATTGTTTCTTTGTTTAATTGTAATATTTAATTTTGGGTAAAGATGCACACAGCACTCCGATCTATTTTTGGAGATGCAATCAGCACTCTAAAGTATTTAATAGTTTGCCTCTAATTATTAAAATTAGAACAATTGCACACATTCACTAACATAATATTAACTCAAGGTTTGAGGTTTACCTTTCCCATCATAGTTGCAATATCATTGTGGTGAAAGTGTTTGACTTTAGTTTTGTTGAATCTCGAGACTCAAATAAAATAAGAAGCCAAGTTGAAATCATACGGAACTTTTATTCAAAGTAAATTATCAGTTTCAATCACAGATACAGGAATATATTAAATTGTATTAATTCCCAAAATAAAAAAAAAACTAAAATCTAGATGTAGAGTCGAGATAACTCATTAAAAAGTCGAATAAAGTTACTTCCACTTCATCCGATCATGGTTGTGATGGTTGCCATCATCGGACGAAGTAGAAGGGTCTAGATGTGTGGCATCCTTGGCCCACTTAATCAAGAAAGTGGAGGCCTATTTTTTCTGCAATGAAGTGAAGAAGACAAAGTCCAAATGGCTGTGATGATGAATTCTTATGAGGAAGGGGGAACATGTTGAAATAATGAAAAGGGGAAAGAAAGGATGGACATATTGAAGATCGATAAAAGAGGAAATGAAAGAGTATGGTAGCAAAAGAAGTTAGTATTATGTTAGTAAAGTGGTATAATTGCTCTATTTTTAATATATTAGAGGTAAAATTTCACCCTTAAATACTTTAAGGTGCTGATTGTATCTCCAAAAATATATCAGGCTACTGAGTGCTTCTTTACCCTTTAATTTTTTTATAAAAAAATGATAATTAAACAATAAAAATATTCAAGGTTCACTGAAGGAGTCTAAGAGTCAAGACAGTGGTTTTAGGATGAAGCGGGTGTGTCAGACCAGCATTAATGGCTTGCAGTTGGACCGGACTTAATTAAAATAATATAATTAATTAAAAATATTTATGTTTAGCTGACAAAAAAATAATTATATTTAAATATAAATATTTTTAATTAAATTTGAGATTTTTTTTTTTTGCCAATATTAAATTTGAGACTTAAGAGGCCGTTGAGAAGAGAAAAATCATGTATGATATTATATAATATTTGATTACATTAGATTAGATGAGATCATATCAGATTAATTGGTCAAAATATCATATCTAATCATATTAACACACACATAACACATTTTCTACGGTCCTAGATATAAGACTCAGTTGACTTTTGGAGAAATTAATGAATTTAAATAAATTACTTAATCATGTCATATATTGTGTATCATTAGATTATATATCAATTTATAAGTTAGACAAATTAGTTTGAAGAAAAATGATAAATATAAATACTTTAAAATAATTTAATTAGATTTCTTAATCTCTTCAAAAAAATCAACTGAATCTTATATTTAGAATCAGAGGTAGTAATATTTTTCAACTTTTGCAAACTTTTTCAAATTTTGTAAACTCAGCAATAAATGCTAAAAAAAATGAGTTGCAAGCAAGTTGTAAATAAATTTCCTACTGAATTTTCAAAATTTGAAATTGAGCTTCTAGGATTTCCCAAAAAAAAAATTAGAATTTAGCTTTTTTCCTTTTCTTTTCTCCTCCGCTTCAATCATTTACTCTAAAACTATGTAGTTTGAGGGTAAACAAAGCAAAAGGAAGCCAATGAGGTTTGGCACAGTTGGTTAAGGTCTTGTCACCCCGATCACAAGGGAGTGTGTTCGAACCCTCTGACCGATGGGGAGACTTCATTGGTAGGCGATCTCGTAAGTTTCTTGTAAGCGCTCGAAGAGCCCTGGGGCCGTGCCCTGGCCTTGGTAGGGGACTGGTGCCGAACCTACCTAAACTTTTTTCTATCAAAAAAAAAAAAGCAAAAGGAACACTTTTTTTTTTTAATAAAAAGAGCATCTAGTTCTTTAAAATATTTTTTTAATGGCATTCGGTGTCTTAATTAATTTTTAGTATACTCAACACACACATACACTAAAATATTTTTTACTAACACTCATTATCTGTTAAAAAAATACTTCAGAGCGCTAGGTGTTATATATTAGATGCTACTAAAAAATATTTGAAAATGCTGAGTATACTAAAAAATAATTTAGCATCTATTGAAAAATATTGCAAAGTAATGGATTTTTTTTAAAAAAAAAAAAAGTGCTCCCTTTATTTTATTTACCCAAAATTGCATAGTTTTAAAGTAAAAGATAGGAGTAGATGGAAAAATAAAAGAAGAGAAGCCAGGTCCAAAAAATTACTGTGGAATTTCCAAAAATTCCAAAAATTACTATAAAGTCGGCTATTTAACTGCTACTAATATTCATTTCCTATTTTTTGTAGTTCTCCTTCCCTCGCTGACCTAAACACACACTAGTGAAGGTGTATCCACGAATGATTTCAATCCTATCTCTTTTTCAGATGAAGAAAGTCCATTTTTACAGATCTAGCAAAGACCAGTACGAAAGCATAGTAGCAAGAAGTTACCAGGTTTTCTTTTGACCAAGAAATGTTGCATCAGTGAGCTTTTTGCTACAAACTAATATATGGAGTGTTTTAACCTTGTTTCCGATTTATGAAGTCCTTCATTATTTATCTGTTTTACAAAGATAACTTGGTGGGAAGAGATCAGTCTATTGTGTGACCCACAATTACTAGCAAAGGCTAATACCCTTTTGGTTGATGTAGAGCCGTATTCCTCACGCTAATTGGCATCCAAACCTAGTAAAGTTGAAATTTGAAAGCTTGATGGATAATACGGGTGTTCAAATCCCAGGACGGGACCGAGATCACCCATTCCTAGTTTCCATTTTGGGATTGGTTGGGACTGGGATATCATTCCCTGTCCCGGTCCCGGGAAATTCCCGGGACAACCTGGACCGGAATCGGGAATTCCCGGTCTTAATAATATAATTATATTAGTTAATTTTTTTATAATTTAGTGTTTAAAGTGATTATTTAACACCTAATAAGGTCATAAAAATCACACAAATTAAGCTAGAATTGAAAAATAACATATTATTATTAATATTATTATCACATTCATCATTTTTGTTATTATCTTTATACATTATATAGTTAGGATTTGTATCACGATATATATGATTTAACTCTAACTAAATATGTGATATACATTTTATCAAATGATAACTTAATTTATGAGGTAAAAAATATAAAAATAAAATAATAACCTATTTTTTAAGGGAAAAAAAACCGGGACCTGGAATTCCCGGGATCACAAGGTGTGATCCCGGTCCCGGTCCCGGCCGGGACGGGAAATTCCCGGGATAAAATGTCTAGGACCGGGCCGGGACAACCGGGACCGGGATACTTTGAACACCCATAGATAAACATTCAAATCATAGTGCTAAATGATTTTTTTTGTTTTTTTAAAGAAGGAAGTGCATAGTGCAGAAGTTTCCAAATCAAAAGCAACTTATTTTCAAGGAAAGGTGATGGATCACAAAAAATTAGAGGAGTGGGACATTAAAGATTGAGGTAGTAGATGCCCATTGGCATCTCAAGCACAATTTGTCTCTCTTTCTTTTCTTATTTTTTCTGTTTTTTCCCATCAAAATGCTGATAAATTAAACGGCCCAAACATTGTACAAACCAAAGAAAAACAAAACACGACAGTTTCTGAGAATGTCAGCCAACAAAAGGTTTACAAGTATCTTTAGCCAAAACTACTGGACAATATGCTCAACATGACCTTGATGTTGGTATGCCATTTTTACTCAACATGTGGGGTAGGGACTATTTTTCTAACATTTTAAAGGGGTAGAGATACAAAGTTTATAGGGATTGGTTAGTGACAAGTCCAAGGATAAAAACCGAATCGAAAATGTATCATTAGAATAAACAATAATGGATGAGTAATTAATTTTTTTCATAAAAGTTTTGGCACAAAATAACCATCATTTAAATAAAAATAATTCTTAATGTTATAATTTTAATAATTAAGATCATTTTTAGACAGTATTTTAGTTATGTTTTGAATTAAGAATTGTGAGTGAAAATTATTTATTTTCACAATGAAAAATTCATGCTAAAGTAACCATAAGGGTTCATATAATGATTAGTCTTTATCAAGGTATTAAAACCCGGACCAGGTATTGAACCGGTCAGGGTACTGGGTTAAGGGTCAGTGGGTCAGACCGGGGTCAAACCAGAGCTAAACCGATGAAAAATTGAAAATTTTAGACTTATAGTATAAAATTCTAAAGGAAAAATTAAAAAAAAAATTAAAATAGTAACCCGGACCGGACTGGTTTACCGGCCGGTCCGGTCCGGGTTACATAACTCTGGTCTTTATAGGTTACCCTTATTTTGGTTTTGGTCCATATAGTTTCAAATTATAAGTTTTGTTCCATATAGTTTTTTTCCATAAAAACCGTTAATCCTTATAATTTAATAAGGATTTTGAGAGTATATGCTGACATGTCACTAACACCGTCAAATATGCTAATATGGCTTGATGTCCAACGAGCTGATGTGGCAAACTAATTATAATCAAGGCTGCTTCTCAAGATTGTAGTTTGTGTTTGGCATCACATACTTTTGGGTAATAAATCTTTATTCTGTAAGTCGAGATAAAACTTATCTCACATACTTACTTTGTATACCATAAATTACGATTTATAAATATTTATAAATAAAAAATAAGCTATCCCAAACAAACACGTAAAAAATTTTCAAGGTTTTTCATCTCTATCAAGAAGGCAATATTTTCTTTTTGCTTTTTGAACGGCCTGAAGGCAATATTTTCTTAGTGAATGTGATTTTGTGAATACGGTCACACTGGTAAAAGCAATCCCGCGGGGGCGGGGAACAAGGAATTAGTTTTCTTGCTCATTCAGGAGATCTGAATCTTTTGATGGAATATAGGTGGTTCAGATTTTTTTTTTATTTTTTTTTTTGACAAGTATTTTTTTAAAAAAATGATTTTTTCATTAAAAAATCACCCATTTTAAAAAAAAGCAGATGATAATCTCTTGAGCATTATATGTATGGTTTTGAGTTAGTTTCATCCATATAATTTTAGCAAAAAGTGCCCATTTAGCCCCTAATTTTATATAAAGTTTTGTTTTGGTTTTTAAATTTTATAAAGTATATTTTCAATCATCTAATCGTAACATTGTTAATTTAAAATAATAATCATTGTGTCAATAGTTGTTATTTTTACAAATGAAATTTAATATATTAGAATTTATGCATATTTTGTCCAAATTTAAAATGATAATGTTGCCATTTTTTTTAATAAAAGTAACGGCAGGATTAGAGTATCGAGAATGCACTTTAAATTGCTTGAATTTAAAGAATCAAAGGGATAATTTTTATTAACTTTCAAAAACTGATAATGTAATTCTGCCATTAATGATTCTGGTAAATTGTTAATATAAGAATGACATGTATCATTAAAAAAATACTCATATAAGAATGACATGAGAAGTGGATCTTTTAACTTGAATAAACTTCAATAATCTGTCTAAACTGGCGATCCGTAGGGTTTCTCTCAAGTCTTAACATTAAAAAATATACTCCCTCCAGTATTATTTATAAGTATTTTTTTTTTAATTACGCAAAACGAATTGGTAGTTAAAAACAATATGTATGTCAAAAATGCAATATTTTTTCATATATGCCCCTATTTATGAAAAGAGTATACGAGAGAGAATGGATAAAAATTAAAATATGAGAGATAATGAATATAAGATATGAAAGAGAATAAATAATAGTAAATTATTAGACAATAAATTAGTAGAGAAATTTCCTCCTCTTTAACGTGACTATTTTTTTTAATAATGTAAAAACTCCACAATTTTCTTGGATGTGCATTTGGCAAATAAAATTAAAGTTCTTCCTGTACGTGCTTTAGAAAATAAAATTACTCAACAATGTCCTGGGCCCAAAATTCAAGCGAAAATATGGCAAGTGACTGTTTTCCTCCCGAAACCTTACCTTCATCCTCTCATAAGTCTCAAAACAATTAAACAGTCTATATCTCTTTCCTCTATATTCTACCCAAAAAAAAAACAAGGCAATGGTGAAATGCCACGGGTATCGATATACACTTCAATATTGATATCACTAGCTTCGAGTCAGAAGGCATTCAAGAACTATCTATGGAGAACAATTACAGTGTAGAAAACGTAGTCCATTTTAGCACAGATGATGCCATAAAAAACATGCCTTCAACACCATTAAAAATGTGGTTTTTAAGGGATTGAAAACTGGTTTACCAACAATCATTTGCTTACTAAAATTCATTTCCTGATGCTTTGTTAACTTCATTCATCTTATCTGGTGAGTTAAAACGACATTTCTTTTTCTCCCATTTCTAAATATAACTCTTGATGTGTGTGATAATTAATTATAAATATATATATTTAATAATGATAAAATAAAAAAAAGTTTATATTTTTAGACACAAAGTAAAAATTATTTATAAAAAGGATTAATCATATGAGAGAGAAAATTATTTATAAATATGATCAAGAGAGTACAACATAATTCTGTTATTAATGAGAGAAAAAATTACTTATAAATATTTGTAACTGCCCGCTGTCAAGTCGGGGCAAAATAATAACTTAGAGCTGATGGATTTTTTGGTCGAAACTTGAGGCTGACGGATAAGATGAACATATACGGAACATTAAAAAAATCATGTCTGTAAATTTTTTAATCAACCCTTAATAAATTCTTACTTCAAAACACAAACTTACAGATGTACTTACAGATTATTTATTAATGAAGTCCTCATATCAGTAAAATTCAAACTTATAATTATGATTATGAGGTAATTTATTTATCAACTAGACCGACTTTTATTGGGGATGACGTAATTAGACTCTTTCTATTATTTTTTTCGATTGCATTCTATTAATGTTTTTATTTGTTCATTATGATCAAATTATACTCGATATAATTGTTTCTACTTTTATTTAGCCATTACAATAAGATTTCCCATTTTTCCAAACGTACGGGCACGGTGCATCTCCTTCATTTGCAATGATTTATCATTTAATAAATGATGGAAAAATATATATTTCGTACTATTGTCAAATAATAATTTTAATCATGCACTTTTTTTTTTCTTTTTGTCTCATATTAATTTTGAGAAATGGTAAGTTACTCTATTAGTCATGATACGTGAATACTGAATAGTATGTTTTGATATAAAACTTTGCATACAATAAAAAATAATTTTTTATAGAAAAATTGCCTGTCCTATGTATTCTCAGGCTTCAGCCATAGATAACCTCGAATATACTGTAATAACAAAAAAAATTTAATAGTCAGGTAAATTTTTTATATATAATAACTAGGAGATTTTTTTTGTCTTTTTAACTACTAAAATTGTTTTATACGTGACTACAAAAGGGAAGCAAATTATTTAGTTTTAGTTATTTTTGAAGTTGGACAATAGTTTACGAGTGTTTGAAGTTTGATTTGTATTTGTTATTGAAATTTAGACAATAGTTTGATTCTTTATTTTATTAATATATGTGATTTGAATTATAATTTTAAGAGATTTATATTTAGATATTTTAAATTGGTTAAAAAATTAAATTTATTAAAAATACATGAAAGTCCGTGGACCAACCCGGAACACGCATGTTCAAAGGCCGGACTTTTTGATATGATGGTTTTATGGTATATATATTTTTCAAGCTTGAACTTTTTAACTTTTAAGCCTTGGCCAATTTTGACAACTTTGGTTGAGGTTGAAAATTTAAATGAGATGCTAGTGAGTTATGTTAGATATGTTGAGAGAATGCATTGGCATAAGCAACGCTTGAAGCCAGTTAAAGATAGGACACCCAAAGATTGATGTTTATTTAAAGTATTTAATGTATGTCTGAGAAATAATAAAACCATGGTTTTAGAAATCCTTTTCTGCAAGTCGAAATAAAACTCTTTTTATATACTTACATCGTAAATCATAAAAGCTTTTACCCAAATATACACTTAGAATCAGAGTGATAAGGAAGGAACGAAGAGGGCTACAACAACCAACAAAAAACAAATTGTATACATATTAAGTTTTAATTCAAAACCTTGAGGTGTTGAGATTGAGGACTCACCAATTAAGGATTGATGAAGGAGGAACGAGAGATTGGAGATAACAATGTAAGCACCTAGTAGATAAGACGACGAACACCAAGCACTAAGATCCAAGGATGAGGGGACATTGAGCACGACGGTAAAGCCTCGGGAGTACTCAAGCCTCAAATGGAGTAAAGGCCTTCTGATCCAACGAAGAAGAAATGACATGTAAGGGTGTCATTTTTCAAAATAAACGAGCATGAACTTCCCCGTGCGTTGCACGGGAAACAAAGTTTAAGGGAAAAAAATTCCACTTCGAAGTATTAAATTAGAAACATGGAAAAACATAAACTATTACATGATAAAAGGAGAATTATAGAATCTGTAGCTACTAACCTACCAATACAAAAATAAACACAGCAAGATGCCATGCAAATATTATGAACAAAAAACATAATCTTACTATATTTAATTATTTATGAACAAAATGCCTCTTCTTCTAATATAGCATTTTTCCCCGTGTGATGCGCAAGGAAATGTTATTAAGGAAACAATATAGTCATTAAGGGAAATTTGGATCAAAGAACATGATCAAACGTCATTAAGAAATACAAGTACTTAATTACATAATGATGATAAGTCATTCCCATCAACAAAGAATTGAGAAAACTATAGAATATTTGGGATAAAAAAATATTATCTTCAACAAAAGCCAATTTTCTATATGGGATGGAAATAATAAACTGAAATGGGATGGAAATATTAAACTTCAAGCCAGCAGCAATAACACCAGAACAATAAGAACAAAGCAATAATAAGCCATATTGTAACATCCCAAATTTTATTCCCCAAATATATATTATAATTAATTGAGAAATTCAATAAAACGGTGAATATTTATGAAATTTGAAACTTATGAATTTTGAAATATTCATATTCATAAGGAAATGGGCAAATTAATTCAAGAAAGGAATTAAATTATAAAGGGGATAGCAAAATCATAATTTTGTCAATTTAGCCCAAGATTAATTACTTTCCAATTAATTGGATTTAATTTCAATTTATCAAGGAAAATAAAGGAAAATGCATAATTGGATTATTCTTGGTGGATATGTGCTTGTGACAAGTGTCACATTATGGTCCCTTGATGAGATTAAAGGCTAAGGGGCAAGAAGACATAAATGATGTGAAGGCATGGCATAAAGTTGGAAGAGTATGGCCTAAAGCAAGAGAATATGGTGGGAGGTATGGTTGGAGGGATGATGTACATGAAAGGTGGAGAGATCTCAACCTTTGATTAGATCTAAGGCTAAGAAGAAAGATGACCAAAATTAATAAAAACATTCTCCTTCCTCTTTCAAGCCATATTTCATACAACACCAAAGAAAAATAGAGAGAGAAAGAGCTCTTAGGTTTTAGAGAGAAGGAAGAAGAAGAAATTTAAGGTAAGAGTGATTTCTTAGGCTTTTCTTGTGATTTTGTCTTTGATCCTTCTCTAAACTGTGATTCTTCATGCATCCATGATCTTGAAGACACCATTCTTAGCTCAAGAAGAGAGAGAGGAGATTCCTAGAGAGAGAGGATTCAAGATCTCAAAAGGTAACCTTACAAACCTTAGATCTAAATTAGTATAGTGTTGTTGTTGAAGTTTGTTGTTAGTTTTGTGATTTTTGGGTTGAGTTGTAAAATTTGAAAAGTCATAACCCTAAGGAGTTATGCTGCCCAAAATCCTTTAAATCATGATTATGAAGTGTTTAAATGAGTTAATAAAGGATTAGAAGTGGAAAAGTACAAGTTTTAGAAGCTAAAACACAAAACTCTATTTTTCTAATTTTGGACCAATATTTCGGCCAGCACAGATCTGAGGGAAGGAGTTGGATTTGCATGAAATAAATTTTTCCATTGGATTTAATGGACAAAAATAGGTGGGGTTATAGTTTGTCACTTTTTCGGTAGAGGCCGAAAAAGCATAATTACGAAAACGCCACTGAAATCCCTAAATAGGGGTTGTCAAGGGTATTTTCGTAATTTGATAGTGAATTTGGTAATTTTTGTTAGATCTCATGTTTTGATGATAACAAAGAATGGTATGAAAAAGAATTGAGTAATAAATAAGTTTGAACAAAGTAATAACAGGGAAAAGCATTAATTGAAGTAAGCATTGGAGTAATGAAGAAAGGTCAAGAGAAAAAGCTGAGAAACTTATCAGAAGCAATTTTTCTAAGGCATTACTCGAGTATGTACTCGAGTAATGAGACAAAACTTGAAGTAACCAGAGGCATCTTCCAGTAACCTGCTAACGTTACTCGAGTAAGTACTCGAGTAATAGTGTAAATGTTTTCAAGTTGCTCTCGGCCTGCCAATGTTACTCGAGTAGCCACTCGAGTAACCATTTAAATAACTTGGAGTTGCTCTCGGCCTGCCAACGTTACTCGAGTAGTTACTCGAGTAACCATGTAAAAGTCTTCCAGTTGCTCTCGGCCTGCCAATGATACTCGAGTATGTACTCGAGTTACTCTGTTCCAGAAAATGTGTTGTTCTCGGCATTTTGTACCCTGCCAATGTTACTCGAGTAACTCATTGAGGTAAACAAAAACCTGAAGGTAGTACACGAATAACTTGATCTAATTTTATCTCATTTTCCTCGAGTCATTACTCTAGTATGCAAGTATTTAATGTTTTATTCTAAGTGGATTACTCGAGTATGTACTTGAGTATGCAGTGTTATGTTTGAAGGAAAACCTCAAGTCATTACCCGAGTAAGTTATGTGCAAAAAGTAAGTGTACTCGAGTATGTACTCGAGTAACAAGGTAATCAAACTTGAAGTGCTCTCGGCCTTGAAATCCTGCCAACATTACTGGAGTAAAGCATCGAATAACCACAAGTTTATTTGAAGGTTTACTCGAGTTGGTACCCGAGTAACCTATGAAGAAAAGAGTGTATTACTCGAGTAGGTACCCGAGTAAACTCACATTCCCAAAGGTTTGATATTTTGTTTATTCCATGCACTACCCGAGTAATCTCATACTTGTTTGTTGACTTGCAGTTCATTAAAGCTTTCTCGATGATACTCGAGTAAGTACTCGAGTAAACTTTAATGAATACTCGAGTAGCTACTCGAGTATGGAAACCCAGAAATTTAGAAATCATTCAAACGTTCATTGATTTGTTTCCTATATGATTAACCTTTCATTGTATTAGTATTCCTAGCATATTTACAGATAAACAATGAAGAAATCATATCAAATAAGAAAAGTCAAATGAGAAGTTCAAATGCCACCTACCGCCAACGGATATTTTTCAAATACTGGAAAAGTCAATAGTGGCTGAGCACTCTCCAACGGACGAGAAGAAAATGCTCCAACGGTCTTCACCAACATATCTATATAAATGAAAACATCCAAACAGAGAAAGAACAACAAGATCACACACAAACATATCATCAAGTTCACTACTCTGTTTTACGTGATATTTGTAACTTTGTACTTCAGTGATTCTTATTCACTCTTGAGAGAGATATTTCATTCAAACTCAATATTTGTTATTGAGATAACTTAAGGTTGTGGAACCTTGAGTTGGGATTGAATTGCAACTTGTAAGGGGGAGCGAGTGTCCAGGTGAAGGAACTTGCTTGTACTGAGGTGCCAAGAACCCACTGAATCTTGGAAGTTATAGTGAAACTCTCAGAGAAGTTCTGAGGACTGGACGTAGGTCAAAGTGGTTGTGACCGAACCAGTATAACTCCCGGTGTACACTTCGGTGATATTTCTCCTTACTCCTTACTGTTTTAATTTCACCATTAAATTTTATATTTGCAACGAAATTTTTTAGTATCATCCAATTCACCCCCCTCTTGGGTGAAACGCTTGCTCTAACAATTTCGAGTCCGGAAATGGATTCCTTGGGCGAAAATACGTTAGAATAGCCTTAGTCAAAATTTTGGGAAAACGTGCCATCGGGCCAGGTACGACGAGGCCGGGCCGGGGTCCCGGAGGCATTTTGGTAAAATTTCACCATAGACTAATATAATCACCAGAAACACTATGGAAGGTTCTAAACGGTACGTTTGACGTTTTAGGACCAAGTAGAGAGCCCGAGGGATTGGCACGTAAATCGAGGCATGTTATTCGAAGATCAGGGAAGGGCGATTAGTTTAGGGAACTTACCTCTCCTGCATGTATTTGATATTTGTGCTGGTGTATTGATGCATGTTATTGCTTTGCCCGATGATGTGAAACATATATGAAAAATTGAAGCTCTGTTTCTATTTATCCTATGGCCATACATATGTTGATTGAAACATTGAGCACGCAGATATGTCATTGTGTAAGCATGAGTTATGTAATGCAAGCATGTCATGCATTAAGCACTTATCTTGCATGCATATTGGTATTACTTTCCTACTAAGATTTCCCAGAATCTCACCCTCCCCTACCAACAATTTAGACAGGAAAAGACAGAACGTATATTAAGAACAATGAAGAGAACCGTACGAAAGGGATTGCAGTGGTGGAACGAAAACGGGAAGATGTCTTCATTTCACTGGGATGGATTTAGACACCCACGTAGCGCTGCGAGACTATGTTAATTGTAATTATCAAGTACGAACCCCTATGGGGAATTTCTGTAATCGTGCACATAATATCAGTATATTTATGCTATTCCTATGTTGCCCACCGAACTGTGTATCGTTTTCCGTAAATACTCTGAAATAGGTGAAAATAAAATGAGAGTGTGACACATATGAGTATGGAGTAATTGAAATTGAAGAAAAAAAAGGAAATTTTAAGGAAAAAGACAACTGCAATGAACAGAAATTTGACCAACTCTATCTTTAAACTGTATCTTAAAAAAAAGAAAATTCCACAAGTTCTACAACCATTGCACTTAAAAAGGAAATTCAATACTCTAAAAATGGAAATTTGACCATAATAAAATGTCGCTGTGTCATTTACATGCCAAGTGATAAGTGGAGAGGATGGTGCAGCAGCATGTTCTTCTATATGCAGAGTGTAGCCAACACTCTAAACTGAAAGGCAGGCATTCAATCCGTTAGAATACAGAAAAGTGTATGCTAGCAATTTGAAAAGCTTCCAAAAAGAAAATGAAATTGTAGATGTCAAGTCAAATCATGAAATTCAGTCGGGCAATTATATAAAAGCTGCATACATTGGGTCTTCCTAAAACTTTTTGTTTGTTCAATGAAATTGCTTATAATTAATACAGATTTATACATACAAGGTCACCAAATTTAAAATGAATTTAAAATTTGAAACAGCTTTTGATCAATCAACTTGCCTTGCTACCATTTTCCTTATCACAAAAAGAGTTAGTCAGCTATTAAAACCAGCTCTAAAGCATGCATAAATTCCAATCTTCCTGAAAACATGCATAAATGCCAAGTTGATATCCCTTTCTGCAAAACTAATGGCACAGAATATGCTGAATAACTAATATGAATAGAAATTAATCTCATCCCGAAAACATGCATAAATTCCAAGTTGATCACAATAGCAGTGCAAGCCGACAAGTAGATCAAGTGGTGACATTACATTCAGTGAAAAAAAATAGAATCAGCATGCATAAATTCCAATCTTTGTCATTTGACACATAGAGATAAAAATATAAAGTAAGAGAGGAATCATACCAGTTGAAGAACAAATGTAGCCATCTTCTTACAAGCTTGCCTTCTTCAAACCCATCACATTCAGGATGTAAGAAACCATGGGCAACGCTGCCATATGCAGCATCAAATGAATCACCTTGAAAACACGCATAAACCCAACGCTGCCATATTGAAAACACCATTTCAGCTACTCTATCAAATGAATTTTTTTGTTTAGCTTTCATAATGTCATATATGTAATACTTCCTTGAAATTGAAATTTATAATTACATTCTGCAACAACCACGAAAGTTAAAAATAGTTGGATCATCTCAAAATAAAAATATTGCATTAGTCATAACTCATAAGCCATATACTGTCGCACGAGTCATTGTAGATTCAAGCTAAGAGCATATTATAATCCAAGTTTAATCTAATCTAATTTGCCTCTCTCTCCCTCACTTCCAAGTAAGTTCCCTATACTTCAGTTTCAGTCTTCACTTCAGAATTCAGATTACCAAATCCAACCACAGAGTATAATAATATTATTGTTACTCTACTTTCACCTTCAAATCTACCTATTTTCTTTCACCTCTCAGCCCCACATCCTTATCACCTTCTTGTCTTCTTCTTCCTCCCTCTCTCTCTCACGCATTTAGTCAACCACATCATCTACATTCATTTGTCCCCTTATACATACATATACAGCTTCTTCTGCCCTTTCTCACACTTCACCCATATCTCTATCATATATCTTTCTCTTCCTCTTTATCAATCAATCCATCATATCAATTGTCGGTGAATATATATGTAATTTCAAGATGAACGGTTATTCTAAGATCAATCCTGGTGGAAACAATCACAAGTTAAGATCTACAGATTTTCCTGATTTTTTCTCGTACCCTGAGATCCCAAAAAGCATCGGTAAAAATACCAAAACAGAGGAGCCAGACCAGATCGAGAAGGAAAAGGCACAGAAATCGTTACCTGAGATAGCGGAAGAAGAAGATTAGGGCGGTGAATCTGTCGGTGAGCATCGAGATGGAGAGAAATTTGGCATAGTTCTAGGTCGGAGCGCGTCGGTGTCTTCATCTTTGGCGACGGGGATTCAGCGCACGACGAAGAGGGCGTTCTGAATGAGAAGATCGTTGTCCATGTCGGAGAGGTATTGCAGGATCCATGACCAGTACGTGGCATTAGCACCGCCGATTGGAGAGGACGGTGAAGGAGAATCAAATGGAGGAAGACGATCGGTGATGAGGAGGAAGAAGAAGAAGCAGAGTGGTAGTGGAGGCAAGATCCTGAGAGCCTTTAAGCGCCTTCTTGGATTTTGTAGCCGATTGCTCAGCCAAATGTAATTGCCATCACTAATGTTATGGAGATGCAGGACGATTTTAGAATTGGAATTTCAAATTTCAAAATTAGAAAGAGGTTGTAAAAATAGGAAAAGGCGGGAGGTTTCAAAATCTGCGATGGAAAAATCTCGTCCGTTGATTTAGTTATGACCAGTGATAGTGGTGGGAGAGAAAATCAAAGCCATTCATTACTTGTGAACAGTGTTGGGGGTGGAAGAGTATTTATATAAACGAGCATGTGCTACCCGTACGTTGCACGGGAAGCTTGTGCTTCTACTAATTATAAATTAGAAATATTATCAATTTGCCCAATATTTTTCATTGTCTTATTATCTAAATGTTCATGACATACTAATAATATACATGTAACTCCTACATATTACATTATTAGTAGTCTTACTATCACTAATTCAAATTTCGGAATACTTCTTGATACACAACATTCCTTGTAGTCCTCCTGTCCTTGCTGTTATTATCGCCAACAACTATCTTCAAACCTTCAATGGCTTTAACTCTTGACAATGCAACATATGGTTGTCCATGTGTAAAGACTGGCTTGCAAAGATACAATCCAACGTGTTGTAGAGATTACATCTGACTTTTATTTATAGTCATAGCAAAAGAAATCTCTTTATTGAAATGCAAAATAGCTCTGAAGAGGCTTTCTTGTAGTAAATATTCCATTTTCTTAAGACTGACAATAATGGTCCATTGTTTAGTACCATCATGCACTTCCATAATCGTTGAATGGTGGCCCATGATAAGATCTGAAAGAAGAAATAATTAGTAAGAGAGGAAGTGATAGGATTTAAAAAGAAGTATGATTATGACAAGCATAATTAAGTCCTCACCAAGGTCAATGTCATCATCTAGATTATATAAAAGGAGCTATCGGTTCTAATCACAATAGGAATTTTTTTTTTTTTACTATTCTTAGGTCATAAATAGTATCATTTGTTTATTATCTTAACAGTCTGAAATATATTTTTCATATTATTGAATGTTTTATTATAAATTCATTTTTGTTTTTTTATTAAATAATTGTAAAGTATCTGGATATTAGAGAAAGATATATGTAATTAAGAACAAAGAGAACATAGTAAACAAAAAAAATATGCTATATATCAATACACTATAGTTTTAATTTTAGTATTTTTTTGTGGCAAAAAAAAATTAGTTTTTTGTTTTCTTTTCAAACTTTACAAATACGAACTTTCAGAAGCTTCTTACACATGGGCTCCTCCCATTTCCATCTCTCTGGTTTTTTTTTCCCGCCACTCTCTGTTAATTTTGTGTATCATAAGATGATATATAAAAGATGATAAAAAGACTGAAAGTAGCTTATATAGTTAAAATAGAACTATCATGTCAATCTAAACTGAAATTAAATTAACAAAAGTATAAAAAATGGGCAAGTGAAAAAGTTGCTTTTCCACACACATCAAAACTTTTAATACCAAGCCTCTAGAAAAAGTTGTTGCTTTTCCTTTCTCTCAACACTCAAAATTAATATTGGAAAAAACTACAGAAAAGGCGCTACAATTTCTGAAAATTACACAGCTGTGAAGGAAAAAGGACCCAAGAAAATTACAGAGAAGTACCTAAAAGTTATGAAAATTCAGTTTTGTCCAACAAAAATTTCAAGAAAAGTCACCTAAGTGACAAAATAATTATAATATATATTTCATCTTGAAAATAATTAAGGAGTTTATAATTTAGAGAAAGTAAGTGTGGAGGGTTATTGCCTCTTTATTTTGTTTCATGACATTTTTCAAGTAAACCCAAAAGAAAGATGAAGTAATTGATTAGGAAAAGATACACGTTAGATGTTACTGGGGTTATTCCTCTTTGCTTTAAGAGATCAGTCGGCAGATTCATAGAATTATATACCTCCCTTATATGTAAAGCTCCTATTTCAAAATAAAACAATGATAACATAATTTACAGCCCCACAAACAGCATAACGCCACTTTATTTCATGTAAATGGTAATATTAAGGTGTCTCTTTTGATTGATCATCATTTTTAGGTCAAAAGCGTGTGTATAGACCAGAGAGAAGAATATTTTTTTGAGCAAAATCAGAGAGAATATGAAAGCTCATTATTAGTAGGTAAATTTACCATCCTATGTCAACAATTTTCCAGGTTGTCACATTCAGTTTTTCACGTATGTGACATGTGTGAACAGTGAAGCAACCCCAGAATGCTTTTATTCATCACCATTAGTTTTTATATTTACCTTATTTCTTTCAACATTCCCTTCAGCCACATGCTGAATAACATTTTCTTCTTTGATCCTTGTAATATTTTTATTCAAAATTTTAAAAACAAATTTTATCTTTTCGCAACATCATAACAAATATATTCTTTTAAGTTTTATCTTTATACAATAGTTTTGTAATTCAAATTAAACATAATTAAACAGAAAAGAACAGTCGAGTGAGGTGCACCCAATCGAGTCAAAAGGCATCCTCACCATAATTCAAAAGATCTCGGCCACTTGCTGTATGTGGGGGCCTCGAAACATCACACAGAGTTAAATTATTTGGCTAAAGTACAATTGGCTTTCTCCTGTTCTGGCATTGGGCGCTCTCTTCTGTTTGCAATCATCCCTTAATCTTCTTCATCACTCTCTCTTCCAACCATGGCTGCAGAACTTGTCGGCGGTGCTGTTTTGTCTTCCTTCCTTCAGGTGGCTTTTGACAGGTTGGCTTCCCGTGAAGTTCACGGGAAGATGATAAATGATAGTGTTGCTATAGCTGCCCGCTCACACGAAAAGTTGAATCCGATGATGATTCCCAAAGACGAAGGGCTACCTGACAGCAAGCTTCCGATCACAGAACCCAAAGACCGAGCAAGATCTCCCCTCGTGTTCATGTCACCTTTGATGAATACTTCTTTATGTGGTGAGTACCGTCTGCGTTTCTAGGCATTCATGTAAAACAAAGCAAGATCTCCTCTCGTGTTCGGCATATATTCAGCATAGTTTCTCTCTATTCTCCTCTTTCTTCCCCCAACTCAGTCTATCTTCCTTAAATATCAAATCAACAATATAAAATTAAAGCCAGAAGCGTTATTAGATATATATAAAAGCCAGAAGCGTAATTAGATATGTAAAAGTCAAGAGAGAATAAGTGAAATTAACATTAATAAATTGCATGACTATGATGAAGTGAAGTAGGAAGAATGAAGAACAAAACCAACAAACATGCAAGAAGAATGAAACGATGCAGAGATGTGAAAGCAAGGGAAGAATAAGAAGCACAAAACATTTGAATTGCAAATGGATGATGATCCTAAGACACATACGATATTTGAACATTATTAGAGCAGTTCTTGCTTTGTTTGCTTCCAGTGATTCTGTAGATGACACACTCCAAACGATGTCTGGCAGCTAGGATATATATGGTTGTTGAAGGTCGTTAGGTTGCCATTGGTGGGAGCTTTTTTAAAATTTCTTTTGAAATTCAAAATTCAAATTCATTCCTCCCTTCATAACATCCAGAAGCGATCAAATGTGAGCAGCCCGATGAAGAACAAAACGGCTTATGAACAGTGAAAGCAGTCTGAAGCCAATGAAAAGGAGCGGCTTAGGAATAGTATAGGTGGAAGAGATTTATATGATATATTGATATTGATAACAAGCAATACAAAAAAAAAATCAGAAAACATCTCAAAAATGTTTTGTGTTTGTAGTTTTTAGAAACAAATTACTGTTTTTTAAAACTCCTAACTAAAAATAACTAACCAACAAGTTTTGTTTTTACCTTTTTAAAGCAAAAAACTGTTTTCAAAATGACAGCACTTAAATTTGCTGTTTTGTGCTGTACACACTATTTGATTCGTATATAGTCAAATATATATACATAAAACTATAAAAGTCATCATCGCCGCTGATATATGTAAGTGTCATGTAACGATGTTAGTATTTATATTCATAAATAGAGTAGCTATCTATACACGAACCAGAAAGCTAAAGCTATTTAAAAATTGGGTCCATGTTCGTTAAGGGATAAAACCCGAGATATTGTGATGGGCCAATAATGGAAAGGAGTTGTTTATGAGTCATTTATTAAGGTAATTTGTTCTCATTTTCTCCTGAAAGTAGAAAGAAAGTCAAGAAACAGAATGTTTTTGGAAACACCAGAATAGTACAGAATCGAAATTGGCGCCCCTTTTTTCCTTCGCCCCCTCACGAACTGGTTGACAAGTACAAAGGTCGCCACCAATCAGGATCACCCAAATAAAAGCAGCAAAGAAGAAGATCTTCATTGTTCTTATCCATTCCCCACCATTGCCATGTCATTGCGTCGGCGAACCTTGCTCAAGGTCATCGTCCTCGGCGATAGCGGGTACGTTCTTAGGGTTTCTCTGCAAATGCACAGGCGTGTTATCTCTGTTTGTGCCTCCGTTAACATGTGGGGAATTGCGTTTTGTGATTTTCCTTCATTGCCTGCAGGGTGGGAAAGACGTCGTTGATGAATCAGTATCCTTCACCTGTTGCGCTTTGTTGATGTGCCTGCCCGAAGCATTGCTATTTGGTGATATAGTGTTTGTTCATTTGTGTTTTTCTGCTGATTTACTCGGTTTTTGGATTCTGTGACTTCTTCTCTCGTGATGTTGGTGTTTTGATGAGCATTGCTGTACTTTTGGTTTATTCTCAGTCTCTTTGGCGCGTTACGTTAAATTACTGCTTGATATGCTTTGGTTTAAATTTTTGGGGTTATCTTTTGTTTACTTGTTTCTGGGATGGTCTCTATTACAATAACCATGTGAAAGCCTATCGATTTAATTTTAAGAGCATCATTTCACTTATTCTCTCTTGGCCGTAAGGTCTGTGGACTATTAACTACATGAATAGATACGTGCATAAGAAGTTCAGTCAGCAATATAAAGCTACAATTGGTGCTGATTTTGTCACAAAAGAACTCCAGATTGATGATAAACTCGTCACACTGCAAGTGGGTTTTCCAGTTTAATGGCATCTCAGTTTTCTGCTTAATTTATTATCAAGTTTACTAAACAATTTTTGTATGGCAATGCATGGTGTGTCTGTATGGTAGGTATGGGATACTGCTGGCCAAGAAAGATTTCAGAGTCTTGGAGTTGCATTCTATAGAGGGGCAGATTGCTGTGTCCTAGTCTATGATGTTAACGTCCTGAGGTCTTTTGAGACCCTTGACAATTGGCACGAGGAGTTTCTCAAGCAGGTTCTTCATATTCTTTATCTTGATATTGTAGCTGTATTGCATCCTGAACATGTCTGAGGCCCTGGATAACTTCTAACTATTACTGTTGTATTTTATCCTGAGCAGCCCAAGCCATGGTGTCAGCTGATAAGAGACGGCTAGCGATGAAATTTTATATTCGTATTGTTTAATCCTGCTTTCCCATCTCATGATAACCTTGTTCCCAGAGAATTTCTTATTTTACGTCTTACTACTTAGCCTACTAACTAGTGGGTTCTTGATTGGGCTTGGAACTACAATTGGGAAAGGGGGAAAAATGGAGGAAATAAAAGTAGACAATTAGTTTGCTTGGCTTAGTAGAAGAACATTCAAAAAAATTTATCTGAGATGTCCTTCCCTATAACTTTCTGATTACAAACAAGGTCATTTTATAAATCTTAGGTAAATGAAACCTTAGCAATCTGCTATATGATTTGACATTGTTGACCTCTCATCACTCCAATAATTTTTTTCTTTGGTGTGTTTGTGTGGCATTTGTTATGATTAGAATGACCAACGTTATATAGGAAATCATTGTGATGCTGAAGAAGAAATACATTTTTGATTCACCAACAGTTGATATCCGTTTCCTATTGTTCCACTCACTGTTTTTTTTACGTCAAATATTGAGTCATGAAATGGGTGAGTTTTGTTTTTCCATCTTTTATTGTCCTTTTTCGTTTTTGCTAATGAAAAAGAGGTTAATGGGCTTTTACAGAATACCTTCACTTCCCCGTGTTCATTGCTTTTATTTGAAATATAATGATATAATCAACTGATTCTTTCATACTTTGACTCTGTTTTATGAATAATTTTCTTTGTGTTTTACTGCTTGATGATTAAATGGGGTAAGTTAGAGATGGTAGTGATGTTGGAGGTTCGAGATTTTCTATGATTCTCTCTTGCTAAGAGTTACTGGTTAGCGTTTGCATCTCTTCGTGTCTGTTGGGTTCTCTTTTGTAAAATGTAGTATTTCTTGTGCCTGTTATTCCCTCTCGGTCCTGATTTATTAGCACCTCTTAGGGCTTGTTTGGCATGAGGTGAAGGGAGGGAAAATTTTTTTTGAGTTAGATTTAAAAAAAAAGCGGAGTTAAAAGTATCTAATTATTTTTTTTTTACTCTTTTATCTTATATCTTTTGTAGATTAAAATTTTGTAACCTCACTTCTTTAATTTTCTTAAATCCAACTCATAACCCCTTCCCTTCAAATCCTTAATACCAAACATACCCTTAGTCTTTGTTGGGTTTCCATTTACTATTTAGAATATACTAAAAAGCACAAAAGAGGGATGATATGTTACACGGCTCATATCTTATTATTCTAGATAATGGCACACTGATGTACTAATCTCTGTATAATAATGAACTGATATGCCAAGTTCTAGATAATTATAATTAAGAATGGATTATTGTCTCATTTATCTTTATCACTCGCTCAAGTTGTAATACTTATCCTACAACACTTTGATGGGGTCATAGGGCTTTCAGCAACTTGTTTTTCTTTTCTTTTTTTGGGGTTTGGGGGGGGGGGGGGGGGAATCTGTGTTCAACATTTGTCGATGCCATGCGGCAATTTAAATAGCAGCTATGACTTCACAGTTGTTTCATTTGGTTGTTTTTGTATTCATGCTTTATTCTAACCGTTTATCTTTTTGTCATCCTTTTCTTATGAATGTACGCTTCTAATTCTTATTTTAATGTAATACAGGCAAACCCTCCTAATCCAAGGACATTTCCATTCATATTGCTTGGAAACAAGATTGACATTGATGGTGGGAACAGTCGAGTGGTAGGCAGAAGTGATTGCATTTCTAGCTTTCCTTAAATCATGTATAATGTCTAATGAACTGATTTTCAGGTTTCTGAGAAGAAAGCAAAGGACTGGTGTGCTTCAAAAGGGAATATTCCCTACTTTGAGACATCTGCCAAAGAGGATTTCAATGTTGATGAGGCATTCCTTTGCATTGCCAAGACTGCTCTAGCTAACGAGAGTGATCAAGACATGTAAGTAAATGATAATGTGCAGAAAAATGATATAGGGGTTATTGGTTGTCAAGTCATGAATTATGCACTTAATATATACCAGCTATGCTATGAAACATGTTATCAGCTTCAAAACAAGCAAATGGTAGTGTGTCAAAATATGGATAATGAACCGTGGTTAGGGAAAAAATCATAATGGCTTTGGATGGAAAGATTTTTTGCCAGTCTCATCCTTATATCTCCTTACAATTATCATTCAAGGGCGTCAATATTCCTTCCTGAATTTCTGTTGCCTTCAAATTGTTCATGTCCTTAGGTGTGTATTGATTACTTCTGCATATGTTTGTTTTCCCAGCAAGCTTTGTTGTACTCCCTTTGGTTCTATTTATAAGCGCTCAATAACCGAATTACGCGGCTTAAGAAAGTGGTTAAAGTTAGTTAAAAATAATAAGTATCTCTGAAATAAACTTTATTTTTTAAGTATGTCCTTATTTATGAGGGGCAAGTAGGAAAGAGAAATAAAATAAATATAAGTATAGTCAATCTTTTAATTAATGCAATACATATAATTAATTAATGAGGGGTACAAATGGAAAAAAACTCATTAAATGTTTAGACAAGAGTTGTCGGGCTCTTATAAAAAGGAGCGGAGGGAGTATATTACACTGCATATATTGCAATCATGTTGCCCATGCATAGATGCTGTGCATATATAGAAGGATGTGAGAATTGGTAGACCTTATTTGTTGCAGCTGCCATTATGCTAAATGCTAGGTACTTTATTATTAGGCTGTGTCATTGTTTGTACTGGATATCATGAAGAGTCTGAATCAGGGATCCGGACATGAATTTAGTGGAATGGCCCGAGTGATTGTGTTTTGTATTTTATCTGAATCCTTGGTATTGACTAATTGATTGACCTTTTTAATGTGTAGTTATTTAGAGATAGGTCAATCTATCTATATCATGATGGTCAAACTTGTCAATTGATTTGCTGACTTTCTTGATTCTATGTATTAACTCATGTAAACTTGTGTAGAATTTGTTGATTGGACAATCTTGGATATGTTTGTTTTTGGCGTAAAAATTGTTTTAACCCAGCTAAAAACAACTTCAAAAGGCTCATACGAGAAACCAATCTAAAGTAAGCCTTCTTATTAGCCTTTTGAAGTATTAAAGACCACACAAGATGAAGTGTCAAACAGTGGTTTAGAGTTTGGTTAACCTGCTTCCCATGATCCCATCTCCGTGCCTTTGTTATGTACCTCTGCCTTCGGCTTCTCATGCTCCAGCCAAGGAAAGAAACACAATCTATCTTCCAAGTGAACTGTCTCACACTTTATTTGTGTTTCTAATATTTGCTCATATTGAATGACTATTTATTCATATGTGAACTACACTAGAAACTTCATGTTGAGTGAGTGTTGTGGCGATATGGGTAATTTTCTTTTGAAATAATATAATTTGAATTGCATTTGAATATTTATTGCTTTATACTCCCTCCTATCCTTAATATAGGACTTAATTGAGAAGTCGATATTGGTCCTAAATATTAAACATATTTATCATATTTGTCAATCTTTTCCTAATTTATCCTTATTGATGTTTTTTCAACGTCAATCAAGTGTTTGTCCAAAAAAAAAAACGTCAATCAAGTGAGAGAGAGATGGGGGGATCAAGGAAAATAATTGGGATGAAAAAAATATGTCATACTAATTAATTTTACTAACTCCCTTAATCTAATCAAATTTGATAAATATGTACTATATTAAGGATTGGAGGGAGTATTATATTTTCTCTTGTATGTGTAGAATAATTACTATGATTGAATCTCAAATGCAGATATTTTCAAGGGATTCCTGAGGCTGTTCCTGAGAATGAGCAAAGGGGTGGTTGCGCATGTTGATATGGAATTGCTAAGTGATTTTACTGCTTCATCTTCCAAAGCGATGGTCCAAATTCTTCGAAGTTCAAATTCCTTTTTGTCCCCCCAAGTGATTTCCCCATTTGTATACACTCTTTGTATGCTATGCTAATAATGTTTTTAGTTTTGCGTTCACCTTTATTTTATTTATTTATTTATTTATTTATTTTTTCCCTGTGAAGGTTAAACGCAATCCTGTTTTTGTAAGGAAAGCATTTTTAATTGATTTACCACGGGGTTGTTTTTTGAGGCCTGAGAGAAAACTTCAAATCTTTACTTTTGCACTTGACTGAAATAGAGTGTCCCTTTTTATGTAAATGGAGATTGCCAGGCATCATTTTTGACGTCTTGCATTTTCTTGACAAAAATTTTTTAGCATAAAATAAGTCGTGATTGGATTAATTCAGCCAGAGATATACATGTAAATCAAAGTTATTTCGAAAATAAATACTTGTAGGCACACTAGATGTTAGATACTGAAGGCAACAATAATTAGAGATTAAGGTACTAATATTTATTGGGTTAAGGTGTATCTAGTACTTTAAAGTATTTTTTTTTAGGTACGTCTAATATCTTAATGTATTTTTTGAGGTGCATTCAACCCCTTAAATGTGACACACAAGAAAAAAAATATTTTATGATGTTGGATGTAATACTATATGATGCTAAATACATTATTTTTATGATGCTGGATGTATAATAAAATATTTTAGAATATTTGATGCACGTGAGAAAATATTTAATGCTGCTGGATTAAGCTTAACGCATATTTCTTTGTAACTTGCATAATTTATTAATTTCTTGTGATGGTCCACTGAGAATTTTCTTTAAAAATATGAGTTCGTTATTTTGCGCGCGCAACTAAGTTCACACACATGCGGCATCGCACGCGGTGAACTGACAGGGCATGGTTTTTTCTGACCTGAATGACAGGGCATAGTTGGAAGTCCGGATGCTTTAAAAGATGTTTTTAATATAGATGGCACAAAAAAAAAAGGAAGAAGATGTTTTTATATCATATTTATTTTGTATAAAAAAGTATATACATATTAAAAAAATGTGCCTGATTTTTAATCAAATAATTGTCAAGTCTCCCATGTTTAATTTCCGTTATTTTTCCGGCCGGTACAATACAATGGCTGCTATTATAAGTTTTTTTTTCCGTTACTTAAAGAAAATTCCAAAACATAGAGAGACTTGGTAAAAAACTTCACCATTGGGGGATAAGAAAATAGAAGAGGATAACGGTGTAGAAGGAAAATGAACGAGAATTGTCGCTCGTTTTCGCTTTCCAAAGAGTTTGGTTCCTTTCATCACTCTCTCATTTTCAATTTGCAACGTGGTTCTTCCTTGTCCTTATTTTCATAAAGCCTTCTCCAATTCTTCTATCTCCCCAAACACGCACCCAAAAAAATTTCGGTAACCATGGCGAAGATTTCACTGGCAATCCGCTTAAGAACTCTGTTCACTGCTTTGGGATCTCTCATGGTGGCTACCCTTATTTATACTATCTTCAGGGATGGTCTTCCGTTTCGTAAAGAGCTTCTTACACCGTAACTCTCTCCGTCTCTGCCATTTACTCTTGATCAATTGGATAATTTTTGTGAATTAAGTTCATACAGCGTATTAGATTCTGTTTCTTATTTGGTAATCCTTTCAATAGATAAATTTTCTTGCCGCAGTATTGCTACTAGTTGTCAAAGTTAAACTCTCAAATTTTTTTAGTTATTATTGTTTTCATAAATTGGGGGCCGAAGCCTAGAAATCCGAGTATTTAATTTCATGCTTATGCTGGTCGTACAAGAGCGCGCTCAGTGAACACAAGCTTGCAAATATGTAATATAAAACATCCGTTCGAAACAGAGCTTTAAATTATCATAAATTTACGGCTTGTTGGATCACATCAACTTTAAAGGAGCTCCGGTTTGAATGTCTCTTGCTCATACTGGTTTTGTCGTCCTGTGCCCAGAAATTCACTTGCTTTTGTTCAATAAGTAACGTACTATTCCTAGTACTCGAGACTTCTAAACTTCTTTGCTCAACTTAATGATCTGTTGGTTATTTGTTTTCCCTCGTATATATGAAAGTTTATCTGCATGGGGTTTACATTAACTTTTTATCTTTGTTAATGTCTACATTTATTTAGTGGAATATCATATATTCGTTGATTCATATTTGTATGGATTTGTCTTTTCAGTTAAACGATTGTTTACACTTGGAAGTTTCCCATATTGTACTTGATTCAGGTGGATGGTGGCAACTTTGATTGATTTCTATATTAATGTTGCAGCTTTGGCGGTAAGTCAACTATTTTTTTTAGATCCCTGAATTTCTGCGTTGGTACTTGGTAGAATATACGATCACTAGTGAGAAAACTGGCTTTTGGGTCCAATATAAAATTTGGAGAATGGTAAACTCCACACAAAGGTGACGTGTTTAGCAGTCCCTCTACTTTTGTAAACTTGATCTGTATTACTGTAAAGAATTTTGGTATGTATGCCCGACATAGGATACCAAGTATTTTTGTAACATTCACACTTCTCTCGTGAAATCCACTTGAGGATTTACAAAAGAATGAGTTTATATTGCTTTGAAGATATGACAAATTTACTAATACTTAGTAATTATTTCTGATCAATGATGAATCAAACTTGTGTAGTAACACTCATAAGCACTCATACCGTTTTTATCATTTCAGGTTTGGGTTGCTTACAAGGAATCAAACTGGATTAGCTCAATTTTGTGGATAATTTTGCTTATAGGCCTTGGAAGGTATCTTTCCGCCATGAGCCAACCTATTCCATTTGCTTGACAAAATTTTGTATATTACATTATTGAGAATTAATCTAAAGCATCTTGGAAATATGGGAGGAAACTTCTTAAATATATCATATTCTGCCAAATCATGCTGTCTTGGTTGATACTAATGTGTGCAGGCCAAGTGGATACATTGATCTGACACTGCTCATTCATTGACTAAATTTATTTATTATTTTCAGACTTACATATTAGTAGTTAGTTTAACTCTTGCTGTTGAGTGCTATACTCCAAGAAAGTTGCGTGGTTGTTATATTTGTATTTCTCTTGATAAGCTTATTAATATGATATTTGGGAATTGGGATGATATAAATGGAGAATTTTATCTTAATGTTGATTTGACTCTTAACCATTATGTGGATCTTGAATTTGTCACATTTCATACCTAAACACCATATTAATAGGTTTCTGAGTTCTTGAGAATTTAAATTGTCCACTTACCAAATGTGTTTGTAGTTGATTTAGTTTCTGATGAGAGAAGAATTGCATTACGTACTTTCTTTTGTCTTTTTGGAAATAATTTCTCCCCGAGGTTTGAAATTTTGTATTCCTTCCCCTTCACTTCACTGCTTAAATCTATGATGGAAGCTAGCAGTTTCCCTCTACTTCTATATTATCTTTATGACACAACCTGTTTCAGGTGGTTGATTCTTGGAAATTCAAGTTGATAATGAGCTTCTTCGTTGTTTCTTTTATGATGCTTTGATCATGATCATCTGAATGCTAAGAATTGCTAATTTAGTTCATTTTCTTATTTTTTAATTGTCCCAGCATTGCTACATGTGCCTATATTGTTGTGCAATTCTCAAAGCTGTCATCTGAAGAATCTTTACAAGATCCTATGTATTATGTTCTGTTGAAGCATCCAAACAAGTATGCACCCACAACCATTGATGTCTCATTTATCTTTAACATTTACCAATCTCTTACTCTATCATCAATGTTGTTACTCCACTTGTCATTCAGTTCTGAATCAGATTGACACTGAAAAGCATGTTTGCATAGGAATGATGATGAAGCAGGGCAGAAAAGGAACCAGCATTCTTTTGTGGTGACTCTGAGAATTGTTTTTACAGTTTTGGGTTCTTTCATGTTGGGTACTTTGTTGTACACTCTCATCACTGATGGTTCCCCTTTTCGGATGGAACTTTTGACTCCGTAAGCGCTTCGTATTTGTTTTTTTACTGTTATTCATTGTTACTGTTGTTTCATGCATTTCATGAAATGAAAAAGTTTTATGCAATATGCTTATCCAGCTTGATTTTGGTTTCCATTACTATGTCCAGTGTGTTAGATCTATGTAATTACACAAGAATGTTTAAAGAAACATTCTTGTCCGCTAATAGAACTGTTAGAATTATTGATGTTTACACGTTTTATTTGAAATCTTTTACCAGCATATGAATGGAACATTTCCATTCGAATTTCATATGCTTGCCCACTCGATCTTTTTTGAAGTCATGGTGTTTCTTATTTTTTCTTTTCCTTTGGTACATTTTTTCCACTAGCGTCTGTGCCTTTGATATGGGTGAAAATTTGAGAAGCCCCATGAACCTTCTTAGGCCTTGGAAAAACCAGAAGTTAAGGACTGATTTGTTTGTTTTGTGAATTATGTAAGAATGAAATGGACTTAAAATGTTTCGCCTCCAATACTCTACATTCCCAAGGCAAGCACATGTCATGATCCCAGTAAAATTTAAATACAGTTGGTAATAAAGTATCTAAAAATACTTGCTTCTGTTATTTGCATGTTTGCTTATCAGTAAATATCTCAAAGCTCGTATGGCGTGCAAAGGGTAGTAGACAATTATTCCAAAATAGTTCGAGTTAACGAGGGGCTTTAATATTTTTTTCCCTTGTTGAAATTTCTTTGTTGTTTTCACTATGGGTATAATTATAGACCAAAGGCAAAACCATGTGCCTGCCGTGTTATATATATGTTTTACTTACATATTTGCATATTTGTATGAGTTGATTTTCTAGAATCTGGTAGTTTCACTCTGATTTCTTAAGTAAATGTCAAGAGCTCCAAATGTTTGCAGGTGGATGACAGCAACGCTAATTGACTTCTATATCAATGTTGTGGCTCTAGCAGTATGTCTCTATTGCTTTCTCTTAGCTGCTGCAAATTATGTGAAAATACATTATAGCCATTAACTTGGAATCTCAAGGTTTAAAGAAGCACAATAAATTGCTTCTTTCTCACATTTGACACCCAATTAGTATGGAGTAGTATTATTATTCATAAAAAGTGTAGTTTTGATTGCAATATTTCATAAACTTAATCTTATTAAGCTTCTATGAGAAGTGTTTTCGTTTGTGTTTATTAATATGTTATACATTATAATGAAGGAAAGGTTGTTACTTTCAAGTTCATTTCACATTATTCATTTCTACAAGTAATGTTCCTCGAAGAGAATTTAGTAGCCCTCACCGAGTGACTTAAATAGTGTGATGAATAATAGTCGTCTTTTTTTTTTTGTGAGAAGTTGCGAAAATCATCTGTGAATTTTCTTTTTCCAGTAATTAGTGACTTCTGAAATAATGTTTGTTCAGATCTAAGCCACAATTAAATTGAGTAATCGTGCCAAAGTTTACTTTCAGCTCAATTTTTTTCCCTTTTGTGTTTCAGTGTAAAAATTTAACTGTGTACAAAATATCAGGTGTGGGTCGCCTACAAAGAGTGTAGTTGGATTTCAGCAGTCTTTTGGATAGTTCTATTGATATCTTTTGGCAGGTTAGTTGTTTATTGTTTAAAACTCGTTAACATGAGCAAATACCATTATGAAGAATACTGGTGATTCGGATTTACAATTAGTTGTTAATTTTAACTAAAATTATACTTTGACATCAATAGAAGAGTTGGTCTGTGATGTGAAAATGACGTGTTATATATATATATATATATATATATATATGTTTTTGGTGTTTTGTGCTTATTACTTTCTATGTTATTACTGCTTTGAATGAGTAACAATTTGATAGAACAATTCTTTATGCCAGTTAATAGCAACACATTGGATTGTGCTGCTGCTGCTAGAATTATTGATCCATATATCAAATTTCTAATGATAATATATAGTTCCAGACTCCAAACTGCCACTCTGGATTTGTGTTTACTTAGATTATATATGGCTTCTTATGATAGGCTAAATAAACTATATTAAAATTCTTAAGATGTTCTTCATGTTCCCCAACTAATATAGAATCATACAACAAAATAATGACTCAGATAAAATTGAAATTTGCTTTATATTTTTTAAAGTTCATATGCACATCCTTCTAATGATCCTTGTTATGGATGAGGATAATTTGCGTTTTTCCAAATTTTCAGCATCACGACATGTGTCTACATCGTGTGGAAGCTATTCCAGATTACTTGCCAAGATCCTGTTTACCTCATTTTAGTGCGTCGTTGTGGTGACAGGCAAGTCTCTATAGAACTCGTTCCTTTTCATTTTTCAAACATTTAAATTTAGTATTGAAGCTGATAAGATGTATAAATGCTATGGGCTAGCAAAGAACTTTTAGCAGATGAGAAGTTAGAATTCTGTCCTTTTGAGATATATGAACAAGCATGCTGAAGTGCTGTGTTAAATATTGTTAATTTGATCCCTCATCACATCACCATTATGTAGATTCATAGAGGAAAGATAAAGTGGAACCTAAGATTCTTTTCATCCTTAATTTGATCTCAAGCCTTTGAGTATTAGAACTTCTATGACTAATTAGTAAAAAGCCTTCGATCTTTGTTGTCTACTATTCTAATATTAGGAGTCAAGTTTTGACATTAGGTAGTAATATGATGGACCTGTGTTGAATCCATGCTTCAAAAGCAATGTGCTTTTGCAATATTCCCCCTCAGTGTTGATTATTTAATTAGAGAAATTAAATATTGTCTTTGATAGGGCAGAAAACAAGTATAATAGCCTTTATGGTGAGGCAACATAGCAGTGGACTTTTCATGAGCAAGAAGAGTTCCAAGGCCTACCACTAGCTATATGGAATGATGTTGCAGTTGAGACAACCGTGGATTATTGCCAATACAGAAGTTTAACCAGAGCAAACTTTCACACCAGATGATAGAAAATTGGCACAGTCCATGAGATTGATGGATTTATATTATTGGATTATTTATATATATGTACCATATATAGATCATATCGAGAGATATGAAAACTTGCTTGAGCACTAATCATGATTTTTCAAATTAAATAAAGGAAAAATTAGGATGAATGACCTAGAAAAATTAAAATTGGTTGCAAAGGATCATAAAAGTCATAATTATTTTAGAGGACCAAATATCAAAAAATATATATTTTTTGGAAAATACTAAAATACCCTCCAAACCTTTTGCTACCAAAAATTGGGAAACTCAATTCGTCTTCTTCCCGGATCTTTCTCTCCCTTCTTCCGCTGACCGTTAGCAAAAGTTTCCTCCATGCCACTTGTGGGCCCCACGCAAAGTCTTCTCCACCAGAGCGACGACGTAGAACCCACTCACTGGCTCGTACTTAGCATCCGAGAGAGCCCATTGGACTTGGGATTTTAAGTGGTGGACTCGGAAAGTTTCGTTACTTTTGATCCTTCCTAGTTGCCGAGAATTGGCGTTAACGTTGGAGGTGGGGGTGGCGTTGCTGGTGCGAGTGTGTTTGGGGAAGCGTTTGGCCTCCAAACGCTTAATTATAAGGAAAACCGGAAATGTCAATTGGCAATTAAGAAAAAAAAACGAGAATGTTTGGAGTTCTTAATTACCAATTGAGCTTGTGATTGTCAAAATAGCTTATGTCATAAGCTCAATATTGGAGTTTTTACTGATTTAGTGTTTGGAGAGAGTGAGAATGATTAAAATATTTTTTCAGTTGTGTTCAATGTGCTATCAGAATGATTGCAATTTTACCCATAATGTACTTTTTTGGCTACAAAAATTAATTTCAACTATTTTTTGGTGTTTTTAACCCTTAAAATATTTTTTCAACTGTACCTAGTATATTATCAGACTGATTGCAATTTTATCCTTAATGTACTTTTTCAGTTCCAAAAATTATTTTAAATTATTTTTTGGTGTTTTTAACCCTTTAAAATATGTTTCCACCCACTCTCTCTTACTATTATCACAAAAATCACTTGTGTTTAAGTCAACCTAAACAAGTTTTATTTTTACAAAAGTCATTTATACAATCGTTATTCCAAACATAAATCACATTATACAATCGGGCTTTTACCAAAAATAAAATTATCAAAAGCTAATTGAGAAATTCTATTTTTCTTATCGTTATTCCAAACACACATTATGGCAACGTCTTGCCGCTTAATCAGAAGTTGCCAGGGAGAAGATGTAATAGCATGGCACCAATTTGGGATGAAGGCATTTTGAGTTTAGTTTTTCTTTTACAGGGGTAATTTTATATTGAGAGAAAGATAGAAAAATATTATTTGAACTTCAAAATCCCGTTAACAAAAAGAGTAATGAAATTAATAAAAATAATAATGGAATTGACAATATAAATCTTTATCAAAGGACTAATTTATAATTTTTGAAATTCAAGTAGTATTTTTATGTCCTTGTCCCTTTTATATTTTAAAGATTATATGAGTATTTTAACATTAGGTTCTTCTAAATAATTATATTTTTATGCTCCTTCTTAATAAAAATTATTTTTTTAGGTCTTTGTGCCAATCTATCCTTAAATAAGTTCCACCTTGACTAAAGAGAATAAAGTATAGAAGTACGAGTCTCCTACCCTGACTTAGAACGACAGAACGATTTGTAAATATGAAAAGAAAATTTTTTTAATGAGAGTAAATTTAAAAATATATTTAATAATTTAACTGTGAGTGACAACCTTGATATTTTATTTGATTATTTCAAATAGATTTAATTGTGACATTCCTTTGGCTTTTAGTTCATTTATTTGAATGATTGTTTTAAGTTTTAGTTTTTTTATAAAACAAATATTTATCTATATATATATATATATATAACATGCAATATAGAATTATCTTTTTAAAACTGTATTGTTTATCCATATATAAAATTATTTAAATCTATCTATACATGTCTAATCAAAATAGTTATGATTTTTATTTTAATTTCACACATAAAATTATAATTGTTATCCTGATAAAATTATATAGTATATATCCTGTTAAATCCAAACAAAACAAATTAAAACCAAAATCATATCTATCAATTTATCAGTTTAAAACTTGTTTAGTATAATATAAGTTTAAATTTAAATCTTGTTACTTAAGCCGAATTTAATCAGGATTTTCACGCTGAATTTGTTTATAATAAATAGGAGTAATTTCTTTTCCTGGGACCCAACAACGGGACGGGCCACTTCAGTTTGTGTTGTGACCTCTTTATTGTTCACGTGCGCACCCGCCAGATCAGAAATCACAAAACCAAGCGCCGCGATTTCTTCAAAATCAACCCACAGAAAAAACGCGCCGTTCCGAAGCTGAGTCATACCCGGGTATATAACCCACTTCCCTCTCGCACGTAACTTCCTTGCCTTGTCCTCCACTTTTCTCTGCTCCTGGGAGACCAAAGAGACCAAAAATAGGGAAATTTTCTTCCCTGAAACTGAAAAAAAAAAAACATTTACTCTTTTTTTTTTTTTGAATTTTTTTTTTTTTCAGTGAAGAGATATTCCTAGTAACTACTTCGTCGTCTTGTTCGAATCGTTCTTCATCTCCTTCTTTCTCCCTCATTGCTCGACGTTTTCATCGGAATTTTCCGTTTTCCGACTTTGAAATTTTTATTGGTTCCTGGATGGACATGGCGGGGTCGATTTCCGCACCACCGATGGTTCAGCCCAATGGTCCTCCGACGCCGGTGTCGCCTGCGGCAGCGGCATTGTCTGCGGGACCGTTCGCAAATATGTCATTGTACGTCGGTGATCTTCACCCGGATGTGGATGAACGGCAGCTCCTTGATCTGTTCGGCCAAGTGGCGACTGTTGTCTCCACCAGGGTTTGCAGAGATCAGACTAGGCAATGCTCTCTCGGTTACGGCTACGTCAACTTTGGCACCGCCCAGGATGGTACGTGCTTATCAATGATCAGATTGTTGGGCATAATTTTTTTCTATATGAATTGTCTTTGATTTTGATTAAATTTCCTCATCATATCAGTGGCTTGATCAGATTTGATATACCGATTGAGATAGTTGAGTGATTCTGTTTGCATTGAATATTCTGTCAGTTCTTATTTTATCAGAATCTATCCGATTAGGTTCAAATTTTTATTTGTTTTATTTTTTATGGAATTTAATATCTGTGTTTTGATTTGATCAATGTTTTTTTTTTAATTATTTTACTGAATTAATTTCTTATATTATTGACTGTGGCTTTTGAAGCTCATGATCTAGTTTTCTTCCAATATAGGAGCATACTGTTTCTTCTTTTTGCTTTGTCTCTTTTTGTTATTATTATTTTATTTTATGGGATATAATGAATGAAAAGAACATAGTGAAAAGTGAAAACAGAGGTTTGCATTTGTAGTTCTTGCCAGGCCTGTAGTTACAGATATCTTCTTAGTCATGACATCTGTTTACTGCTATTGATAATGCTGTTAGAATTAACATTGGTTTTATATTGCAGCGGCTAATGCCATAGAACTTCTGAATTTTACCCCAATGAATGGAAAACCCATTCGGATCATGTTCTCTCATAGAGATCCTAGCATTCGGAAAAGTGGATATGCAAATGTCTTTATTAAGAACTTGGACGCATCAATAGATAACAAGGCATTATATGAAACTTTTTCTTCCTTTGGAACTGTACTTTCCTGCAAGGTAGCTGTTGACCCCTTTGGCCAGTCAAAAGGATACGGTTTCGTACAGTATGACAATGAAGAATCTGCGCAAAATGCCATCAAACAACTGAATGGGATGTTGTTAAATGATAAACAAGTCTATGTTGGACTCTTTGTTCGGCGCATGGAAAGGGCTCGTTCAAATGGATTGCCAAAGTTTACTAATGTTTATGTGAAAAATTTCTCTGAAACGTATACTGATGAGGACCTCAATCAGCTTTTTGGGTCATATGGCACAATAACTAGTGCAGTTGTCATGAAAGATGCAAATGGCAAGTCTCGATGTTTTGGCTTTGTTAATTTCCAAAACCCAGAATCAGCAGCTGCTGCAGTTGAGAGGTTAAATGGAACCACTATCAATGGTGACAAGGTATTATATGTAGGGAGAGCTCAGAAGAAAGCAGAAAGAGAGGCAGAGTTGAAGGCCAAATTTGAGCAAGAAAGAATTAGTCGATATGAGAAATTACAAGGTGCTAACCTGTACATGAAAAATCTCGATGATAGCATCGATGATGAAAAACTGAAAGAGCTGTTTTCTGAGTTTGGAACTATTACATCATGCAAGGTATGACTAAACCAAATTAACCAATTGTCTGTTTTTGTCTTCTCTATACCCTGAGTATGCTTTTGCTCATGCATTTAAATTGGCTATTTGTGATGATTTACTGTTAGAAAATATTGGAAATATAAATTTCATTACATCATATATGTCTACAGGTTATGCTTGATTCACAAGGGCATAGCAAGGGTTCTGGTTTTGTGGCTTTTTCTATTCCAGAGGATGCAAGTAAAGCTGTAAGTTATTAATTCTTTTGTTTTAAAGAACTTCTGATCCCTGAACTTCCATCATAAGTATGTTTGGAACTTTTTTCATTGCTTTTTGCAGTTGAATGAAATGAATGGGAAAATGGTAGCTGGAAAACCTCTTTATGTTGCTGTGGCCCAACGGAAAGAAGAGAGGAAGGCCTTGCAGGTTATACTTCTTTAGTCTCCTTGTATTGTCCATGATCTCAATGACTCTCCAAAATTTTCATTCATGATTTCTAATTTTCTGTTTCAGTCACGATCCTAAGTTTCTTACGACTACTCATTGGTTTCTTAATTTTGAAAAGATTCACAATTTAGTTTGTTTTGCAGGCTCATTATGCTCAATTCCGTGCACCTAGTAGGATGGGGCCTCTGCCTACTGGAATTCCTGGATATCATCCTGGGGCATCTAGATTTGCCCCCCAACAATTGTACTATAGTCAGGGAACACCTGGTCTGATACCACCTCAGCCATCAGGATTTGGTTTCCAGCCGCAACTATTGCCTGGAATGCGTCCTGGTGTTGCTCCAAATTTTGTTATGCCATACCAGCTTCAGAGACAAGCTCAGCCCGGGCAAAGGATGGGTGTTCGACGAGGTGGAAACTTCCAACATATGCAGCAGAACCAGGTGACTTACTAAAGTTTATTTTTTAGTTGTAATCAATAATATTTTCAATTTCATAAAAAAATTGTGAGATATCTGATTTCTTTTAATTCAGATGCTGCAACGGAACTCCAATCAAGGGTCTAGATATATGGGCAGCAACAATCGAAATGGCATGGACCCATCTATGGTTCAACAAGGCCCGGTGAATCCAATGATGCCTTTACACTTTGATGGTTCTGGGGTTACTTCAGGTCCAGTTGATAATCTGCGACCTGGTTCGCTTTCTACAACCCTTGCCTCAGCTTTGGCCTCTGCTTCACCAGAAAATCAGCGCATGGTATGATCTGTGTTCCTCTAATATCTCAGTCTAAATGAAGTTTTAGGTTGTTATGTTGCATGGAAGTTTATTTAACCTGGAAAACATTGCTTGTGATGAACAGATGCTGGGTGAACAATTATACCCCCTCGTAGAGCGTCTTGCCCCAAGCCATACAGCAAAAGTGACGGGGATGTTGCTGGAAATGGACCAATCCGAGGTTATACATCTCATTGAATCTCCTGAAGACTTGAAAATAAAAGTTTCTGAGGCAATGCAAGTCCTGCATGAAGCTGCATCGGGCACTGAAGTTGGCGAACAGCTTGGCTCACTGTCCTTGAATGAATGAAGCAATTTTGATTGTTGAATCAGCTACATCGCATACATGAGCCGTATTTTTGGGCAATGCGCTGTCATTGTTTCTGTCTTTCTGAGAGCTATTTGCTGTACCAAATTCTTTGTAGGGTCTTTTTTTTTTTCCCTTTTTATTTTACTTTTTTGGGCAGGATTGTTTGAGTTAGTCCGGAGGGATCAAGGATCTAGTTATGTTGGTCCTTAGCAATTACCTGTTTGAATTTCGACCATTTTATCATTGGATTTTATTTAGGATTTTGGAATTCGCAGTTGAGGATAGGTCATTAGCCCGACAATAATGTCATTCCTATTTTATTTAAATTGGATCTTTCTCATTTTAGCTTTGTTTGTTTATTTTTTGGATTGGTGACATCAATTATTTATTCCCGAGGGGCTCTAAACTTGTACCAGATTTTGATAGCTTATTTGAAGAGGTTAACTTTGTGTGGCGATTAGATATCTCGTTATCAAGCCCCTTCGCAATTTTATTTTTTAATCAAAGAGACAGATATTAACAGCTTGAAGTTACAACTGAGAGATATAATCCGCAATCTGAAGCTTGAAGTTACAACTGAGAGATATAATCCGCAATCTGAAACTTAATACTTTTAAGCTATTAAGTCACAAAAGAAAAGGTCTAATCCCTGTATGGTGCATTTGAAATGGTTTTTTGGGGAAATGATTTTCAAATTGTGGAGAATTTGTTCTTAAATAGAGCCAAATTGACTCATTCTTCACTTCTCTCCCTACCACATCACTTTATATTTAAGAGCGAATCTTCTAAATTATAAATTAATTTATTTTGAAAATTAAATCTATAGAACTATACTTATTCTAAAATATTATTTCATATTCTATTCAATATAAAAATTGAAATGATTTTGAAAGAAAATTATCAAGTAACAAACTTTATCTAAATAGATCACATTTAAAAAAATTCAAAAAGTTTCTCATCTAACAATTATTTTTTAAACAAAGGAAATTGAAATTGTTCCACGCCTCAACATCATTTAAATATTTATTTTTAAGGGAAAGTGATGAAAAAAAAATACTATTTGAATTAAAAAAAATCCAAAAATATATTGTGAATTAGCAAATGGACAAATAAGTGATCAAGTATCAATCTTAGGTTTTGAAGCTTAAGTGCTTTTACCGAAATATTCCTTACGTTTTTTAAAAAAAGGACAAAAACCCTCGCCATCCTCTGTCGTCGAAGCTCCAATAACAACTTAAGAATAATAATTAGTAACTTGGATATACATATTGATAATTTGAGCTCCCCAAATATCAACAACCTTGTAGGTCATATTTTACCCCTGCCAGGCATCGTCGACAACTTATATATAAATAATGACAACTTAATAATAGTAGTTAGCAACTTGGGTATACATATTGACAACTTGGGCTCCCAAAATGTCAACAATCTTGTAGGTCATATTTTACCCCTGTCGAACGTCGTTGACAACTTAGGTATAGACAATGACAACTTAAGAATAACAATTAGCAACTTGAGTATACATATTGACAACTTAAGCTTCCCAAATTCCAACAACCTTGTAGGTTATAATTTACCCTTATCAGGCGTCGTTAACAACTTAGATTTTACCCCTGTTAGGCGTTGTTGACAACTTAGATATAGGTAATGATAACTTAAAAATCACAATTAGCAACTTGTGTATACACATCTGGGGAGCTCAAGTTGTCATTGATGCCTAAGAAGGGTAAAATATGGCCTACAAGGTTGTTGACATTTGGGAAGATTAAGTTGTCACCGTGTATACTCAATTTGCTAATTTCAATTCTTAAGTCATCATTGTTTATACTTTAGTGTTTGAAGATGCCTGGCAGAGTAAATATGGCCTACAAGGCTATCGATATTCGGGGAGCTTAAGTTGTCAATATATGCACCTAAGTTGCTATTTGTTATTCTTAAGTTGTCATAGTCTATACCTAAGTTATCGATGACACTTGACAAGGGTAAAATATAACCTACAAGGTTGTTGACATTTGGGGAGCCCAAGTTATCAATACCAATGTTTTAAAAGCCGGACCGGACGTCGAGCCGGAAAGGTCAGCGAGTCAAGGTTCAACCGGTTGGAACGGTTGAGCCGTTTAGCCGGACCGGTGATGTAATAATTAAATTTAAAAATAATATACATATATATATATATATTACAATAATTAGTCATTAGTCTAATTTCATATGAAGTTAGTAAAGTCACAAAACACCATTTAAAAACCTCATCAATTGTCACCCATCAGGATAAATGCTTAAAATATCCACCACTCAAGGGTTATACAAATATGATTATATTGATATGTTCTTCTGGTATAAAATTATTAAAACAAAATAACTCAATTGACAAGCTAAGTTTAAAATAAAATAACTCAATTGATATGTTCTTCTTTTTTTAAACAATTCTAAACCTGTACATCTAATTCTAAAACATAATAAATAAATAAAAAAAATATTATATACATATGATATGTGTAAAAAATAAAATACCAAGTTTTTTATAATTTGAATAAAAACTTTAATAACTTAATTTTATAATTTCAGACTATGGTACAATTGAACATAAAATTAATTTAAATTAGAAAATGTTAATTTATTTTTAATAAAATGAGTTCATAATCTATTTAATGTCTAACTTATTTTATATTTTTTTAACTAATAGTATATATATAAGGGAAAATTCCAAAAAACTACACTCAAAATATGCAAAGGACAATTCAGTACATCGAAATTCAAAAATGACAAATCAGGCGGGTGTCAGAAAAAAGACCAATCTGTCATTTTGAAATTTCGGCCAAATTACCAAAATACCCTTCATGCACACTTCAGAATAACAACATGATCATCGGAATTAACACCTTCGGATTCGGTATTAACAACTGAAATTCTTCTTTGACAATTAACAAATTTCAGGACCAATAACAACACATAACTCGCCATTAACAACTCCGGATTCGTTATTAACAACTCCAATTTCTTCTTTCAACACTTAACAAGTTTCAGGGCCAATAACAACACTCACCTCGCCATTAACAACTCATGATTCGCCATTAACAACTCTGATGTTGTTATTGCGACTGAGGGCTGAAGGGTATTTTGGTAATTTGACCGAAATTTCAAAATGACAGATTGGTCTTTTTTCTGACACCCGCCTGATTTGTCATTTTTGAATTTCGATGTACTGAATTGTCCTTTGCATATTTTGAGTGTAGTTTTTTGGAATTTTCCCTATATATAAGAGGTATGCATTTATTGAATTATATAATACTTAATATAATATAATACTCCCATAAATGAAATGGTTCTTGGTTTTCAACTTCGCAAAAAAACTTGTCATTTTTTTTAAGCCACACTCTCACTTACATTATTAAAAAAAAAAGTAAAAATTAGTACACAAATGACTGATGAGTTGATCTTCATCTGACAAAGCTTGTTCAACCGAAATGACTTCTAATAAAATGATCTAATTCATAGGTAGTAGGCTGGCCAAAAAAAAATCGTAGGCAGTTGGTGTAGTGTATGGGGGAATGGGAAAACTCAAAGAGCCAAACCCATTTATTTTTCTTTAAAAAAAATGAAATGCTAGCTTGCATTGTGGAAATCAAAGCCCTCCATCTCAAAATGTTTTCTCTCACTTCTTCACTCCCCAGACGTTTCTGGACTCCCAAGGCTAGAACCTCCAAGCCATTTCAGATACAGGCAAGGCGGCAAACATCGATAAAGTCATCGACAGACCATGAAAGAAGGCATGAAGCTTATATTTTTTCACTGCTCTCATGTATGATATTCATCATTCTTTGTATAAATCAACTTCATTTGTGGTTAAATATTAGATTTGGTTGATTTTCTCTTCTTCCCTCCTCTACTTCTCCTTCCTCTCAAGTTTTTTCTGGATTTATTTTGACTGTTGTCCACCCGTCCGGTTTTCAGTTAGCCACTCCGGTTTCCGGGTTTTTTCCGGTTACCAGCTCAAATCCCGGCTTGGGACGGCTGAATCCGGCCTGACCACTGAAGCGGGTTAATGCTAAAAAACGGCCCGCCTTCTTCTCCGGTCAACGATTGGACCGGTTAGACCGTCCGGTCCGGTCCGGGCCAGAAAACATTGGTCAATACGTATATCCCAGTTGCTAATTATGATTCTTAAGTTGTCAACAATGGCTTATAGGGGTAAAATATGACCTACAAAGTTGTTAACATTTTGGGAGCTCAAGTTATCAATATATATACCCAAGTTGCTAATTGTTATTCTTAAGTTGTCACTGGAGCTCTGATGGCCAACGAGGGTTCTAGCCCCTTTTTTTTTAAAAAAAAAGTGAAAAGCATTTTGGTAAAAATACCTAAACTTCAAAATCTCATATTTATAATTGATTACCTATTTATCCTTTTACTAATTTACAATACATTTTGGAATTTTTTAATTCAAATGGTATTTTTTAATCATTTTTTCTATTTTTAAATTATTTTCTCTCATAAAGACGTAGCCTAACCCCGCTAATAGGCAATCATCTCCGGACCCGACAAGGAAAAGGACCATCATTTTCCTTCTCTAGGTCATTGAATTGAGATCTCAACAGTCCAGATTTAATATATTTTTATAATAATACTTTTAATATATTAATATAATAATAATATTTTTATAGTATATTATATCTGGACCGTTGATATCTCAATCCAACAACCCAAAAAAGGAAGCGGACTCCATCATCTCCATCCAATCTTCATGAGACCCCCTCCCTCTTTTTTTTATTTTATTTATTATTTTCTTCCCTCCTTTTTCCTTTTTCTTTCTTTGATCATTTCTTTTCTGCAAAATAAAAGAAAACATGTATATATCTTATAGAAAGATTTCTTCTTATCTGTTGAGATATTATATCTCATAGTGATATTCAATATATTATATATATTTTAGAAATATAAATATGAGATATTATTAAATTCTACTTCAATCCTTCAAATTCTAACCTTCATTAATTGAACTTTTTTATAAAAAAAAGTATATAAAAATTCACAACTATATAACAGACACATCTATGCATTTCTCATCTTATTTGAGCTCGGAATTTTTTTTTTTTCATTTGGTAGCGAATTATTGATAAAACATGTATGCTTGTTATATAGTTGGGAATTTTTTTATATACTTTTTTTAAAGTTCAATTATTAAGATGAGAAGTAATCTTCCTATAAAATTTATAGGTGTTTTCTTTTATTTAGTTTGCAGAAAAAAATAATAAAAGAAAGAAACGTATGTATTGATTACATAGATCTCTTCTATTGAAATTCTTGCCCACATGCTTACTAAGCATCTTAAAATAAAAAACTAAATCATAAACATTCGTAGAACTATAGGTGGAAACATGTCAGGTCAGGTCAAGGCACACCCTTAACAGGCTAGGCCTATTTATAACAAGTTGGCTTGAGCCTGGCCTGTGGCCTATTACAGGCTTTTTTTTCTCAGCCTGAGTCTGGTCTGTACAAAAACCTGGCTTGGCCTAAAACCTGTTAAAAAGCCTGAAAAAATTCAAACAAGCTAACAGGCCACAATGCTAAACAGGCCAATCACAGGCCTTTAGCTGAAAATAGGCCTCCTTCAAGCCAAATACAGGCCTCATAATATTTTGAACATGAAGCAAACAAACACACAATTTTATAAGATCGATACTTTAGAGACTCTGTACAAGTGCAATCGGGCTTTTTCTCTTAAAATCTAATTCAATTTAGGGACGAGGGGGAAATCTCTCAAAGCAAGTTAAAACTTATTTTAATTTATTTCAATTTCAAGCATGTACTGTCAAGAAAAGTGAAAGAAATGAGAGGAAAGGATAATAAATCAACGATATGCTAAAAGAACACAAACTCGATCAATTTAATTCATGAATTTGCTTCTAAAATCACTTGAACTATCTAATTAAAACAAATGAGGGGAAAGGATAATAAATCTCACGAGTCAACAATGAGATCGACCAAATAAAAAAGGCCACAATATAAAGTCACCAGGAAGGTCCTTAGAAGCACGACACTGATTAATGTTTTCAATAACCAAATAGTCAAATACACAAGAGAAGGCTTAGCCCATATCCACTACAAGCCTTCATATTCTAATCTTAAAGGGAGGAAACTTCATTTTCTCAGCATAGGTATGAAGAATAAAAGTGAAAAAATCAAACTTCTGGAGCTTTTGAGTGACTGAAATGAAAAATTCATATGTTACCTATAATCCAAAAAGGTCCATATTCCAATCAGAAAGAAGAAAGCAAATCCCCAAAATCCAAGAGAATGCTCACTAGATCTAGGTGGAAAAGACAACGTCAGACCTCTTCCACCCCAATTTGTAAATAGCTTGACCCCTGATCTCTTTGGCTCAACCATTGGCGTAGACAGCGAAACCATTGAAGAAGTTGATGCCGTCTATTGTCACGGCAACATTAGAGCAGAGACATTGCGAGGGAGAGATTGAGAGTGACTAGTGGCTGATCGGAGAGAAGGAGAGTGGAGGCAAGACTGAGGGATTGAGAGATTAAGAGCAAGAAGCGAACCAGCAGCAACGAGCGTCGAAGACCAGAGGAGAGAAACGACAATGAAAGTGAAAGAGTGTAAAAAAGTAGGGTTTGTGAGTTTTGGTTTTTTTTATAATGTATAACTGGCCAAGCTGGCCTGTGAGGCCTAATAGGCTTCTAAGTAGGCTTAGCCCTGCCTTGTTAAGGTAAGCAGGCTCTAAAATAGGCCTTGGCCTGACCTTTTATACTGACAGGTCAGGCTTGACCAGGCCCTAAACAGGCCAAACTACAGGCCCTTGACAAGCTGTCTGACCTGTTTCCACCCGTACGTAGAACACAAGCATAGTGGAAAGACTCTAGAATTTCTAACCGTTGCCTACTGCAACAGTCTCCAATCGACGACGATGCTCCGTCCAGGTTGCATCCGATCATCATAGAAATTCCAGTCAAAATTCACAGTCCTTGTTGCAGAATCTGTCGTTGACGATGACCGATTATTCATTGGTTACAAAACGGGATTTGGCCTTGACAAAGCATTTAGAGCAAGAGAGTTAGAGTGAGACGATCTGGATAGTGAAGGACTTAGTCATTGGTGAATCTTCTTCCAGCTTCAGATTTACTCCTGCATTGTTTGCCGAGGGTGATGTGGGTGCTCCTATAATGATATAGAAATTGGGTGATTTCGTTGAAGAGCTCATTGCCGGATCTTGATCTATTGCAATAGAGGATCTTGTCTCATTGTACTTAAGTAGAGGCATCTCTATTACTATGGAAGACCTTGGATCTTCAATTCTATAAATCTAACCACTGTCATTGGAGTCTCACCTGGTATTCTCGGCCAAAACCTTTTTTTTGCTGTGAAAGGACATTTCTACATAAATAAGAGAGAACGGAAAGCGAGAAAGTCGGGTGAGCGGTAGAGGGAAAGGGGGGATAAGGGGTGGTCGGAATCAAGCTGAAAGAGAGGGAAAATGTCCGATTTTCACTAGTTAGGCTGAGAAAATAAGAGCTAGGAGGGAAGGGAAGGATGCCATGTATGGAAACCAGAATTCGAAGACTCAATTCACATACCGGGATAAATTGCTGAGTCTTAGAGACTCCAAATTTCTTGAAATAAACATGTCAGCGTATGATGCCCTTAATGGTTGGAAGGATTATTTTGTAAAAATGAGTAGTGAGAGTATGATTGAGGGTGCGGAGGACAAAGAGGAAGAACTGTATAGTGATAAAGCAGGTGCCTCTTGGCAGCAGGAAGGAAAATATCCAAAGCTGAAATTTACGGTGGAGGAGTACAAGACTTGGTGTAAACCCTATGTGAATTCTCTTATTGTTAAACTTTTGGGGGAAATCATTTAGGGTGGGTTTTATGAGATAGAGGATGGAAAGAATGTGGAATCCAAAGAGTCCTATAAAAGTTACTCCTTTGAGTAATGGGTATCTTATTGTTTCATTTTCGACAAAAGAGGATAGGGATTATGCTCTTTTGGAAGGACCTTGGATGATTGTTGACCACTATTTGATGGTACAATATTGGCGACCAAACTTTAATCCATGAAAGGCGGATCACCAAAAGAAAATAGCTACATGGATTCGCTTCTTGGATTTACCTGCGGAATTATATAGTATTGAATCTCTAAGAAGGCTTGGGAATTTGGTGGGCAGAACTCTAAAAATTGATAGAACTACTGCTTTTTTAGAGAAAGGGGGCTTTGCTAGGATATGCGTCAAGTTGGATTTGCAGAAACCATTGTTGCCTTTCTTTAATCACTTTGGTGAGGACCGGAAGATTGAGTATGAGGGATTACATCTTGTTTGTTTTCATTATAGGTAATACGACCATCATATGGGGGTATGTCCTAATAAGAATCCAGTACAAATGAAGGAGAGTGTGGAGATCCGTTGAACCTAAGTGCCGGAAAAGTCAAATGACGGGGAGAGGACTAATTTGGGAAAGAACGCAGAGGATGTCAAGAAAGATAAATTGAAAGGCAAAACTTTTAGGCCGTAAATGCTGGTGAGGCATGATTTTAGTAAAAATATTAACAAAGTGGATTTGGTGGGATTGAGTTTTAATGCTGGAAGTAAAAAAGCGGTTACAAGTTAGAAGGGTTCTAGAAGAGAAATGAGCATAGTGCTGCAAAGGATAAGGGAAATATGGCAGAAAAGAAGGATGAGAGTGAGGTTTTAAATGAGAGAAAGTGTCAAGATGGTGTGGGATTTAGAAGATGGACACAGAATAGAGGTAGGTCCCAGTGGTAGAGAAAATAGTCACTGGGATTAAGAGATAAGCATTGGGAAAAATGAACATTGTGAAAGGCAAAGTTCAAACACGTGTTATGATGTAAGGGGAAGAGAGTAGGGACCAGGGTCCAAGCACTATTTTCTCCCAAAATCCATTTTCTGCATTGAACGACAGGCCTGGTGAAATCTTGAAGCCTTGAGAATCTTTATATGTAGATAAACCAGGAAACCAAAACATTGAGATGGGCTAAGGGGGAAAGTTGCAGGCATGTGAAGTGGGAAAAGAAAATTATATCACATATCAAAGCATGGTAAGTATGGATCAAGATGAGGCCAATCTTACATTAAGAATGTGTGAGGGTAGGCTTGTTAAAGAGGATGGGGATATGTTGATGGGGGTTTCTACTCCAAAAAATGCTAAACCGTCTCAATGAATTTCCTTTTATGGAATACCAGGGGCAAAGGAGCTCACTCATTTCGTAATCTGATTAGGGAAATGTCACGCTTTCATAATGTGAATTTTATAGCAATTTTTGAAACTAGATGTAATGGGAATAAAGCTATTCAGATTGCTAGTAGGTTAGGCTTTCCGTTTATGGAGCTTATTGATGTAGAAGGTTTCAAGGGAGGGATTTGGTGTTTGTGGTCTGAAAAAGTAGGAAAAGTTGAGGTACTAGTAAAGCATTCACAATTTATGCATATAAGAAAATGTGGACATGATCGCAGAACGTGCGAATTAACACTTATTTTGCTAGTCCGAATATAGCACAAAGACGTGAATTGTGGCTGGAACTTTTGGAGTTGAGTGACCAGATACATGCTCCATAGGCTCTTGGTGGAGATTTTAATGCTACTTTGACTATGGATAAACAAAGTTCTATTGGTGAGAATAGAGGCCCGGATAGAGAATTCATTAATTTTGTTGATGCACTTGCTTTAAATGATCTTAGATTTAATGGACCAGAGTTTACATGGCATAAAACGGAATCACATAGCAGAATTGATTGTGTACTTGGATCTAATGAATAGATGAGAATGTTTTCGAATGCAAGTATAACACATTTACCATAGTATAAATCGGATCACCGTCCTATTCTATTGCAATTGGATGGGTTACAGATGATAAATCAAAACAATAAACCATTCCGATTTATAGCAGCATGGGTGTTGCATGAGGAGTTTGAGGATCTTGTCAAGCAAAGCAAAAATAGAGAAGGGTTGAAAAGTGGAATGAGGCGATTACACTATTTACAAAAGAGTGTAGAAGTTGGAACAAGAATGTGTTTGGTCATACGAAGAACAGGAAAAGTGAGCTAATTTGATGACTCAATGGCATTACCAAAGCTAAGCAACAATATGGTCTCTCATCGGCTATCCAAAATCTTCGAACTACTTTATGGGGGGAGCTGGAGAGTGTTTTATTGCAAGAATCCTTATTATGGGCACAAAAGGCTTGTAGTGATTGGTCGGTGAATGGAGATAGAAATACAAAGTTTTTCCACGCTTGAGCAAATAGAAGAAGGAAAAGAAATTTTGTTGGAGCCATTTGGAATAATGATGGACAACGGGTATATGAAGCACATATAATTAAAAACACGGCTACCTCTTATTTTGCTACTTTGTTTGTAGATGAAGGAGTTAGGAGGGAAAAAATTTGTCGGATTGCGTATCCAAGGATTAAAGACCAAGACCTCCTTCTCCTGGGCAAGCAAATATAGGAGGCGGTATTTAATATGGGAGCTTTGAAAGCACCGAGATCATATGGCTTTAATGCTCTTTTTTACCAGAGTCAATGGAAGCATGTTGACATGTCGATTTATAAGTTTATTAAGAAACTCTGGGAGTACCTTAATAATACTATTATGGTACTTATACCGAAAAAAGACCATTCAGAGGAATTATGGGACTTCTACCTAATTAACTTATGCAATATGATTTTTAAGGTCCTTACCAAGGTGATCGCTAACCAGATTAGGGCTATATTACCAAAAATTATTAGCCCTAATTAAAGCAGTTTTGTTCCAGGACGACATAGCTATGATTAGAGGTGTTCAAAGTGCCCCGGTCCCGATTGTTCGAGTCCTGTCCCAGGCATTTTGATCTCGGGAATTTCTCGTCCTGGCCGGGACCGGGATTGGGAAAACTGGAACTGGGATTTATTGGACCGGGACTGGGCACACATCTTGTGATCCCGGTCTCGATTTTTTTTTTTAACTTTTTTTCCTTAAAAACTAAGTTATTTTTGTAGTTTTGTATTTTATTATCCCATAAATTAAATTATCATTTGATAAAATGTGTATTTCATATTTAGTTGGTGTTAAATTATATATGTCGTGATACTAATCCTAATTGTATAATGTATAAAGATAATAATGAAAATGATGAAGGTGGTTATAATAATAATAATAAAATGTTATTCTTCAATTCTAGATCAATTTGTATGATTATTTTGACCTTATTAAGTGTTAAAAAATCACTTTAAACATTAGATTATAGAAAATTTAACTAATATAATAATATATTTTAAATTTAATTTTGTTTTTAAAAACCGGGATTTCCCGGTTTGGTCTCGGTCCCTAGGGAAGAGCAATAAGCCCGTTACCCATAACCCAGCCCGCAGCCCGATTTAATTGGGTTATTGTGAGCCCACCCAAAATGAGCCCATGATGGGGTAGGTTGAAACCCGCCCATTTACAACTTAAATGGGCAGGCTATGGGAACACCTTCGGGCTGCCCGTACCCGCCCATTTAGTTTTTTTGTTTGTTTTAAATTAACCTTACCTTGTCGACTGCCCTCCCTCCTTAGATACCAGTCATACTACTCTTCACTCAGTCAGTCACCATTCCAATGCGCTTATTCATACTTTAATTACTTTTTCATTTTTTCACTTTTTTGACTAATCATTTTGTCTCTTTGTTGATCACTTATCACTCGTCCACTCCTACATGCAATCATACTTACTCTCAATCTCTCATTTTTTTAATTAGAAGTTGGTCTCACACTCACTCAGCCACTCCTGCATGCAATCCCACTCTCAGAGTCTCAGCAGTCAATCTCTCAGTCTGAGACACTCACGCATCACAAACTCCGACTCACCATCGTGCATCAACAACTTCGACCCTGCACACTACTACACCAATAGTCTTGTTCGTTCTTGTCATCCCTGAATTCGTTCTCTCCAGCTATGATTAGCATTTTGCAGATTCGGTCCTTCATTCAAGTGAGTGTCCGAGTTTTTTATCTCAACTCTGATCGATTCTTATCTTGTTAAACGTATTTTTCTGTTCTGAATTTTTTCTCGTTCGTTCTTGTTGTAGGCGAAGTTTGTTTTTAACAAGTTTACATGCTTTTGTTTTTAAGTCTAGAGCAATGTACGTCTGACATGTTGCAATTTGCTAATTTACAAAGTTACAAAACAAACAAAATGGGGAAAAAAGTGTTTTTGAATAGGAAGAATTGCGGTTTTGTTAATATTAATAATGGGCATTGATTTGTGTGGACTAAAATTTAGTCTGAACCTGTTTTACTAATTTTTTCTAATTGAATATTTAATTGTCTATAATTGTATCCTTATAATTGGATGAAATATTGGTTCAATCATGCCTCGTGAATTGTATAAGTATAAATATTTTGCTTTACCACTGATTTTCTTTATATTATTGTTAAGTTTGACTTGTTTGACTTTGAGTAGGCAAATGAGCATGGTACAGTCTCAACCGGAAAATACACAAGCTGCCATTACTGTAGGGGCCTTTGAAAATATAACTACAGCCACATCATTACCACCTGCTCATGATGGAAATCAAAAAAATAATGAAGGAGAGGGACAAGAAGCTGAAACACAAGCTGCAAAGAGAAAAAGGAGGACAACATATGATGCCTGGAAGCATTTCAAAAGGTTGCCACTAACCCAAATAAAGGGTAAACATCAGGCACAGTGTAATCATTGTGGCAGAGATTTTGCGAGTCATCCTAGAGATTGCGACACTACACAATTGTTGCAGCATTTAGAGAAGTGTCCAAAGAATCCCAACAAAGGTAGCAACTCACAGAGTTTGTTGTCAATTTCTTCTAGTAAAATTTTTAGTCATCACTTATTTAGCCAGGAGAGATGCAGAAAGGCTATTGCAAAATTTCTCATAAAAGATGAGTTGCCTTTCCGGACTGTGGAAGGGGAGGGTTTTAAAGAATTATTGCAAGAGGTTGAACCTAGATTTCAAATGCCCTCACGTTGGACAATTGCTAGGGATTGCTACAAAATTTATTTAGAAGAAGCAAAATGTTTGAGAAAATATTTCAAGCGATCTAAAGTCCGTGTGTCTCTTACTACAAATTGTTGAACTTCAATTCAAAATTCAAACTACATGTGTTTGACTGCTCATTGGGTCGATGAGAATTGGACTTTGCATAAAAGAATTTTGAATTTTTGTGTGATTGAAAATCATAAAGGGGAAACAATTGGCAAGAAAATTGAGGACTGCTTATTCAAGTGGGGCATAGACAAAGTTTTCATTATAACAGTTGATAATGCTTCCTCAAATGATTCTGCAATTGCACATCTAAAAAAATATTTGAGGGGTTGGAATGGTCTTGTATGTGATGGAGAGTTTTTGTAGATGCGGTGTGTTGCACATATTTTGAATTTAATTGTCTCTGAAGGTCTTAAGGAAATAAATAGGTCCATTGAGCTCATCCGACATACGGTTAAATATGTTAGATCTTCTCCAACAAGGGAGACTAAATTCAAAGACCTTGCTGAAAAAGTTAGAGTTGAATCAACAAGTCTCCTTAGCTTGGATTGCCCCACAGGGTAATTTAAATACTTGTTTATTTAGTTTCTAGTTTCTATTCTGAATCAAATTATTTATTTCATTCTATTATGTTGTTAGGTGGAATTTGACTTACCTTATATTGGAAAGTGCTGTTAAGTTCATTAAAGTCTTCACAAGGATGGAAGAAGAAGATCAAGATTACGTAGATTACGTCAAAACGAAAGTTAAGTTAGATTTAAATTCAACTCATTTTGATGACAAAATATTTTATCTTGATAATGATATCATTGACATAACTACAACGAATACAGCTGAACCTCCAAGTGCATATGATTGGACTGTTGCAAAGGAGTTCCTTGTATTTTTGAAGTTGTTCTACACCATGACTCTAAAATTTTCTGGATTAAATTTTGTGACAACAAACACATGTTTTCAACATATTGTTGTTATTCAAATACATCTTAATTCAAGTGCAGCTAGTTCCCACTCTCTCTTAGGTGACTTGGCAAGAAGAATGCAAACAAAGTACGATAAGTATTGGGAAAAAGCTGAGAAAATGAATCCATTATTAGTGGTAGCAGTCATATTGGACCCTAGATACAAGATGACATATGTCAAAATTGCTTTTGAAAACATTTTTCCTGAACCTACAAAGCGAGAATTTATGTTGAAGAGGATTGTGGATGTCTTATATCGTTTGTATGATCATTATGCACCAAATGTCATTAATACTAATGAAGCTTCTAGATCTCAGCCAACCATAGAGCAAGTGGATATCAATGGTAGTGGGAGTAATGTGTTGTTTTCGGAAGTTGAACTTGAAATGGCTGTCATCTTTTGATATTCTTAGCTACTGCAGATTCTACATGTAATGTAGAGAAAATTTCAGAAGTGGATGAATATCTACAAGCTGAAATAGTTGGCTTTCGTGATCTAAAATTTGATGTTTTGACATGGTGGAGAGTGAATGCTTCCAAGTATAAAGTTTTGAATTTATTGGCACGTGATTTGTTAGCTATACCTGTCTCTACAGTATCTTCAAAATTGGCTTTTAGTACTGGGGGTCGGATACTAGATTCTTTTAGGAGCTCCTTGTCTTCAAAGATGGTTGAGGCACTTGTATGCGCCCAAAATTGGCTATTTAAGACACCCCCTAAATTTAAGGACCTTGATATTGATAATTTTGATGAGAGTGCAAGTGTTGTTACGGGTATTTTCAATAACATTCTTAATTTGTATTGCTTCATTTTTTTTATTGCATATTAGATTATTAATGGATATGTTTTTTCTTAATTTATTTTGCAGAAGAAGTTTGAAGCTACACCCCCTTCCTCAACTGAATCTGACGATGATGGTGAAAAATGAAGCATCAACTCATGAAGATATCAAATTTTCAATGGAAGCATGTCATTTTGTTGATCTTTGAATTTGTAGTTGTAATGTTTTAATTTAAAAATTGGAGTTTAAACATCAAAATTCTGTTATGATGGTACTTACTACTTGTCTAAATTTAGATTCTTTTGTGTGAATTGTGGATATCATAATTTAGATTGATAGATCATAGATTTGAAATGAAGGCTTGCTGCTTTTCTATCTTTCTTTTTCAAAAAAATAAGTAGGTCCAATCTAAATGGGTTACCCATAACTCGTGTTAACCCGCCCATTTATGTGCTAACTCGTTTACACGGGTTTATATGGGTTGAGGTACGGGTTTGGGTTAGCCCATACCCGTCTAAAGTTAAATGGGTGGCTATGGGTTTGGCCATGGGCTGCCTAACCCACCCATTACTCTCCCCTACCGGTCCCGTTTCGGGATTACCAAGACCGGGACCGGTACCGGGATGCAATTTGCATCCTGGCCAAAAACCAGGACTGGTACCGAGAGTGGGTGAGCCCGATCCTGGTCCCGGATTTGAACACCCCTAGCTCTAATAATATTATTGCATCACATGAGGTTATTCACTCTATGAGAAATATGTATGGCAAACAAGGATATATGGCTATCAAGATTGATCTGGAAAAGGCTTATAATAAAGTGACCTAGACTTTTTTGAAACAATGCTTAAATGACTATCATTTCCCTCTAATCTAGTGAAAAGTATTATTAAGTGTGTAACAACGGCGTTATGCAACTGCTATGGAATAGGGAAAAAGGATGATAAGTTTAATCCTTCCCGTGGAGTTAGACAAGGGGACCCTTTATCTCCATATTTATTTGTGATCTGTATGGAACGGTGGGTGCATATGATTCAAGAAAAGATGGAGGAAAAAACATGGCTTCCGATCAGGCTATGTAAAAATGGACCTCCTATATCTCACTTTTTTTTTTGCAAATGACATTATCTTGTTTGGGAAAGCTTCAGTCAATCAGACACTTGAAGTTAAGACATGTCTTGATGAATTCTATGCAAGCTCAGGTTTAAAAGTAAATACTGAAAAGACAAGAGTTTTCTTCTAAAAAAATGTGAATCATAATCGACGGACCGAATTAGGTAATATTCTGGGGTTCCAAATGGCAGCGGATCTAGGAACATACCTGGGGGTTCCGTTACATCATAAAAGGGTGATGATGGTTAGCTTCAATGAGATTGTCGATAAAGTGAAGAAGGGATTATCTAGCTGGAAAGCAAACTCACTATCTCTAGCTGGACGTGCACTTTTGATTGGTTCTGTCACTGCCGCCATCCCATCATATACAATGCAAGGAACTTCATTACCTATTGGATCATACGAGGTGATTGATCGTAATAATCGGAGTTTCCTATGGGGCACAACGCAAGAAAAGCGAATCATCTTATGGCATGGGATACAATTTGTAAATCAAAGATAAATGGTGGCCTAGGTCTGAGGCATATTAAGACCTAGAACCAAGCATTTATGGCCAAGTTAGGATGGAATCTCATTAAGAAGAAATATGACATATGGGTAAGAATTATAAGAAGCAAATATAAATGAGGAGAGGATCTAATGCCTTGAGTTGACTTGGAGAGAACGGGGTTGAATACTTGGATGGGAATCAAAGCAGCATGGAGATTTGTGCAGGAAGGTGCTGAAGTTGACCATGTGAGATAGAACGTTTGATGGAAGCACGCAAGAAATGGTGACTTCTCGATAAAATCTGCATATATAGTCGTTGCAAATGAAAAGAGAACGGATAAGTTTTATGGCAAAAAAGTTGGAAACTAAACTCTATCCCAAGGTGTAAAACATTTATGTGGCTTATTGCTAATAATAAACTTCTTACTAACATGGAGAGATATAGGAGAGGTATATGTATAGATGATTTGCGTGGTTGGTGCAAGAAAGCCCCAGAAACTGCGTTACATGTGTTACGAAACTGCACTGAAGCTAAACGTTTGTGGATGGAAATGATAACGTTGCCTCGGGATCGTAAATTTTTTGATTTAACCTTAAGGAGTGGTTGAACATAAATATTCGACTGCCGGAATGGAGTGACTAGTTTGCAACTTTATGCTGGTTATTCTGGAAAAGGAGAAGTGAACGTTTATTTGAGCATAAGAATAAGAGTAATGAGTGCCTGTGGAATCATGCTCATGCAATTCTGTCAAGCATTAAACAGGCGAGCAAGTGTCTAGACGGAATTAATCTAAAAGGTACCCTATTCACGGATAGGGGGCTAGATGGTTACCACCAGATAAAGGTTAGACTAAAGTAAATGTGGACGGAGCCTTTGCAAGTTATTCGGGTGCTGGGTGCGAAGGAATTATTCGAGATGTTAACGGAAATTTTAGCATGGCCTTCCTGCATAGATTGAGATTTGGTGATCATGTTACTGCTAAAATATGGAGTGTCTTACTCGGGTTGAAGATAGCTTGGGATCAAGGGCTACGTCAAGTGGTGTTAGAAACTGATGCAAAAGAGGTAATTAATTTGATTAATAGTGGGGAATGCCATAGTCATCCAGACGCCAGTACCATAAGAAATTCATTTGATGCTGTAGTGTGATTGGATTATAAAGGTGCAATTTGTTTCAAGAAAAGCAAATCGTGTCGCCGATTTCCTTACTAAAAGGGCTTTATATGTTGTGATGGGGCTTCACCCAATATTGTGTTTATCGTCAGAATTAGCAGATGTTTTGAAGTTGGATTAAAATACTCTTACTGATATGTAGGCTAAGTATTGAGAAGGTTCTTCCTTTTGTATCAAAAATTCAAAAAAAGAACACAAGCTTGGTGTCGATATGTCTGACGTATCAAAATATCATCCTTGGTCAGTTGGTCGAACACAATATGAAACATACTTCTTTTTAGGGAAAAAGATTTTTAACGCACTTACTGAAAGAAGAACATGTTCTTTTATGATTTTGTAAGTTAACATGATTAGCATTTGATTAGATTTTTTTTTTTTTAAACAAGAGAGGATGATGAATAATTTTAGATTAATAAAGTGCAAATAATTTAATTATTTTTTATAGGGAGAATTAGAGGAAAGGACATAGTGAAAATAATATTTATTGGAGAAGATCTTAAAAATTATAATTATTTAAAAAAAGACCAACTACCGAAATCAAAATTTAAAAATACTAGTTTAAAAGTACTAATTAGCAACCAACACCGATTGATTTCTTTTACATTATCTTTTAATTAATAAAACTCTTTTCTTTAGGGTTTTTCGTGAATATTTTTTTTTTGAATGGATTCTTAAATAATTCTAAATTATAATTTTTAAATTTTTAATTTTGCATTTGGTCCCCTAAATAATTTCAATTTTTATGATCATCCTAATAAATATTATCTTTAATGGGTCTGCTACTCCACTTTTCGCCTTTTTATATAAAGCAATAATTTAATTCTTTTAAGCTTTAAGTAAGGTTGAGATTGCAAAATAAACCCTATAAATAAAAAAAATGCTGAAAAATTATCTCAGTTAAATTCAACAATATCCAAATATTATTATTAATAAAAATGCTCAATATCTAGAAAGCTAGGGCTCCATAAAAAAAGTTGAATATACTCCACCAAAAATAAAAAGTTGAATATACAAGTCAAGTGAAAAATTTAAGAAGCAATTTAGCGATGCGAGCAAAAACTGCAGGATAACATGAACCTCGTAACAAAGTAGCATGAATTGAGAAATATATATATGTAGGAGAAAACCGGCGAGAAGAGGAAAGCCCCTTTTTCTTTTTTTTCTTTTGGGCTCTTCATCTGTTTGGTTCTTCTGCGGCCGAGGTCCGATTGGCCATATCGGCGACCACCGAATCCCTCTTGGTCCGTCCGGCAAAGGTTGTATGACCTGTTTTTGAAGGTTGAGGGAATCAAATCGATCGATTTTGGCTTCAGCTTTACCACCACTCCTCTGTTAAGGGTTAGGGTTTTGAACCTTAAACCATCCGCCTAACGATTCAGATTTCGTGTGGGGGCGATGGCCAACCCCGGTGTCGGCACCAAATTTACCTCTGTGAATCTGAACAAATCGTATGGTCAGACTTCTCATCATCATTCGTCTCATTCTAGCTCTTACACATCTAGTCGATCACGGCCCAGTGGTCATGGAGGTGGAGGGGGTGGCATGGTGGTCCTTTCAAGGCCTCGCAGTTCTCAGAAGGCTGGGCCGAAGCTTTCTGTTCCGCCCCCCTTGAATCTGCCTTCCTTGCGGAAGGAGCACGAGAAGTTTGATTCTTTGGGACTCGGCGGAGGGCCTGCCGGAGGAGGGGTCTCTGGAAGTGGGTCTCGCCCCACCTCATCTGGTATGGGGTGGACCAAGCCAGCCACTGCTGCTTTGCAAGAAATAAAGCCGTTGGGTGAACAGACAGTTAATGGATTTGACAATGGGCTGCGTCCTGTGGATGTGTCTAACAGGGGAAACAGTGCATATATGCCTCCTTCTGCTCGATCAGCTGTGGTTGGAGGCAGCCCCGCCACATCTGCCGCTGCTCTGGCCCATCCTTCTGGAGAGAAGGTGGCTGTGCTAAGAGGTGAAGATTTCCCTTCATTGCGAGCCACTTTGTCTTCAGGGCCACCTCAGAAGCTCAAGGAGAATTCGAATCAAAAGAGTAAGCAATTGGGAAGTGACAATTTATCCACTGAGCAGAAGGATGGTTCACGCTTGATCTCACTTGTTGATATTCATTCTCAGTTCCATCCATCCCATGGTGGTGTTAGCAATGGATTGAGTGAGGATGGCAATGAAAGTCACAGTTTTCGTAGTTCACATGCTGTTGACCATGATAGGAAGCAAGAGGAGTATTTCTTGGGTCCTCTACCCATTGTGCGATTGAACCCAAGATCTGACTGGGCTGATGATGAGCGTGATACCAGTCATGGTTTGACAGACAGGAGTAGAGAGGCTAGAGATCATGGATTTTCAAAGAACGAAGCTTATTGGGACAGAAACTTCGATTTGCCCAGAGTTAGTGCAATGCCGCATAAGCCTGCACTTAATTTTGATAAATGGGGACAGCGGGACAATGAAACTGGAAAAGTTTCTTCCAATGAAGTTCCTAAACTAAACCATGTCAGAGCATCTAGTAGGGAGGGGCGGGAAGGAAATTCCTGGAGAAATTCAACTCTTTCTAAGGAAGGGTTTGCAGTTCAAGGTGTGGGAAATGAGAAAAATGGTGTTGGTGTAAGGCCATCCAGCATGAATAGAGAAGTTGGGAAGGATAATAAGTATATACCATCTACCTTCCAAGATAATCTTCATGATGATTTTAGAAAGAGGGAGATGGGGTATGGCCAGAAAGGGAGGCAATCTTGGAATAACACATTGGAGTCATATGGTGGCCGAGGGCCTGAACGAAATGGGAGGGATAGTTTTGTTGGCAATGAACAATACCACAGATATGGCTCTATTTCTGTTCAGAGCTCAGTGTCAAAATCCTCATCTTCAGTGGGTTCTAAAGTGCTTCCCTCGGATGATCCACTGCTTAATTTTAATAGAGAAAAGCGTACACTGCCAAAGAGTGAAAAGTCTTTCCTAGACGATCCTTTTGGAGCTGATGGGAGGGATTTTTTCCCTGCAAGTCTTGTTGGGATGGTCAAGAAGAAGAAAGAGGTACCCAAGCAAATGGATTTTCATGATCCTGCTAGAGAATCATTTGAGGCTGAGATTGAGAAAGTTCAGAGGATGCAAGAACTGGAGCGTCAACGGAATATCGAAGAACATGAAAGAGCTTTGGAGTTAGCTCGAAGAGAAGAAGAAGAAAGATTAAGGCAGATTAGAGAACAGGTAAATCTACTTGAGATATTCATTTTTTTATTTTTTGGATAATCTAGATTCACCCTATTTGATTTGTAATCAAATTTCACTTAACCTCTGAATATGTCTAAATATAACTTCAAATCATTTTATCAGTTTAAGTAACAACATAACCAATTGTTCCAGCAGAATATTCTATTCAACTCAGGTTGAACTGAAAATTATTATTTATAAATATTTTACTTAGTCGTTTTTCTAGAGATTAGCAGGGGCAATAGCAAAATTGACAAAACGAAGCTTTTTGAACAAATTACACTTTTTCTAAAAAAAGTGAGAACAGGGAAGAATTACTATGCAATGTGGCGTTGTAGCCCCAACAATGTTTCTTATCAGTAAATTTGCTAAAACTCTAGGCTTCTGAGTAAGATGAGTAAAATTGTGAACTGAATCAGACAAAAGTTTGCCAACCTATGCCAATGATTACATTCCTGATAGTTATGGGTAATTTGAAATTGCTATTTCTACTCCCAACTCACCTTGATTCAATGAAAAATAGTGTCTGGCAACAGGGGTACTCAGGATTTGACCAAGGATTGAATGAAGCTCTTTTATTGGCCTATGGTTTTGTTAGTCTTTATCGTTCTTGGAATATGCTAGCTAGTTATAGTTGTTACCTTTGATTATTTATATATTGAATTGATAATTAATTTAGCTATTTATTTATATCTCCCCTTGTTCTAAATCTATAGGAAGAGAAGCAAAGGAGGTTGGAGGAAGAAGCTAGAGAGGCAGCATGGAGAGCAGAGCAAGAACAACTTGAAGCTTTGCGAAAAGCTGAAGAGCAGAAAAATGCTAGGGAAGAGGAGAAACGGAGGATTCTCTTAGAGGAAGAGAGAAGGAAACAAGCTGCTAAGCAAAAACTTCTAGAATTGGAGGAAAGGATTGCTAGAAGGAAGGCTGAGGCAGCTAAGGTTGGTAATGATTCTTTGGCTCTTGCAGATGAGAAAATGTATGGGATTGGAGAGGAAAAAGATGCATCCAGGCGTACAGATGTGAGTGATTGGGATGACGGTGAAAGAGTGGTTGAAGGAATCATCACTTCGGCATCTGCTAATTCATCTAGCCTGAATAAGTCTCTGGAGACTGGTTCAAGGCCTCAGTGTTCTAGAGATAGTTCTTCTTCCTTTGTGGATAGAGGAAAGCCAGGTAATTCATGGAGAAGAGATTTATATGAGAATGAAAGAAATTCAATATTCCATTCGCATGGCCAAGGTAATAGTCCAAACGGTACAAGTAGAGATTCAGCAATTGGTGGAAAGCCATTAATGAGAAAAGAATATGACGGAGATGCTGGATTCGTGAACTCAAGGGCCTCCAATAAAGGAGGGATTGTTGATACTCATTTTGATGAATATGCTAATGCAAAAGGGAAAAGGTGGAATGAACCTGGAAATGGAGATCATTTAAGCAGAAATACAGAGATTGATTCTGATTTTCCTGATAATTTGGAAAGATTTAGTGATGGCTGGACACCAGGCCGTTCTCGTGGCAATATGTTTTCTGCATATCCCGAGCATTGTTACCCAAATTCTGAATCAGATGGAAGTTATGCTTTTGGGAGGTCACGGTATTCTGTGAGGCAGCCTCGTGTTCTTCCACCTCCATCACTAACTTCTGTGCCCAAAACCTACAGGGATGTAAATGCACATCCTAATCCTGCTGCAGTCCAGGAAAATGACATGCCGATTGGTTATGATGATGCCTATCAGCGGAGTTGCGGACAACCAGAAATAGCAGGTGCATTGCTGGATAATAAGGAGAATGAGGATCGTGAAGTTGATAGCACCACTGTACCAAGGTGTGATTCTCAGTCTTCACTCTCTGTTTCAAGCCCACCTAGCTCTCCAACCCATCTCTCTCATGATGATTTAGAAGAATCTGGAGTTTCTCCTGCGATGCTGGTTTCTGTAGGAGGCAAAAGTGGCCCTCTATCTGGTCAGCAAAATGAATCAATTGTAACACCTGCAAGAGCTGGGAGTGAGAATGTAGTTAGTTCCGTATGTGCTTTCTCATCAGGTGATGATGAAGAATGGACTACTGAGAATCATGAACAGTTCCAGGAACAAGAAGAATATGATGAAGATGAAAATTATCAGGAAGAAGATGAAGTGCATGAGGGAGATGATAATGTTGCCCTCAACCAGGAGTTTGAAAACATGAATTTAGAGGAGAAAGGTTTGCCCCATATGATGGATAACCTAGTATTAGGATTTGATGAAGGTGTTCAGGTTGGGATGCCAAATGATGAATTTGAAAGAACTTTAAAAGGTGAAGAAACATCTTTCATGGCACAAGCATCTAGTGGCACTTTGGAAGAACATGCATGTTTTGGCAATGCTTGCGGTGATGGCATGTCCCTTCAACCTGTCAAATCTAAAGCAAGTCTTAATGATCCTAGTGTGTTCCAGGATTCTGAGAAGACAATGCAAGATTTGGTCATTCAGTCTAGTAAAGCTCAGACATCTATTGTATCTGAGGGTTTCCACAATGCAGATGCTTCTAACAATGACCTGTCTGCTCATCATAGTAAATTGATTTCAGTTACCAGTGCTCCATACTTGTCGTCAGATCCATCCAATGTGTCTAATGCTGCTAGTGCTCCAAGTCAAGTTGAGCTACCTGTCAAACTTCAGTTTGGTCTTTTTACTGGCCCATCTTTGATACCATCTCCTGTTCCAGCTATTCAAATTGGTTCTATTCAGATGCCACTGCATCTGCATCCGCAGGTTGGTGCACCCCACTCTCACATGCACCCATCACAGCCTCCTTTATTTCAATTTGGCCAGCTAAGGTATACATCTCCCATATCTCAAGGGATGATGCCTGTCGGTCCACAATCAATGTCTTTTATTCCACCCAGTATTCCATCGGAATTCTCTTTCAGTCATAACCCTGGAGGTCCAATGCCACTTCAAACTGGTCCAGATGTTATTGATGGCTTTGTTAAAAGTGAGATTAGGTCTCCTGCTGTTGATAATCAGCCAAATAACTTAATTCATGTAAATCTATCTCAAGGATCATTGCCAAGTGAGGGCGCTGGAAATATGGCTGGAATAAATCAGAGCCAAACAAGGATTCCTCATGATGGTAAAAGTAGCACTAGGTCATCTACAGGTTTTCAAATGGATGAACAGGTGCAGCAACCTTTTGTTGCAAAGAGTGGTGGTTCCTCATTCATTGCTAGAGATTCCAAAGGTCAACCGCATGGTAGAGATGTGTCACTGCACTCAGCATCGACAGAGAAAGGTTTTGAAGAGTCAAAGGCACATTATCCAGCATCTGGACACAGAGGGAAGAGATATGCTTTTGTTGTAAAAGGTTCTGGCTCAAAATCATCAGGTCCAGCCCTAAGGTTAAATCACCAAGAAACTAGTGGATTTCAGAGGAGGCCTCGACGAAATATCCAGCGCACTGAGTTTCGAGTTCGTGTTAGTGGTGAGAAGGGGCTGTCCTCTGGCTTGGTTTCATCTGATCAGTTTTGTTTGGACAGCAAGTCAAATATCAATGGGACAGGTACAGGCACATATGCAAAAACAGGACCAAGGAAGGTGTTTTCCAATAGAGCAGGGAAACAGGCTGTGGAATCAACATGCACAAGCTCAGCTACAGATTTTTCACAGGATGTTGATTCTGGTGGTAGAGTTGAAAAAGTTGATGGAAAAGAATCAACAAAGATTCCTGGGCAGAGTCATCTTAAACGGAATGTGTGTTCTGGAGAAGAAGTTGATGCTCCTTTGCAAAGTGGAATTATACGCGTGTTTGAGCAACCTGGAATTGAAGCTCCTAGTGATGAAGATGATTTTATTGAAGTCAGATCAAAGAGGCAAATGCTAAATGATAGGAGAGAACAGAGGGAGAAAGAATTCAAGGCTAAGTCACGGGTTGCGAAGGTGCAGAAAGTATATAATTTCTATTTGTTCATCTTGTAACGTGATTTTGTATATCACTTTTCTAATGGTTAATTTGTTTTATGCCAGATGCCGCGGAAACCTCGATCTGCTTCCCATGGTGCTGAGGCCAAGGATATTAGTAGCAGGGGAACTCTATCTATAATAGAAGCAGCAAATAGTAGTCACTCTGATTTTGTTGTTCCTGATGGAAATGGAATGCAAAAAAGTGAAATGTCATCTGGGTCTCTGTCCCAAGCATTAGCTCCTATAGGCACACCTCCTTTGAAAATCGATGCACAGTCTGATTTAAGATCAGAGACCAGCAGGTATTTGGTGTCTTGTGAGATTTGTTTTTTGTATTCATTTTAATGAAAATAGTAACTGTATTTTGGCTACAGGCCACTCCAAATGAATCTGCCAGCTGTCTCTGGTGGAGGAAAGAACCCTGGGGCTGGGGTGATATTTGAGAGCAAGAATAAGGTTCTTAATAATGTTCAGACATCTTTGGGCAATGCACAAACTAAGCAGGTTTCAATTTGTCTCTTCCCAGCTTCTACTACTGCAACAGTAATGATGTCTTCTTGAATTCGTCCTGTGAACTTCACTATATTGTTAATGATTCTTTATTTGGATTTGGCACAAAAAGAAACACGGTTTGATTTCATAGTAACAAAATCTCTTTGCTGCGTACCTACACTGATGTAAAGAGAAAAACTAGTGTCTTTGTTTGCCAAAGCAGTTTGCTCTGAAAGATTTGCCCATGGTCTTTTGTTTAAAGAAAACCTCATCATCCTGTTGAAAGACAAATGGTTTTTGCGGGCGAACTTGAGTTTTTGTTGGTCTTCTTTGGGGGGAAAGAGAAGAAAATGGTTTTTTTTTTTTTTTTGGGCGGGGGGATGTTTATAGTATTGGCGGAAGTTTTAGTCATCACAGAACGTGCATTCAATTTTTGTTATTTGCTAGGAATCTGGTTGATCTTATTAAAACTTAATTTTATGGCAGGTGATGGCCCTTACACAGAGGCAGCTTGATGAGGCTATGAAGCCTCAACAGTTTGATTCCCAGGCTTCTGGTGGAGACCTGACGGTGAACTTTAGTAAGCCCAGCTTGCCAACATCATCCATCTTGACAAGAGAAAAACCATTTTCTTCTGTTGCGAGCCCAATCAATTCCTTGCTTGCTGGAGAGAAAATCCAGTTTGGTAAGCAATTAAAATTTTAATGGCAATGCCATTGATGTTTAAATAATATTTCTGAAATTTCTGCTGATTTACTGATAAAGGAAATATGTTTCCTCATTCAGGAGCTGTAACATCGCCAACAGTACTTCCACCTAGCAGCCGTGCACTGTCTCATGGAATTGGTCCTTCTTGTTCATCTATGTCAAATATGCAAATATCGCATAACCCTGCTGGATCTGATAATGATTGCAGTCTTTTTTATGATAAAGAGAAACACAGTAATGGATCTCATGACAATTTAGAAGATTGTGAGGCTGAAGCCGAAGCAGCAGCTTCCGCTGTTGCTGTTGCTGCAATCAGCAGCGATGAGATTGCTGTAAATGGTTTGGGTTCTTCTATCTCAGTTTCAGAAGCTAGAAGTTATGGAGCTGCAGATATTGATGGTATAGCAGCTGGTGATTATCATCTCCCCTTAACGACTTACCTTTTACTCATCTGGTAATATGCTTATGTGACATAAACCAATCCAGATATTTATTTTTTAAGTTTCTCTGGCAGGAGTTGCTAGTAATCAGCAATCAGCTAGTAAAGCTAGACCTGAAGAGCCTCTGAGTGTATCTCTTCCTGCAGATCTATCTGTTGAGACTCCACCAATTTCATTATGGCCACCCTTACCAGCTCTACAAAATTCAAGCCAAATGCTTTCACATTTTCCTGGTGGCCCTCCTCCGCATTTTCCCTACTACGATATGAATCCCATGATGAGTGGTCCTGTTTTTGCCTTTGGACCACATGATGAGTCTGCTTCTACAACACAGCCTCAGCCCCAAAAGAGTAGCGTGCAAGCATCTGGGCCAATCAGCAGCTGGCAACAGTGCCATTCTGGTGTTGATTCTTTTTATGGGCCTGCAGCTGGATTTACTGGCCCTTTTATTACTCCTCCCAGAGGGATCCCAGGCGTCCAAGGACCACCACCACACATGGTTGTTTATAACCATTTTGCACCTGTTGGACAATTTGGACAGGTAGGTTTGAGTTTCATGGGGGCCACATATATCCCATCAGGTAAGCAGTCTGATTGGAAGCACAACTCCACATCATCTGCAACAGGTGCCAGTGAAGGAGATATGAACAATATGAATATGGCTCCATCACAGAGAAATCCTGTCAACATAACTGCTCCAATTCAGCATCTTGCTCCTGGTTCACCACTTGTGCCGATGGCTTCTCCTCTGGCCATGTTTGATATTTCTCCTTTCCAGGTAAACTGTTGATAAATGATTTAGAGGCAATCTCTTCAATGGCCATATTTAGCTTCAATGCTTTTTTTGCAGTATGACAGTGGAAGAGTAGTATAATTCTAGCTAATGTTAATGTTGCTTTATTTATACTTCAATTATGCGCGAAAGGATAATGAAGTTAATACAATTTACCGTGTTGCAATTAGCTATGTTAAATGGTTAGTTTTGTTTGGGTTACTCAGCATTTGTGTGAAATCTTTTGCCAGTCTTCTCCTGAAATGTCAGTTCAAGCTCGTTGGGCGCACGTCCCTAATTCGCCACTTTCATCTATTCCTCTGTCAATGCCACTGCAGGAAGGAGCACATGCTTCTCAGTATAGTCACGGTCCTTCTATTGACCAGCCTATGATTGTTGATAGGTTTCCCACTTCTCAAACTTCTGCCCCTTCTGATGGTGATAGGAATTTTCCTACAGTGGCTGGTGTAAATTTTAACCGGTTGCCAGATGAACTTGGACTAGTGGACCCTTCAAACTCCTCAGCTGCTAAGCATTCAGCGCTGAGCAGTGTCATCAATGCTCCATCTGTGGGCATTATAGCAGATGCTGCCAAGGTTGATGTTCAGAGTGGCAATGGCAGCAATAGCAATAGTCAGAATGCAAGTGCTGCTTTCAAGAGTCAGTCTTTGGAGAAAAATAATTCATCTCAGCAGTATGATCATTCTTCAGGGTATTATCAGAGATCTGTTTCTCAGAAAAATAGTTCTGGGGCTGAATGGTCTGGCCGAAGGATGGGGTTGCAAGGAAGAAACCAAACTTTGGGTGCAGATAAAAGTTTTTCAACATCAAAGGTGAAGCAAATCTATGTGGCTAAACAGACCACTGCTGGGACATCGGGGTCATGAGAGGGCAAGAAAGAGCTGCTACATGTGAAAATAGTCCGAATGCTTTACCAGTATGTGGCCGAAAAATAAAAATTTTGTTGAGATTCTAGTTTGTCAGTAGTTCTGGATGAGCATTGAGATTCTAGGTATTTTTGTTGTCTCCATCGGATTCTAGTCCTGATGAAGGCCGATGTGAAGTGATTGATATTAGTTTGATGTTTCCCACATTAAAAACTGAGAATTAAGTATAAGTCTCAATATGGTGTTATCTATTTTCAAAATCTAGACCAACCAATAATTTCTTTGTGATCCACTTCATTCAGTCTCCTGAAGATTTGATTGAACATGAGGGTGTCTGAGGCAATGCCTGCAAGAAACCGCATCGGGTGGATTGGTGAACAGCTTGGCTTGCTAGCACTTAATGAAAGAAGCAATTTTGATTGTGGGGTTAACTTCATACAGATTGAGCCGTTTTTTCCTGGGCAGTGAGCTATAATTGTTTGAGAGCCTTCTGCAGCACCAATTCTCTATAGGATCTGGTTTTTGTTTGGTGTGGAGGATTCTGGGTTAGTCCGGAGGGACAAAGAATCTAGTTATGTTGGTCTTTAACAATTACCTCTTTGTAGACCATTTTGTCATTGGTTTTCATTTAGGATTTTGTATTGGCAGTTGAGAATTTAGATCATTAGCCTGACAATGATTATATTCCTATTTTGATCTAAATTGGATTGTTTTCAGTTGACACTTATTTTCTTTTATTTGTTGATTGGATTTGTGCCATCAAGCATTCGTTGTGGGAGCCAATTCAGGCAAATGCCCTAAGTGCAATCGCAGGTCCCATTGTTTCTTGTAAGAATTCCTTTAATTATAAAATCTGCACAGAATTTGGAGCAGTGGAATACCGAGGAATGGATGTTGGATTGAATTAGAATGAAGAATGTCGAAAACATTTACTTTATGTCTTGTTTCTTCCAAAATACGAAAAGTTACGAGAACATGATGGGGAATATGTACATAATCTACGGGCCTTAAACTACTGGCTGTTTCTTTTTTTCCTTTTTTTCTTTTGGTAAAAGTGCTGTTCAGTTCCTCAGAAACCTTGAAAAGGAAATTCCTTTTACCTACAACCCTATGATGCAATGATGCCTATTATATTCCTAGATTGTATGTTGGAGTTTTAGTATTTTTAAAATTATTTTTTCGTCTCATTTTTTGTATTATGAATAACAAATAATCCTAAACCACTCTGATGAAGAGGAAAAAGATGGTTTGCAGATAAATACAAATGAGGGAAAAAAAGTCACAATCCAACAGTGAGTCACACTTGTATAACTTTCGAGTATAATAAAAACGATTCTGTAATGTGGTTCACTACATATCCTTAGTGACTTAATAGTAACTGTTGGCCAAAAAAAAAAGATGACTTAATAGCAACTGAAGAAATTTCGGTTAAAAAGAAAAAGAAGAAATTGAAGAAACCATTCTCCATTCAGGCTAAGATGGAATAAAATTCACATGAAGTCTGGGTGGATATCTTCTTCTACCATTTCCTCGTTAGTTATGGCCTCTAAGACTGTGTTGTTTCCTTGATCTTTATGTTCTTTGAAAGCTCTCTTCCATCCAAGTTCGAGGCTGTCATCTTCCTCAGTCATGTAATCCTTCCATTTGGAGGTTGCTTTGCTCATTGTTGGTTGACATCTCTGAGTTCTCCGATCATCTGGTTCCTTGTGATTGTTCTCAGTCAATACAAGCTGACCCTTCACTGCCTCCCCTGCATCAAGGTGCATATTTACAATGTACATATTTATTATGATATGATAAAGCTTGTAAATAAAACAGAGAAGCAACGCTTTACTAACAATTATTCTATTTCTAGTACCTTGCGAAATGATCTTTTTGTTGGTATTCCTCTTTGGGAAACGAGGCTCTAAAAGCTTGTCACTGCCTTCACCACCCAACCCAGGGTAATAATTTTGCCATCTAGGTTTCTTGAACATGCCCTTCTCTAATTCTGTCACAACCTTAACCTCAAAACCATCACCTATATTGAATCAAAGTTAAACCAGGTTATCACTACAGATTAAATTCACCTCAACGAATATAAACCCGATTTAATCTTGCAGATCAATAATGACCATCCTGTTCTACTTCATCTCGCTGTTGGATGTGATTATGCTCTGGATCTAGGTACTCGGTCCAATCGCTTCGCTTCTTCCTCTGATTCACGGTGAGGTTGGAGTTTTCGTCGTCATGGTCTGTGATCTGATCATCCAGAGCGGGAGATGGGGTTTCCGAATAGAGAGATTGTTCATCGAGTGATTTACGAGACATGTTGAAGGACTGGACGAAGGCACGGATGTCTTTGGCCATGAATCCCTGAGCGAAGACTTTGGTCACTGACTGTTTCTGATTGCACACGGCGCAGTTCCATTTATTGCTGCTCTTCTTCTTCTGCTTCACCTGAACACCATCGACAGCGGGTCATACAAACACAGAAAGAGAGAGACCGGGAAAGCGAGAAGGAGAGGGGGGAGAGAGTGAGAGGAGAGGAGAGAGTATGCCTGCATAGTGGAGCATTGGAAGCACTGAACAGCGATGAAGATGGTGGGCGCCATTGTTGCGAAGTTTCCGCGGGCGCAAGAAGAATTTTGAAATTTGACGCTGAAATAGTGAAACTCCCTGGCCGCGTTAGCTGTATGCAAATTTGCTTCCATTATTATGCCTTTCCTGTACTCCCTCTAGTATTTAACATTAGCCTGTAGTCCTCCTTGTCTTTTATATAAGATGTAGTATACTCCCTCCAATTCTAATTATAAGATAAAGTTAATTTTTTTAAAAAAATTAAGAAAGTCAATTAATTTATTTTAGAGTATTTATATTTTTAGTATCCTTAGATTATATATTAATTCATTAGTCAAATTAATTAGTTTGGAGAAAAAAATATAAATATAAATACTCTAAAGTAATTTAATTGGCTTCCTTAATTTCTCCAAAAAAATCAACTTTGTCTTATAATTAAGATCGGAGGGAGTAGTATTTATCTGATTAAATTATAAAAGTTTATTAAATTAGTTAGTATGACATGTACTTTCTCCAGTTCTATTTATAAGAAATTTTTCTTTTGATTGTGTAAAACGAACTGGTAGTTAAAAGCAATGAGTGAGTAAAAAATGTTATGTTTTTTCTATATATGCCCCTATTTATGAAAAAAGTATAAGAAAGAAAATATATAAAAAAATATGAGAGATAATAAGTATAAGATATGAGAGAGGATGAGCATTTAATAAGGGTAAAATAGGAAAAAGAAGCTTACATTTTCAGATAAAAAGTAAAAGTTGTTATAAAAGGGATCATTCTTATGAGAGAGAAAGTTGGTTATAAATAGGACAAAAAGGAGTATTTTTTAAAACATCTTAATCATCTTTCTTAATTACCTTCTATCCTCTCCTCCTTAATTGTTGTTGATGAAACATTAATAAGGGTAAATTAGAAAAAGATTGACAAATATAAAAATTATGTGTTATATTTGGAATCAAAATCAACTTCATAAATATATTTGATATTAAGAATTGGAGGGGGTAAGAGCCGTTGACTTAAGAAACCAAGGTTATCAAATTCTGACTGGCCTTGACCTCGAGGCAGTGCGTTAAGAGTTAGTGAGTCGGCTTGGAGTTAACCGGGGGCAAACTGGTGGGGAATAAAAAAAAAATTTAAATTCTCATCATAATATCATATCATCCAAAATCAATTTGATACTTGGAATCACTAACAAATAATCATATACTTTTCTAACATTTTTTACAATTTCTTTGACATATTGCCATCTAATATCTACTAACCATCCAGTGACACTATAATCAATAATTATAAATATTTTTCCTACCAAATTATCAAAATAGATAAATGATAACAAAATATTCCTACCTACAATTCTTTAATTATTAAACTAACAATTATTAATGCAAAAATTATCATTAAATTCAACTAATATTATCATATACACCATAAAAAAATTTTATTTTTTTTAAAAATGCAACCGGCTCAACCTAGTTACTCGTCTGGGTTGGGATTGGGTCACCCCGAGTTGCACATAATTCTGAGGTAGGGACCTACCTGGACCAGTTTCGTGGTGGGGTTGACGGTTTTCCGAGCTGACTCGGCCTGTCCAATTCGGGTTTGGTAACCATGCTTAAAACAATTAAAGAAGAGTTACATTGCCTAAAGACAAGATACATTTGAATACTTAAAGAAATTTCAATCAGCTCTGGTTAAAAAATTTTATTACCAGGATTTTTGAACAATTTTCTTTTACTACCTCCGATCCTAATTATAAGATAAAGTTGACTTTTTTTTTGAAAAATTAAGAAAGCTAAATAAGTTACTTAATCATATCATAAGTTATGTATTCTTAGATTATATATTAATTTATTAGTCTAACTAATTAGTTTGAAGAAAAAAATAAAAATATAAATACTCTAAAACAATTTAATTATCTTTCTTAATTTCTCAAAAAAAAAAATCATCTTTATCTTATAATTAGAACCGAAGAGAGTACTTTTTTGTGTTGTTCATTTTCTTATCAACATCACTTATATATGTATATTCACCCAAAAGAAAATTTATATATCTGACAAAAAAAAATATTTTGTGTGTCAGAACTGAATAAAATTCCTGTGGAATTTACTATAATCCTAAAAATTTAAGACTCATGTACAAGAGGATATTTAGTTTCTTTTCTTGCATTAAAGAAAAAAATTCCCTGCATGAGCAAGAACAAAATAGGATATGGGCCAACTAAATATTCCAACCATTAATTAGCCCACATTCACATTTGGACTTACGTGTCACTCTTCTGATTGACAGGCCTCTTCCAGGTCTTATGTTTTTTTTTGGTCGGAACTTCCAGCTCTTTTTCGCTTTGCGGGTCTGTGCGAGAGCATTATATTTATATTTTACACAACTAGCCGCCCTCGCGCTTCGAGCTTTCCGCCTTCTTCACTCCCAAACCCTAGTGATTAGCACTACACTCTCTGCCTTGCTGTCTCTGTGTGCGTCTCTCTCTCCTCTCACTAAATAATATGTCGAGCAACGATACCGAGCACCGTGAAGAGGAAGAAGCCCCCGCAGGCGATGATGAGGATACTGGAGCTCATGTTGCTCCGATCGTCAAGCTTGAGGAAGTTGCCATCACCACTGGCGAAGAAGATGAAGATCCAATTCTCGATCTGTATACATTCGTTTGTCAACTTTTTCATTTTGGTTCTTAGTATTGATTTGTTTCTTCGCTGAAATTAAAGTGTATCTTCTTGATTGCAGGAAATCTAAACTCTACCGATTCGATAAAGATGGGAATCAATGGAAGGAGAGAGGTGCTGGTACTGTGAAGTTTCTGAAGCACAAGGTTACTGGGAAAGTTAGGCTTGTGATGAGGCAGTCGAAGACACTCAAGATCTGCGCCAATCATTTCAGTATGTAACTCACGACATCCTTTTTATGTGCATTCTTGTCACTGGTTTTGAATTTGATTATCTTTTGGAAAAGTTTCATTGTGTGCTCGCTTTTTTTTCCCGATTCAGTTGTTCCGTCAATGACCGTTCAAGAACATGCTGGGAATGAAAAATCTTGCGTTTGGCATGCTAGTGACTTCGCCGATGGTGAACTGAAGGACGAACTTTTTTGCATTCGATTTGCCTCAATTGAAAGTAAGTGTGTGCTTTTTTATTTTTTGAATAAGAACTGATATCCATTACTTCATCTCAAAGAAAAACCCTACACAGAACAGGTGGATGCTTTCAAACAAGAGGCTATTCTTTTTTTTTTTTCCTTTTTTGGTATAATTGAAATTGTAATTAAGAATACCACTTCTGATATGTTTGAAGTTCATACTTTTTTATAAATCTAGACATAGTCTGGATGCCTGAAATCCGTACTCCATAATTTACGGGTTATCCGTGAGCGACAATCATTTTGAATTGATGTGCACTAAATTAATTTAAACTATTTACCGTATTGTTTGTTCTGCGCCCAATAGCTCTTAAAAAAAAGAAGCAGCAGAAGCGGACATCACTTTTTTGAACATGTTAAAACATTCTCTTGTCAAGTTTTCTGTGCAGACTGCGGAGGTCATTGTTTTGTACCAATACTGCGTTATAAGCCATTGCTTTTTCTTGTGAAGTTTTGCTCTTATTTGTGAGCAGTAACAGATCTAGGATGAAAATATTGGGGAGCAAAAACTGTTACTGTAATATATATATATATATATATATATTATACACATCAACATTTATCATTAAAAAATAATTCTTTTTAAATAGTTTTACAACATGATAGAGGGAGAAGGGTTGTTTACTTGCAAGTCATATATAACCTTTGTTGGGCATTAAAAATTTGCAATTTTTCATAAGCATGGATACCTTCCATACGGTCAAGGTTCTGTGCCCTGTGAGTATTCTGGTTAAGGGCGTCCTTATTTCTTTTTCCTTCTGTTTGCCAGAGTTGGGAATAATTTAGGAATGGGTTTGGTACTAGTGGGTGCTTGGATTAGCTTGTTTTAAGTGATTTTGTGTTGTATGAGATAATGTGCGCGTTTGGAATGGCTTATTTTTGTCCAAAACGTGCTTATAATTCGTGATTCACGGTATACGAGGTAAGTATGTGAGAGGAGTTTTTTCTCGGCTTGCGTAATAAGTTTGTTTTTCCTGTACAAAACGCTGAAACAAACACAGCTATTAATATGTGAGCGGAGTTGTCTCATAAAGCGCAACATAGCTTGCTTTAAGTGATTGTAATAGTTGTGTTTAATAGTTTCTTAAATCTTGAAGCACATAAAATAAATCATTTCACGTAAGATAAGACAAAACTCTTATCACATATTTATCTCGTTTACCGTAAAATCATTTACTAAAAGCTAATCCAAACACCCCATGCACATCTTTCTTTGGCATAAGACAACAATCATAATAAGTGTTTTGCTTGCCCATTGCGGAGCTTAATTTTGGTACATAGAAATTAATATTGTTTTGTCTTGTTTTGTAGATTGCAAAAGCTTTATGGAAACATTCCAAGAAATTGCTGAATCTCAGAAGAAGAAAGAGGAAAACAAAGATGCATCTGCTGCTGCTGGTCTCCTTGAGAAGTTGAGTGTTGAAGAGAAGACTGATAAGTCTGAGGAGCAAAAAGATGCACCTGAAAAAGAAAGTAAGGATGAAAAAGAGAAAAACGATGAAGAGAAGAAAACTGAAGAGCCCACTTCATCAGCTTGAGTATAATCTACTCATGGTTCATACTTCCTGGCCACATGAAAGGTTAGGTGGCTGACTACATATCCACCCTTATCTTGAGTCATTCATACTTGTAGTCTTCGGACTGTGTCATGGCCATGAAATTGAGCAAGTCCGTGGCTTCTGTCGAGTCTTTTATCAGCGAGCAGAGTTTGGGTCAAGTTTGAATTATATGGAGGGTTGTGCTTTTGGGGTCTTGGCTTTTATTGGTGTTACTTCCAATTCTATATTGTGTATTTGATGCGAGTAATGAGTCGGTCATGCTATTTGAGAGGGGGAGACGGGGCAATAGTTAAAAGTTATAAACAGAAGGTTTTGGATACAAATGGTTTGAGTTTCCCAATTTTTTTAAATAGACTCAAACTCCATGGTAATACATTTCCTTCTTTTCTACCTTTCATGAGCTCCCAGGCCTGTCTTCCTTTCTCTACTAGCTTTCATTTTTCGTGTAGCAGAAATGTTATGTCAATAAATTGTACTGGCTCTTGGAGTTTTTAATAATTTACTCCATCTGTTGTCTTTGTTTTTGCTCAGGTATTTTGGAATAAGGATGTTCTTAAAACTTAGAAATCTCTTTATAGATTTGTGTAATCTATTAAACTTGGGGAGTTTTTATTTGACTATTTTCGCATCCATGCACCATGAAAGATGATCTTCGTGGCAGGACGGAGAATACAAGTTTCGCTGGCACTCTTCTATATATCAAATGAAAACTTCAATGAAATATCATATAACATGTAGGGCTGCACTGCTATTACCTCAATGAAATTAGAATGAAACGACTTACGTGTGAAAAGTGAAAACAAACTTGAAATATTTTGGTTTCATATCAAAAGAGGATATGTCATAATATGTTAATTGTTTTATAGATTTTGTAAAATGGTTTATAAATAAAAGCGTGAAAAGCTTAAAAAAGAAAAGGAAAAATCAAGAGGCTTTGAGGAAGAAATGCAATTAATAAAAATTCCTATAACAATATGCAATGACGAGGTTAATTGTAGAAAATGACAGTATGTTCATATTGTTCACTCGTTATCAGGATTTTTTTTTTTTTTGTGATTATATTGTAATCTCTGATCTTACAATGATTTTCCCTAAAGGGAGGGAGGGAGGGAGGGAGAGTATAAAACATGATCATAAATGTCTTATTAACCATAAACTTATTAATGCATTCATTTACCTCTCAATTCCGTTTTGTTCAACTCTAAGGCACAATCTGAGTGTTTTCTTGCTCCAACCTCCCCCAGGGTCGCTCATACGCATTTATCTCTTTTCCTTGTTTTCTTTTTTTAAGTTATTATCAGAGACCTGTCAGTTCCTGAGTAAGCTTAGACAAAATGCCTAGATCAAGAGAAACCCTCATGATCGATGAAGAAACTCGCAATCAATACAGAATCGATTCTCTGATTGTTGAAATTGAATATCATAATGAACGTTTACCTCCGATTAAGCCGGATCAAATTCACCAAATCCAACGTTCTGGCCTTGGTTTTATTCAAAACTGTCTTGCCAAAACTATAGATGGAGAAATCAACATGTCCCATACTCAAGAAACTGCCTCTCTTGTTCCTCAAAAAATGGCGAACCATCATAAGAGATTCAACTTCATTCACATTGGATAAGTTCAGGTCTTTGTTCAGCCTTTGCATAGACTAGGAACCAATGCTCCAATTCTAATGATTCTTAGAGACAATAGAATAAAAGACTTTGAAAACCACCGAGCACTTGAATCGAATAGAATGAGTTGTTCCAACTTAATCAAAAGTTACATGTTCGATTATTTGGGAATACAACAGTGTAGGTGGTAGGGTCGCTGCATATGAGCACTACCATAGCCTAATCTGGATTAATATGATTTGTAATTTTCTGAGAAGTGGGCCAGCATATTGGGTGCTTACCCCAAAAAAGAAGACGATGACTTCAAAACTTGAATACTAGCTTTGGTAGAGTCAAATATGTATGATGGAGCCGTCTCTTTCGACTGTTATCCCAACTATGTTGTTTCATTAAATGACCCAAAAACCATTGATTCATTAACCTTTGTGGTTAGAACTCTTGAAGGAAGGTGGATAGAAGGAACCACACATACTAGTATATTCACTATAGAATGCACTACAAGCTTTCAAACTTGGAAACTTCAAGGAAGTCTCGTGGGAATAAAGCTGTCATCTTGCAAGCTAATTCCCAGAAGAAGAGGTTTCCCACAGTAATAACTCCAAAAATGCCTAAACCTCAAGAATTGGTTTGTCCAATATTCATGGGAGCTTACAAATGTAGTACCTCAAAACCAAGAACCCTCAAAAGAGCTTCCTACAGTTGAAAATGATTTAAAAATTATGATATCTGATCTTCACAGTGCACAGCCTCATCAATTGGTTACAAACATTATCATAATTACGAACAAAAAATCAGACCGGACCTGCCGGTTTAACCGGTTGAAACAGTAACCGGTCCATGGTCCAGTTGGTTCACCCATTGGGCTGTGAACCGGTATGAACCAAGAAAACCGGTGGTTCAACTAGTTGGACCGGTTTCATTTTTTTATTCTTCTAATTATTATCTCGTGCTATTTTTGAGGGGAAAATGAAAGGTTGAAGATCAAGATAAAAAGAAAAGTAGGTAAAAAAAGAACAAATCTAAAAAGAAGAAGAAGATAATGAAAAAAATTATTTAAAAATATATAATAATTATAGAAAAAGAAATATCATTACATAAGTATAGGCATTATAACTAATACTAATAAATTTTAAGCATTTTTTTTCTAAAGATCTTCATTTTTATCTATAGAAGTTTAAAAATATATTAACATATACATTGCCACTAATAAATTGTAATATTTTAATATGGTCGGTTCGACCACCGGTTAAACCCCGATTAACTCATTGACCCTTGAACCCATACCGTGACCGGTTTATTGCCCGATCCGATTTTTTATTCCTTGAATTACAACCCTTTTCATAGTTAAACAGCAAGTTGTTGCAATTAACCTTTTTTTTTTTTTGGTCGGCCAAGCAATGGACCAAGTTTAAGAAACTCAGAAGCTTTTTGTCAAAATCAATGGCTCTCGGATGATGAAACTTTATAGTTATAAAGGGAAGAAAGAAGATTCCTGGCAAAAGCTTAAAATCTCTGCTTCAAATTCAAGAGAACCTGAACTTAACTAATGTTTTAAAATCAAAGATCAATATTGCGTATTAAAGATGACTTAGGGCAATGGCTTACTGAGAGAGTAGATGTTGCATCTAATATCACTCTTTTCTTCCAGCAGCTATTGCTTTCTAGTGAGGAAAGATCTATGGAAACTGCCCTAAGCTATGTGGATGCAAAAATTAATGAATTAATGAATAAATGAACAGAGATTTGATGATGCCTATTACAAGGGAGGAAATCAAAGAAGCATCTTTCAATCTTGGAGGTACTAAAGCACCTGGCCCTAAGGATTTTTTAGGTAAATTTTATCATTCTGCATGGGTTGAGGTAGGAGATATAGTTCGCTCTTTGGAATTCGATTTTTTTGTTGGCCAAGCTCTCATTTATGATATAAATGATACCAATATCACTTTGATCCCTAAAGTTGATAAACATGATCACATCTCACATTTTTGACTGATTGGGCTCTGTAATTTCTCATATAAGATTATCTCCAAGATCATTGCAAATTGCATGACACCTCTTCTAGATGTCTGCGTCTCCCCAAATCAGAGTGCTTTTGTCCTTGGTCGGTTTATTCATGACAATATTATCATAGCTCATGAAGTGAATCATTATTTATGAAGGAAAAAGACGAGCTGCAAATATGAGTTTGCTCTAAAAATGGACATGAGTAAAGCTTATGATAGAGTTGAGTAGGATTTTTTAGAACTTGCTTTATTGAGAATGAGTTTCTGTTTTGATTGGGTTAATCTTATAATGCGCTGTGTGAGCTCAATTAAATTGAACTTATGCCTTTCAGGTGAGAAGGTTGGCTTTACTACTCTAGGTAGAGGACTCTGCCAAGGGGATCCACTTTCCCCTTATCTCTTTCTTCTGGTCGTTGAAGTTTTGAGCAAAATGATAACCAAAACTTTGCAATCTCGAGAACTTCGTGGGATTAAGTTGAGTAATGCCTACCCATAATTGACACATAGTTTCTTTGTAGATGATGCTCTGCTGTTTATGAATGTTAGTGATAGAAACTGTCTCAAACTTGCACAAATCTTGAATTTTTATTATAATGCTTTGGGACAGGTTGCCAATCTTGATAAATCATATGTTTTCTTCTTTGAAAATACTCTAGTAGAGGTTAAAACAAGAGTGGGTAAACTTCTGGGCATCCAAGCAGCTTGAGATCCTGGCAAATATTTGGGCATTCCAAGTATCCGGGGAAAAACTAAACATCAAGCCCTTTCTTATATCAGGGACAGGGTCTGTTACAAAGTTCAAGGGTGGTGTAAATCCACTCTCTCATATACTAGATGAGAAGTCATGATTAAATCAGTGATCAATGCCATTCCTATCTATCCCACGAGTTGCTTCAAATTCCCTCTCAAGACGTGTAGAGAATTGAATAATATTATCTCAAATTTCTGGTGCGATAGTAGTGCAACAGGAGGTAAAGCTTATTGGAAAGCCTTATAGTAGCTCACTAGGAGTAAATCTGAGGGAGGTATGGATTTTAAAGATTTTGTGATTATGAATAACGCTTTACTCACAAAGAAAGCATGAAAACTCATGCAGAATTCGGGTACCTTGTGGGTTTAGGTTCTCAAAAGTATCTACTTCCCAAGAAGCGAGTTTCAAGGCCAAGAAAGGATCCAAAGCTTCATGGTGCTGGTCCATTATTTTAGAAGGAAGAGAATTTTTAAATCATGATTTATTTTGGGATCTTGGTAAAGGAACTTCAATCCGAATATGTGGTGATAATTGGGTGCCAAGTATTACCTTGCCAGAGAAGCTTGCAAATTCATAAAATTTTATTGTGAAGAATGGCAAGTTTAGTAATATGATAAGAGTTGGTGTTTGGGATCTTGCTCCGGTACTTGAGTTGCTACTTGAAAATATACTACATGCTATTTCTCAAATTCCAACCCTTGGTAATGATAGGACAAACTTTTTTGGAAGATAGCTCCTAATGGTCAATACTCAGTCAAACTTGGGTACAAGTATTGAAAGATATGTGGCAACATAGCAGTTCATAAAACTAGCTCTTCATGTACGGTTTCTATTGCTGATTGGAAATCTTTATGGAAGCTGAAAAGCATTCCCCGAATCCAACATTTTCTTTGGCAAACTTGGAGTAATGCAGTGGCTACAAACGAAGCACTCTACAATCAAAAGAGATCCCCAACTCCACTTTGTTTGATATGTTATCAGGAGAATGAATCCATTGAGCATCTCTTTTTTAGGTGCAGTTGGACTCGTTGTGTTTGGTTTGGCTGCCATCTCGGTGTTAGGTTAAATATGTGCAATACTGCAAATTTTACCTCCTGGTGGCAAACGATTAATGTTACTACAATGCCCAATTCAGAAAATGTGAGTTAGTGTCCACCCTCTCCAGGTTTTATCAAGATAAATTGTGATTGAGCATATCAGGAGTTTTCAGGCCAAGCGTCATTGGGGATTGTTTGCCGTGATGATAAGGGCAATTTCTTATGGGGTTTTGTGGATAAAATTAAATCAATATCTACTTTTATGACTGAGGCACTTGCGTTAAAAAGAGCTCTCCTGCTAGCTATTGATTTGAGAAATGATAAGGTTGTGTTTGAAATTGATTCCAAACTTCTGCAATCTTGTGTCAAAATGCAACTACCGAATCTTTATGACTGGAAAAGTAGGGGTATTGTGCATGATATCATTAATCTCATTTCATCCGAATTTGGGTTCTGTGTTTCTTTTACTCCTAGACTTGGAAATGCTACAGCTGATTTACTAGCAGCAAAGGCTTTTAAGGAAGTGTGTCCGATAGAGTGGGTATCAAAACTGTCACTCTCTTTGTCTTCAATTCTAACCTCGGATGTTCATGCAGTGCAATGATCTCCTGCAGATAACATGATGCCAGTAGCTAAATCAGGAGTTGGCTAAATCGCTATGAATTTGCTTCATGTTTACATTACTTTGGTTTTGCTTTATGTTTACGTTGTTTTGATTTTGCTTTGTGTTTTCCCTTATTTATAAGAAAAGTGCATTTATCCAAAAAAAAAAAAATCAATATTAAGGTTCAAGTTTCGATCTTCTACTTTATTGCTATTCTTTTAGTTTGGCACGTGACTTTAATGAAAAGAAGATGATAGTCTCTGTACACAAGCCAATGCTAAGGGCAAATGATATGTTAGTTCAAATTATATGCATTCTATTTCCACTACAATCACCCAGATATACTTGATTAGTGTCTATAGTTTAGGAGTTTTATTTCCACTAATCCAGTTTGTATTAATAAGTGAAATCTCAATATTAATATTCTTAATATGTCTTTTAAGAAAAGATTCTTGTTGGCCTTTAAAGAGGAAACAGACAAATCATACTATGAAAAGGCATGTTTGTTTTTTCTTATTATTTTATATTTTTAATATAAGTCTTATTTACTTAATTTAATTAAAATAAAAAAATATCATGTGCGCACGCTCGTGTAATGAACAAGGAAATGCAAGTGACTAGGAATCAAATGACATCATTTATAACCTATGCAGAAAAGCCGGTATTCTTCGGATACAAATTTTCTTCACAAAAAATTTCACAACTTTCTCATAGGTATCATTAGTTTTTTTAAAAAAAATAAAAGCTAATTATTGATAATTGACCTTTAAATTGTTTTGGACAGGAAAAAAAGGGAAAAGGAACTTACTTCAGGAATCACATGATGGAAGCATAGCTGGCAATTGTTTTCTTGCAAATAATGTGATTCCAGTTTTCTTTTTTTTTTTTATGGTTTATGTAATGGACCATTTTTGGCCTTCGGTGCACCCACCTTCCAGGTATCTGGCGTTAACCTGAAGGCCAACGCCGGATTTACCGACATGGGCCCCCGACAACCGACTAGTCCTGGCGCCCCCAATCTGATAGGCCCGACAGGAATTCACCTCTTTGAGGCACTCCAGGGGAGAGAGCTCCCAACGGAAATTCTCTACACCTTCCGTTTCCTAGGATCGAACCCAGGAACAGATTGGTGTGACGCAGATGCCTACCCATCTGCGCCAACTTCCGTTGGTTGATTCCGGTTTTCTTTTGCAATAACATAAAGTGATTCTTCCAATTATGCACATACATCTTCCCTATTTCTTAATTGGGATGCATGTTGAGAGTTTTTATGTTTATTTGATGACAAAAATTCTTCATATAAAAATAAACTTCTTTAAAGAATTAAGAAATCACGTTCTTCAAAAAACTCTAAGAGACTTCAATATATAATAAATAATACTTTGAAGGTAAAATAAATAAATAATAATCTATGAGAAATACTTACATATTCCAAAAGTATCACGTCATCTGAACTCTGTCAAATAAAAACATAATAAATTATAGTATAATTTTAATCCTAGTTGACTGATGACTCATTTGAAAAAATCAAATTTTATCTTGTTTTTAATAAAAATATTGGATGATCATTTTGTCTTAGTTTTTTTTCCTTAAAAAAAAGATAAAATTTGAATTTTTTTTAAATGAGTCACCAGTTAACTATGATTAAAATGATCTGAGTTATTCTATTTTTATTAGATACAATTTAAATTACGTGATACTTATAAAATATATAAGTATTTCTCAGTATGAAGTTGCCAACTTGATGAACATGAATATCCTATATTTAGTGAGAAAACGAAAATATAATGTTGGGGATAGAATATCCAAGTCAGTGTCACATGAACGCATACTAAATAATTTAGTTTTGATCCTTTTGTGGAGTTCATTGGAACACCTCTTTCTTTTAGGGGTGTTCAAAGTATCCCGGTCCCGGTTGTCCCGGCCCAGTCCCGGATATTTTATCCCGGGAATTTCCCGTCCCGGCCGGGACCGGGACCGGGACCGGGACCGGGATCACACCTTGTGATCCCGAGAATTCCCGGTCCCGGTTTTTTTTCTCTTTTTTTTTTCTTTTTTCCTTAAAAAATAGGTTATTATTTTATTTTTGTATTTTTTACCCCATAAATTAAGTTATCATTTGATAAAATGTATATCACATATTTAGTTATAGTTAAATTGTATATATCGTGATACAAATCCTAACTATATAATGTATAAAGATAATAACAAAAATGATGAATGTGATAATAATATGTTATTTTTCAATTCTAACTCAATTTATGTGATTTTTATGACCTTATTAGGTGTTAAATAATTACTTTAAACACTAGATTATAAAAAAATTTAACTAATATAATTATATTATTAAGACCGGGAATTCCCGGTCCCGTTTGTCCCGGGAATTTCCCGGGACCGGGAATGAGATCCCAATCCCGGGAAATCCTGGGACGGGAACCGGGAATGGGTATTCTCGGTCCCGTCCCGGGATTTGAACACCCCTACTTTCTTTCATTAATAATGTGAGGCCATGTGGATATGTTTGCCTTCAATTTTTTTTGGAATATTTGTCATTTTCAGAAATGAAGCATAATTCCTAGTCATTCCCACACATCTTCATGTTTTTGGCCAACCACACAGCTTCATGTTACATCCAGACATCCTGTACTTTAGGTATTGTCTTGTCATGAGCAGTCCATTTCAGTATTGGTATGAATTTAGTTTGTTTATTTCATTTTTCAACAAATAAAATAAAAATAGGCTTTTCAATTGCAATTTTAACACACACAAAAAAGCATATTTTTAAAAGAAATTCTAGAAAATTTGTTTGTGCTTTATGATTTTTTCTTGATTAATACTTTTCTTCTTTCCTCGAATTTATCCTCATTTTGATTTTGGTTTCTTAAATTTCAAATCATTAGTTTTAGTCTCTCTAAAACCAACATGATCAAGGTTTTTATTGAGTTATAAGAACCAATATTTTAAATAAAATGAAACTTAAGGAACTAAAACTAAAATGAAGGTAAATTTAAAAGATTAAGATTATATTAACTTTTTTTTTCTTTTTTAATTTTTTAAATTTTGTTGAAAAGGATCTGTCAAATGTAGAACTAAGAAATCATGCCCAGTTATGATTGTGGAGTCATGATGTACCAACGTTTTTCTTATACACCGTTTGGTTTGATTTTATGTGGGGATTACATATAATCCTGATATTTATATTGATTACTGTATTTGGTTGGATTTATATAATATAAAGAGGATTACATTTTGTAATTAGGGTTACACTACTAGGAGTGATGAATGAGGATGCAGACATCTCATAATTAAGTGAAAAATATATTATTGTCATTATAATTTTTTAAATTGACTAAAGTGCTTACCCATAAATGAGGTTAAATATTAAATAATTACCACCATTAAATATTAAAAAATTAATTAATAATATAAAATTTAGAAAATATTCCCCCACTTAAAAAAATTATATTCCACTGCTAAAAATATTAAAATATCCCTTTAAATAATAGGGAGAATTGCTGAAAAATACTTTGGAAGTAAATTAATTGCTGATTGCTACCAAGAGTGCCAGTGATCTTCCGTGTGTGCAAGCGATCTTCCGTTTTGTGCAAATCATCTTTCGTGTGTGCAAAAGTCTTCCGTATAAATGTGCAAGCAATCTTCCGTTATGTGCAAAACATCTTCCGTTATGTGCAAAAAGGTATTTACCAGCAATTCTCCCTAAATAATATTCCCACCATTAAATATTAAAAAAATTATTATGAACTTAATACTGCATAATATTTTCATCTATAAATATTAAAAAATTATTATGAACCCAACATACACACTACATCAATTAAAAAAATTACCATAAACCCAAAGCATACATTATACATATATGTGTAGTCAGGGGTAATTTTGTCTCTTTCCATATTATTCTAGTATATTCTCATGTTCAATATAATCCAACTAAACGATTTTATACATATATATCAAATTTCCTTAATAACAAACCAAACGAATCCATGTAATCATAATTACATGACCTTCCATTGTATTACATTACCTCTAATTTTATAAACCAAATGGACACTTAATGAATTTAACTTTTATAAAAAAAAATCTAAGAAATCTGAATCATAATAATTCCTTTATTTAGTTTTCTCTCATAAAGAAAGCGCCCACAACCCCACCCCCAACTTTTAAAAAATCTTAAATTTAGATGATCCAGATCTAATTAACTCCCTTTACTAAAGAAAGCACTAAGCAAGAAAACCAGTTCCCACCACGAAACCAAACATGTATTGATCTAAAATAAATATTATTTTCTTATATGTATTATTTGCCCTAAATGTTATTAGTATAACAAACAAATATAATATTCATATGACTGAAAAATATAATAAGGATTAAAAAATTATTTTTTATACCAAATATTTAAATCTTTTACTTGTATGATCAAGCACTCCTCTGGTTCTTAATATATGATCTAATTAGGGGAGTTGATGTTAGTTTTAAATATAAGACTTATTTCTCATATTCATAATTTTTTCAAAAGTAACCTTATTGATATGCCCTCAACAATAATCAAGTATGAGAGAGAAAATTAAGGAAGTTGATTAGGGTATTGTAGGAAAAAAAATATCATATCAACTAATTAAATTAACCTCCTTAATCTAATCAAATTAGTTAATTAAATCTTACATTAAATGTTAGAATTAGAAAAATATTAATTTAATTTTATTCCAGGTGAATTGGTTTGCTACATGCATTCCTTTGACGTTCATCATGACCCAACACTACTTAGAGAAGAATATTACAACATATATACAAAATTATAGTATATGTAAATAAAAGGAATAGACTGTGTGTATGTGCGGGTTAATTTCTTTCTTTCCTTTGTGCTATTACAGAAATCTAAAAACAAAGGTCTGATCTTTGAATTTCGACTCTCTTTTCAATATTTCTTGGATATTTGTAATTGACAATATCTTTCATATAATTATTCAGCTTCTACTTCAATACTTATCATTTTTCTAACAAGTTGTGATATTCCCATTGTTCTCAAATCTACACAGTGGACAAATTTCATGACAAAGATTAAAATTGAACACCACACCTCTTGTTTCGCTTCAATTTATCTGGGCCAGCATGAAGTTTAAACTTTCAGTGTTAGTTTAGAATAATTTATTTTTGGATAATAAGTGCTTATAAATCATAATTCACGGTATATGAGGTAAGTATGTGAGAAGAGTTTTATCTCGGCTTGCATAATAAAAACTTAAAGCATGTTTGTTTGAGCTTATAAAAACTTATAAGTTGCTTTTTACGTAAATCGAGACACAACTCCTCTCACATACTTATTTCGTATACCGTAAATCACTATTAAAAAGCAACTTATAAGCAATCGAATCGTTAAAACAAACATACCCAATGTCCAAAAATAAGCCTAACCAAACACACACTCAAATGGATAAAGTTCCATTTTAAATATCCTTCTCTTTTTTGTCTCTCCTGTTTGAGACTGATGTTGTACTGGATTATCTAAGTAGCTACAACACCTGAACCACATCACTATTATTACCTACTGTAATATGTGTGCGTTTGGAATAGCTTATTTTTGGGCAATAAGTGCTTATAATTCGTGATTCACAGTATACGAGGTAAGTATGTGAGAGGAGTTTTTTCTCGGCTTGCGTAATAAGGGCTTATTTACTGTGCAAAAAGCTTAAACAAACATGCACTAAATCTGCTCAATGGTTTTGTTCATTATAATCTTGGAGGCACCCTGAAAAAAAGACACCAAGACGCTGCTCTTATCTTTTTCCAGTTACTCTTTCTATAAAACTGATGTAATACTATTCCCCCATTTCCTAGACCCTTCTCGTTGGACTCTAGCTGTATATGTTTTTATAAAATTGATCTTTTTTTAAAAAAAATAGACAACAGCTGAGTCAGAGTCAAGCATGCAGAAGAGCAAAAAAGAATAAAAGATTGAAGCTTTCTGAAATTGGCGGGTGGCGGATAACCCAACGGCCCAGTGTTTGGCCTTGGACCCACCTGGACCGGCATCTTATGCCGTCGTGTATAAATGTGTCCGATCCTCTTTTGGTCACTCTCTCTTTGCTTTCCTTAATCCCACTGAGTGTTGACATTTATGTTTTGTTTCTTTCCCATAATAAATGTCCATAATCCTGGTTAGTCTTACCCCATTAACTTCTATTCAATCTTCAATTAACAACTCAATGTCTTCCAGTGTTATATATAGAATTTCCATGGTCAATTCCTCAATATCTTAGCACTCTCGCAGCTTTCACTAACTGCTCGAATCTTTGTCTTCCCTCGTACCTTTTTCCTTTTTTCTTCTTAATTGGATTAGAATTTCATCTTCGTTTACTTCAAATTCATTAAATTTACAGATGAGGCGACGGACGAATCGCCTACAGCAGGTTATTTCTCTGTCTCTGTCTCTTTTTGCCTCCCTCTTCTTCGTTGATTGTGTTTGGACTCTTGTTATTGTTTTTCGGTGCATTGGATTTGTTTAATTTTTTTGGGGGGAATGAGGTAATATTGCAGAGGTCTTGGGCTGAACTATGTTGTTTCGGTTGGTCCTGCCTACAGCTCTTCTGGGCCAGAGTGGTTGTGCGCAAATGGCTTAACATAGAGAGCAATGAATCAGATTATAGCGCCGACCCTGATGACGACGACGACCCTGATAATGATTCCGATAACGAAGGTGAGATAGAATCTCTACTATTATCTTGTGATTTTGTGTATCCATCGAGTTTTGCATGGAATTAGGATAGATTGAGCTCTATGATTTCCGACACATAGCTAGTGATCTGAATTCTGAATTTCAATTGCTTGAAGATACTATTATGGTTTTTGTTTGGAGATCCATTTCAGTTTTCATTCGCACTTTAATTTCGGTCTTATGCAGAATTGGGAAGACAATCACGGTTTTGGACTAATAGAAGCAATGAAGCTCCTCCTGACCCTAATGGTGGTGTTTTTGTACCATTTTTTTTTTTTACTTTATTATTGAGCTACTATACTTCGTTAATTTCTAGATACCATTTATACTTTTTCCAATACTGTTATAAGACGTTTCTGTTGGTGTAACCAATAGTAATGAATTTCTCAAGCTAGGAATTTTCTTGTATGGTATCTGGTCTATTTAGTTAGATAGTCCCTTAATCTATACTTGTTTCTCTCTCTCTGATCCCAGTGGCCAGCTATGAATATTGAAGCTTATCTTTTAAACTCCATGCACGTGTCTAGTTCAAATCTAATATCAATAGCACAGATTTTCATATATTTTAGGCAATTTCATCTATTGCGTTTTTTGAATCTCATACTAAACTTCTATTGATATACAGAATATCTTCCCAGTTTAAGGAGGCAAAAGTCATCAACTTACAGAGCACAATATATAAACAAAAGGGAGCTTAGGTGAGATACTACTCTCATGTTTGTTTAGGAAGCAAAAGCAGACCCTTGTTTCATTTATTTAGCGTTAGGTTTTTAAAGTTGCAACCTCTGATATTTGGTGTATGGTGTATCTTTGTCTCCTAGAGTATGTGTTGGGACATGGAATGTTGGAGGAAGACTTCCACCAAAAGACATAGATATTGATGATTGGCTGGGTATTGATGATCCAGCTGACATTTATGTTCTTGGGTAAGTCTTTCACCTTCTGAGATTATTTGTTCTTCTTGTTAAATTAACTAGCATCATCGCGTAGGAAGCTTATACATTAGGATTTGTAAGTTACCCCCTTGAAGCTTTTCATGCTTCTATTTACAAGTCATTTTTCAAATTCTCTGAAGCAATTATTTTTTTTTTGGCCGATAGTGATCTTGGTATGGATATTGTAATTTTGATGGAAAGAGGGATTGAAAGAGATGAATAAGATTAGGCTAGAATCTATGGAGGGAATTAAGAATATCAACTAATTCTAACTAGCTTCCTTAGATGGCTTATAATAAGAATGGAGTGAATAATATATTTTTGGGAAAAAAAAACTTCGTTCTCCAACACTAGTTTCTTTTTAGGCTGGTTCTTATTATGTACATAAACCTGATTACAACATCAGTATCCTGTTTAATTTTGATACAATCCTGTTTGATTACTTCTATCATGCATTTGTGCAACAACTCCTATTTCATTAATTTCTTGTGCTTAGGAAGATTATTCCTCTTTGTTTGACTTAAAAGATTCTTTACCTTTGCAGCCTTCAGGAGATTGTACCCTTGAATGCCGGTAACATTTTTGGTGCTGAAGATACTCGGGCTGCCCCAATATGGGAAGATATCATTCGAGAGACACTGGATAGAGCTCGACCAGCGGCACCAAAGATAAAATCCTTTAGTGATCCTCCGTCTCCATCAAAATTTAAGCCATCAGATGACATCCCAGATATAGAAGAAGAGATATTACTTGAAAGTGATAGTGACATTGGTGAGGAAGTTCATCCTTTGTGTGAAGAATACAGAGCTTCTGATGGACTTACAGATGGATCAGACACCAATGAAATCTCAAATATAAACGTACAGAATTCAGATGCCACTCATTATGCCTACTCAGGACCAGTTGACTCGGATTTACGGAGACAACTTACTTCTCCAAGGAAGGTCAATAGATTTACTTGTTTGAATACTGATGATTCATCAGAAAGTATGGACACATCATCTGCACTGCAGAACACTAAACTAACCAGAATGCTTAGTGGCTCTGAAAGGATTGGTTTGAGCTGGCCAGATCCACCACTTGATCTTCTATCCCAGCGAGTTTTGGAGAGACCAAGTTCATTCAAGTCAATCAAATCCTTCAAAGCATCAAAGTCTTTCAAAACATATAGTTCTTTCAAGTCAACTATGAATGAAATACCATTGGGAATAGCTTTGCTTGCAGAAGTTGACCTTGAAGCTTTGATGAAGCGGAAAAGAAGATCATCATATGTAAGAATAGTTAGTAAGCAGATGGTTGGACTTTTTGTTACTGTATGGGTTCGTAGGAGCTTGCGGAAACACATTCAGAATGTGAAGGTGTCAACTGTTGGTGTTGGTGCCATGGGATATATTGGCAATAAGGTTAATTTCTTTTCCTCTGAATATTCTTCATCTGCCCCAAACTCCTTTAGTTTTTTTTTTTTTGTTTTTGGTTATTGGTTGTCTCTGTTTTTTTTGGTAAAATGTGATTTCCTTTTACCGAGAGTAAAATTCATACATCATAATTGAGACACTTAAGAAATAGCTACCTTCTAGGAAGGTTTTATTCTTATAGTATCAAAACCTTTGGATGAGCTAAAGAGACAACTTTATACAATTAAAAGAAAAATAATTTACCAAAAGTGTAGGCCTATATAACAATCATTCTGAGAGATTCAATCTTCTCAAGTAATTAGTCTCCCGTACATAGATCTTCTCTGAAAAGCAGTGTCTAATTCTTATGGCTATTCCCCTCTTATCTCATCAAGGATCACCTAAATTTCCTTCTAACCTCTATAGATCTATGGTTTTTTTCAATCCAAACATGGCATATAGTATCAGCAATAGCCAACTAAAGTGTTATTATTATTATTACATGGGAATTTATTTGAGAAATTGTTTCTTTTCACCTGGGGGAATGATCAGGTAAAAGAGGACATTTCGAATTATAGGCTTCAATATTTCAGGCGATTATTCTTGGAATGATTTTATTATACCGTCAAATCTCCTAATATAATTTGGGGTGTAGGCTAAGGATGTCTACAGCTGATAAATATTCACTCATATTGGTCTCCTCCCTCGTTGTGTCGCTCCCTTTCTGTCGTCCCTGGTGTCAATCTTGGTAGCTAGTCATTGTACAAAGATCTAAGCGATCTAATTCCTGGAGTTTGGGATCAAGTCAACTTAGTTTCTTTCCTTTTTTGGGCTTCTGGCTCCTCATCCCTTTATTGTTATTTAATATATATTCTGCCTTCACAGTTTTAAGTATGATGTGTTACCTTGTCTCAATGGATTCTAGGGGCAAACATGTTGCCATGGTCTCTTTGTAGTTGTGCTTCAGTTTTGTCCATAACAACATGAAATATAGGGCTCTCTCCACTTCATCTCCTTCCCTTTTGTTAATGGTAACAGTCCATCTTGGTTGAGAATCTTTTCCTTGCATGATGGATAAGTCCCTATTCATGTTTTATTAAGTTGTACTCCAATAAACTTTCAGGAGGGGGATTTGGGCGTTTCCACATCTAAATCTTTTTTTCCTGGTAATAAAAGGGAATGCATTCGTGATTGCTTTAACAACAGTATCAAGATCCTGATCTAAATCTTTAATTCCATGTGAGGGAGGATAGTTTTAGCGGTCTACTTGAGTGGTGTAAATTGTTTACTGTTGAGTAGTTAGTTCCTCCAGCATTTAGCTATTAGTTTTAGCATAGTTTACTCCAAATAATATTGGTTGCCTTTTGTTTATGTTGGTTTATGAATTAGATCACTGATACTTTTTTTGATGGACAAATATTGAGTGGAGCTACCACTTGATCAATATATTATTTGTTTCAGATTATAAGACAGTTCTTTAATTTTCCAGGGATCCATATCTATTAGCATGTCCATGTATCAGACACTTTTTTGTTTTATATGCACCCACCTTACATCAGGGGAAAAGGAAGCAGACGAACTTAAGAGAAATGCCGATGTACAGGAAATTCAACGAAGAACCCAATTTCGTTCACATTCTGAATTTGCACTTCCTATAAGAATACTTGATCATGAGTGAGTGCACGCTTTATTTTATCACTATGAATTGAATTATTTTACATCCTAGTTAGAACTATCATGCTTGTTAACACCTTGTGTGTTATGTTTACCTGGTGCTCTGGGTTACCTGATCCTTGCTTTTCAACTTATAGCCTTATTATTTGTTGTCATATTTTCCATATCTTATCCATTTTTTGGGAAAAAATTATTCGAATTATATTGTGCTCACATAATATGTTTATAAATGAGGAGTTGGAGACTGACATAGAATGATATGCTAAACATTTCAAATTGGGCATCTGAGAAGATTATTCAAGGTTAATCTAAATGCGGTCTCTTAAACCATAGTCAAACACATGTACTATAACGGTAAGAATCAGAAGAATTTTTGCCTCTAGCTTTATCTTATAACATGAAGTAGTAATGTAGTATGTGATATAACTTGTGCTTCTTTTGTTATCTACTGTAATTCTTTATTAGCATGTTATGATGTAAGGAAATATAGTCGATCAATCATTTCTAATTTCTTTGCAGAAGAATATTTTGGTTTGGAGATCTGAATTACCGAATCAATTTGTCATATGAGACAACAAGAGATCTTGTCCTGAAAAAGGAGTGGTCAAAATTGGTTGAAAAGGACCAGGTATTTTAGAATCTCGTGTATAGTATGTGCAGCATAAGAACCTTCTTCTGAGCATAAGACCTGTAGTTTTCTGTTTACTGCCATAATCAATGCCTTTCTGAGAATTGATTGGATTACCTTCTTGCAAGCGGTTTTTCAATAATTTACACATAATTGTGTATAACTGTATATATGTACAATCTCTGTGGTTTCCCTATTCTCATGTCCCCTTTTACTATCAAGTATCACCTTCTGCAATGCTTTCTTACTGGATCAAGTTAGATAACTACGCTTCATAGTCCATTATAGTTTTTTTTTGTCAGTTCCCTGAGTTGTGGAATGTAGAAAATAAATGAACTTCAATAGTTGGATGACTGGTTTGGCTCTTCAGAATACTGACATCTTACTCTGATAGCTTGTGCAAGAACTCAAGAAGGGTGCATTTGTTGGATGGTTAGAAGGCACATTAAACTTCGCCCCTACTTATAAGTATGAGATTAATTCAGAGAAGTACTATGGAGAAGATCCCAAGGCTGGAAAGCGTAGGCCAGCATGGTATGTTTGATTTTCTGGACTCTAGGCTCTACTCCCATATGAACACCTGAAAAGCATTTCTCTCTCTCTCATATTTCTAGGCTATACTGTATATATGAACACCTGATTAATCAAAATGTGCATCTTGTTTCTACGTGTTTCAGTTGCAAATTCAAAAGTTGTTGAAATCTTACTATAGAAATCTAGTAACTTGTAAGATATATGGTTCATGTGTAACTTATCTTTCAGGTGTGATCGTATTCTTTCACATGGCAATGGGCTGAGACTATTGAGGTATAGAAGGTCTGAGCTTAAACTTTCAGATCATCGCCCTGTTACTGCAACCTATATGGCTGAGGTGGAGGTGTTCTCTTCTAGGAAGCTACAACGAGCACTAACATTCACAGATGCAGAGATTGAAAATGAAGAAATCCCGACAAATTTATGAACTCCCCCCACCCTTGTGTTTTTTGTTTCCTTTCCTTGTTCCATCCCCATCCTTTGTCACTTTAAGAATTCCAACCCTCCTTCCTTTTTTCCTTTTTTCCTCTCCCTTACATCCATGTCCTTTATCATGTTAATAATTCCATTCCTTCTGGGAAATGCATGTCCAACATACTGAACTGCCAAGAGGGTTTCCTTCACTACAGAATAATGGTATTCAGCTAAATCCTGCATCATATTTCCTACTAAAATAATACTACCTCTAGTCTTTAATACAAGACCCAGTTGATTAATTTAGAGAGATTAAGAAAGTTAAATAAAAATCTCCCCAAATTAGTCAACTGGGTCTTATACCAAGGACTGGAGGTAGCAGTAATAATTTTCTCAACCCCCCCGGGTGTTTGTATTTGCTGAGGGCTACATTCGTTTGCTGCATAATTGAAAGAGTCTGACCCTGATATTTCACATTGATTGGTTCTCTTCAATAGTTGGACCCTGATAATAATTAGTTCTTCTCATCTATTCTTAATATATCCTGTTATCTATATATTCCTTTTTTCCTACAATGTTGATTACAATTCAATTCTTAGTTAGAATCGATATAAAATAGACTTGGTTTTAATGATGTGTTTAGGATTATGGGGCCCTTTTTTCTACAGGATTTGAATTTTTCTCTTTCCCACTTGTTACAGTTGCTCTCTTGCTGAGTAAATATAAATGAGATGTGCTTATTTCAAGTTACTGTAGGATCTTAACAACTATGGCATACACTAGCTCACGATGTATTAAGTATGAAAGATTATACTGTGACACAGAAGTTAGATTACTGATATTAACACAAGACAAAACTGCTCCCTTACTGCTATGACTTGAACTGGTTTGTTTGTGTTTGACGTTACATTGCCACCTCCATCTCTGGTTCCAACTTTAAATTTGAGTGCCCTCAATGTCATATTCTCAAATGGGTGTCCATAATCTCTACTCTTTTGCAGGGATTAATTATTTGTTCTAAAGGAGGTTAAATAATTACAGAATTTGCAGCTCACCAGTGGTAGCTCCTCGAACTTCATTAGATGATATTTCTGGTATAAGATAACTGATTTATTCATTTGATTTTAGTAGATTGACACAGAATTGTATATGTAGAGAAATCAGTGCTTTGAGTGGATTGTGAGAGATTTTTAGAAATCTAGTATTCTAGTTACTTGATAGCCTTTATTCTTTATTTGTCTGTATTGTTAGAGTGTTTATGCATTGTGCGAAACAACCTTTTTTGTTTGTTTTTTTGGGGGGGGAGGAACTTTCCTTGATTTGTATAGAAATGAAGAACAGCCACATCCATCGTGATTCTGCTTGTCCAAGAATCCCTGTATCTCTGATGGAGCTCAATGATGTATCCTTTTTTTTTTTAAACATGTATTCAATTTTCATTCACGGGCTCAGAGACAGAGAAATATATTTATACATGTCTTTTCCCCTGTATATTTGTTTATGTAAATACTTATAATTTATTTCCAGCAATGCTTCTTGACTGAATACTAAATACAACTGGCCTAAAGACTTGAACTCTGCTTAAAACAAGTTCTCACGTCTGGGGGAGAACTAGGGTGTCTTGTGGGACATAGGAGAACTTGGCCCTCTGAGCAAAGAGCCAAATGGAAGACATTGACCATTTCCCATCCCCGAATTGATTCTTTCTTTTGCTGAGGACACTTTTTGTAGGACGGTGAATCTTTTTTTGATTATGCTTTAAGCTTTTCATGGTCAGTAGCAAATCCTTTTTTTTTTTTTTGCATTTGCTACAATCCCCCCTTGTATATTGTTTCTTGATTCATCCAATTTCCTTTCCATTCAAAAAGGATTCTTGTTAATATTTATGCTGGTGTTAGGGGAGAAAAAAATATCGAGCAAGTTTCAGATGTTAGGAAACAAAAGAAAAAATAAAATACAAGACAATAAGTTTTGTAATTAAAAATAGGGTTAAGGGGCAATTTTGCCTCTGAGGTCAATTTGTCCCGGAAGTTTTTCGGTGGACAACTTTGTCATAGCCGTTATCCTAATTAATTGTAACCATTAATTGATCAAATATGTTGAACTGACAGTTCACATGTCATTCATGTCTTTTTTGTTAAAGGGTAAACTTGCGTCAGAAGTTTATGTGTCATTTGCTTCATTTTTTTTCAAAGTTAGATTAAAAACTTCTGAGGCAAATTTTCACCTTAACAAAAATAATGTGGGTGTCATGTGAACTGCAAACTCAACATATTTGATCAACTAATGGTTAAAATTAACTCGGATAACAGCTAAGGCAAAATTGCCCCCCAAAAAACTTTCTGTGGCAAAAATACCCCCTTAACCCTAAAAAAATATATAACTAGAAGGGAAAACACTATAAAATGATACTAATATAAGATCTAACTGCACTATCATCTGGATTTTATATCAATGACGAGGTAGCTTAGTTCTTTTAGATAGGAAAATAATTATATTGAGACACTGTTGAATATTATCAATGCGGTCAAATCAAATCCATTCTTTTGCCTCCACCATAAACTAAAAAATTCATATTAATTAAAAAAAGGCAATTTGATTTATTCGAAGGTTTGGTAGAACAGCCTAAAAAACTTCAGCACTTGAATTTATTAAATAAAGTGATAGCCAAATCAGTTAAAGGCCGACATTTGATCCCTCTGATGTATTCTTATATTAATAATATCAGTCCTAGTTTCCTCTTTTTAATAAATTCTCTTAATCCTTTTTTTCTATACTTTTTTTAATTAGTGGCACACAGTTGATAGTGGTGCTTTAATCTCATTGCCGTACGTTGTGAGTTAATTAAATGTGACTGAGGTAGTGAGGTCAACATCACTAGTTAATGGATAAAAAAAAATCATATCATAAATAATATAAAAAAATACAATAATTTACCAAGTTGGATGTTAAAAAAATACAATAATCGTAGCTGCCTAGCTGGACTTGTTGGCAAAATCATCATGTTTTGAGAATATATAAGTAATTTTTAAATACAAGTGCATATCATGGAATAAACTCTTTCGCCCATAAGAACTCATATAAATATATATATATATATATATATATGAAAAGGTCCTGATTGTTTTTAATTAGAATATTTTTGTGTGCATGCCGATGGATATCATCTTTAATATTCATACATGTTTTTAAAATTTAAGGATATAATAATTTATTGAATTAGGGACATAGGTAAAGAAATAGGGAAAATTTCACTGCACCCCTTTTAGTCATTTAATATTAAATAATCCCAAAAATTTTTGAAACTTCATTGCATCTCTGGATTAAACTGAAATTAAATTTTTTTGTTGAAAATACATTTATACCCTTATCTTGTATATGGTTGAAACAGTCTTGTAATGTCACTTATTTATCTTATAAATAAGTATATTTGACTTGTAAATTTTCATATATGTCTTGTAAATAATCATGTTTGACTTGTAACAGAAGAGCACGATCGTTTTTTCACCCATGAATTTTAATTTTAGTTTAGTCCTAGGGGGATTAGTGAAATTTCAAAAATTTTTAGGGTTGTTTGATATTAAATAGCTACAAAGAGGTTGTAGTGAAATTTTCCCTAAGAAATATTACTGGGTAGTTAAACATATAATATGATCAACACCTAAAAATAAATAAAGTTTTAATATCATTGTTAGTCCTTATAATTCAATCGAATTTTGATTTTAGTCCATGTATTTTTAAATTGATGGTTTTAGTTCCTATAGCTACATAAGGACTTGGTCTACTGTTTGATTTTCTTAAACTCAGATTAAGTTCTTATAAAACTATTGGGATCAAAACCAACGATTGAAAATTACAACTAAAATCAAAATTTAACCAAACTGTCGAACAATGATATTAACTCATAGATAAATTACTCCCTCAATCCTTAATATAAAACATATTTACCTAATTTGATTATATTAAAAAAGTTGGTTGAATTAATTAATATGACATGTATTTTCTAAAACACCCTAATCATCTAGCGTAATCCGTTCATTCTCCATTCTCCTTGATTATTATTGATGGGGCATGAATAGGGATAAATTAGAAAAATATTGATAAATATGAAAAATATATCTTATATTTAGGATCAAAATCAATTCTTAAAATATGTCTTATGTTAAGGACTGAGGGAGTATTTAGGCAACTTTTAATATTTATCAATTAGTTATTTAATCCTCATATTTAGGAGCCTAGGAATATTTCACCAGTATGTAAATGCATGATTGACAAAAAAAAAAAAAAAGGAATGATTGATGAACGATGATGACCCTTAAAACGAGGGAGGAACATGCGCAGAAAGGTGACTTTAACACAACACAATGATTGCTTGTGCAATACAAAAGAGGTTTCCATGCTTTCTTGCGACCTCAAATCCTATATTATGCCCACTTCGATTTTAATTATAAGATAACGTTAATTATTTTAAAGAAATTAAAAAAATTAGTTAAATTATTTTAGAGTATTTTTATTTTTATTTTTAAAATTAATTAGTTTAACTAATAAATTAATACATAATCTAAGGATACATAACATATAATATGATTAAGTAACTTATTGAACTTCTTTAATCTTTCTAAAAAAATCAAATTTATCTTATATTTAGGACTGGAGGTAGTATTAAAAACAATACATTGAATTTATATATGCTACTTTGAAAACCATCATTACTCTCTTTAATCTCATTACAAGCCACACCCTGTCAGAGTGATACTAACAAGAATAAAATTAAGAACATGGAGAAGTTCATCGGCCCACTCAAGCTGAAGCATTAGGAAAATTAAGATATTTAATTACTTTTCTCTTTGATTATTTTTTAATATTATCTCCTTTCCGCAAAGTTTTGCTTATGAATACGTCTGTTAATATTAAAAAATGAGGTCGAGAAAAACAGAACGTGACAAGAACGTCTGGATTGAGTTGCTTCATGAATTCAGGTACATGATAGTATGTAATATTGATTATTTTATACTTTTCATGTAATATCTTAGTTTTTCTTTTTTTGCCTCAGAAATATCTCAGTAATCAGTATATATTCCTACGCCCAATAATCTTTTTTTATAAATTGCTTTCAACATGGTTTACTGCAATTATATTAAAAAAACCTTAAATCTCATTAATTTTATTTTAAAATTTTAAAATTTTAATTTTTTCTATTTAACATATATTCTATTCTTAGAGTATAAAGTCTACAAAATCATAAATAAATGATGAAATTATACGTTTATATGAAAGATATAGTGATGTAACTTATGAATAGAACTAAAAAAATCCTTTCACCTCAGCCTTAATAAATAAGACCAGAGGAATACTCCCTTCAGTACAATATAGAACAGAATTTTTCTTAAGAATGACTCATTTGCATTTATAATGTAAACCCTAATAGTCTCTATAAATTTCTGATATCATTTTTTATTTTTTGAGCACATTAATTATTGATTTATCTCATTAATTGTATCAATTATCTCTCTCCCCTATAAATAAGTGTGTTTTTTTATTTTCAAAAATAAGTTGCATTTTTAAATATTTATTACTCTTATTATTAATCAATTTTAATTTTTAACCAGTAATTTTATAATCTATATATACATAATTCAGTTATATATGTGTATCTCGTAAAAAAATATAAAAATTGAAAGAGTATGTCTATGATCTAATAGGATGGGGGCAACTTGGGCCTCCAACATTTATTATGATAAAAGTCAAACCACCAATGCGGTACTTAATTTCATTTTCAAGCCGTTCACACTCATAATAATATACTTCCAAATCAAATGATACAATTTTTTTTTTTAACCCAGATTCAATTTGCAAAAAGATACTACACTGTTAAATTGATGTTTCAATTCATTGTTAACAAATATGAGAATTATTCAACAGGAAGTACCTAGGGTAAGCAAAATCAAACCGAAGACTGACGACCGAACCGAATCGAATCCATTTTGGTTTTTTCGGTGTTCGGTGCATGTTCGGTTATTTTTTTCAGTTTTTTTCGGTGTTTTAGTTCAGTTCAGTTTTTTTTTTAAAAAAAAATCAGTTTTAACCGAAAAATGTAAAAAATACACCATATAAATTTTTTTTCATATTTTTTCTCGAATTTAATTAAGCATCGATATTACATTGATTATATATATTGTTTATATTTTATATCATCTTTTCTTAAATTTTGTTGAGGTTATTTAATTTATAATTTATATTAAGTTTTGCTTGTTGAAAATTTAGATATTCTAATTTAATTAGGAAGGCAACAAAATTTCGGTTTTATCTATAAAAACCGAAACTGAACTGAGTTATTTCGGTTCAGTTATTTTTTCTTGTTCAGTTTCGATTTGATTTAAAAAATTCTTATATTTCAGTTTTTAACCAAATGCTCACGGCTAGACGTGCCTGACAAAAGATAACAGTCTAAAAGGTACTATATATATAATTGAATTTTATATTTAAATTACGTTCACCCTTTTTTCTGTTTGGTTTCATAAATTTGATGTGTATGTATGTGCGTGCATGCGCGTTTAGCTTAAATAAATATGGCTGGCTAGATATAGATTACGTATATATGAATTATAACTAATAATATTGTCAATAATATATGATTTATTATAAATTTTATATTTTATAGCAAGTGTGATAATGTAATTTATTTATTAATTAGGCCTTTAGTATTTTATCGCTCTTTCCCTTAACAGAGGGTGACACGACCAAACACGGACTGAACTAGCAAATATAGGATTAAAAGAAAAAAAGCTGCCAAATTAATTATGAGACGTTATTACAAAATTGAAATGAAGCAGCCATAAAAACAAAAAACATATCGTATCCTCCTTGATCGATCATTACTTAAATAATTAATAAAATCATATAATAATCTTTCACGTTCAAAACTCCCCCCTAAACCAAAGCACAACTATAATTTACTGCGCTTTTTCATATTCTCGTTCATAACAGTGATTTTTGACCAAACTGTATCACTCTCTGATACTTATTATAAGTTTAATTCACAAACCAAAATATAGAAATTAACATGTTTAATATGTCTTAAATTAATTGATTTTTCACATTCTCTCTTATTTAATAATAATTATTGAAAAAAATATGTTATACATTCTCTCTCACTTATATTTTCAATAGTGGTAAAATTAGAAAGCGGTCATTAATTATTTTATGGGTGAATTTATATTTATGATCAAAATTTTTTGACAAGCTAGATTTATAATAAATACCAAAGTGGGATATTTTATAAATTGAAGTTTAAGGTAAAAATCAATAATGTGATGAGTCAGTTTGAATACCCATTAAACTTTGGGAAAAATATAAAAAATATCACTTAAACTTTAAAATCCTAAATTGATTCTGTTGACAATAAGTGTAATGAGATTGACAAAAAGATTATAACAATTGAAAACTCATGTTTTTAGAAAATCATTTATTTAGAATTTTAAAATTTAAATTATATTTATTTATCTTTTTCTCTTAAACTTTTGTCACCCTCGAGAAGCTTTAAAATGTGGCTTTAGATTTTTTTTTTTTTTTGGGTGGGGCGGCCCTGGAATTAAAATGATCATTTGACTTCCATGCCGATTCAAACATATTCTCTATAATTCTTACTTTCTTTGTATTTATTATAAGGCACCAATTATAAATTTTTACAAACTAATAGAAGTAGTTAAAATCATTAAAGTTATCCTAAAATTTAAGTAATTTTCAATATTAGCCTTACTCATTACATTAAACACAAATATCATATTAATTATTACTCTCTCTCACTACACTTATTAAATGTGGGTAGATATGAAAAGATAAATTAAATACTCATTGGAAACTTATAACTCAGGTTTTTGAGAAATCATTGATTTAGGATTTTGAAGTTTAAATGACATTTATTTATCTTTTTCCCTTAAACTTTTGTAACCGGGTACGTCGAGAAGCTTTAAAACGTGGCTTTAGATCTTTATTTTGGGGGGTGGGGGGGAGGCTCCGGAATTAAAATGATCATTTGACTCCCATGTCAATTCAAACATATTCTCTATAATTTTTATTTTATTATAAGACATCAACTATAAAATTTCATAAATTAATAAAAATAGTTAAAATTATTAAAGTTATCCTAAAATTTAAGTGATTTTTAATATTAGCCTTATTAATTACATTAAACTCAAATATCATATTAATTATTACTCTCTCCCACTACACTTATTAAATATGGGCAGGCAAGAAAAGATAAATTAAATGCTCATTGGAAACTTACAAGTGCCTTATAAAAAGGATCAAGAATACTTGTTAGTTAGTGTCTTATAATAAGGACAAGAGGGAGTATTATAAGTCACTAACTATTAATTCTCACATACTAATGAAAATAATTAAAAACATTAATTTTGTCACATAATTCAAGTGATTTTCAACATTCCCCTTATTAACTACACTAAACTCTAATGTCATATTAATTATTACTCTATCTCACCATCACTATTAAATATAGGGCCAAAACATAAAAACATATATTGAATGCTCCTTGAAAAAATGACCAAAAGTACTTGTTAGCTAGTGTTTTATAATAACTACCGGATAGAGTAGTCATTAGAATCATATTAGCTGGTCTGAAGCTCTGAAACTTGATGGTGGGTTCGTCTTACTCATTCGGGTGTTTTGTTATCATTCTTTTCTGGGTTGCGGGGCTTATAGTTCAATATCCTGTAAGCAATATTTGGGAATGGGAATCGAGTATAATAGCATGGTTAGATGTGAGGTTCTGATTTGGTATTTGCGGTGTTTAGATGATAGAATTACCGATTTGAGTCTGTTCAGTGGAATCATACACACTGGCCTTTATTGGGTAGACATTTTCCTATTCAGTAGTTTTCTCAACACTGTTCATATTTGGGTTCAATGTGTGCCTGATCAGTGGGTATGGCGACATTGTTCATTATGGGGCTGGAATTGTGGTTCTTTCATTTTTTACCGTATTGACTGTGCCTTGTTTGTTAGTGTTTGGCTTGTTGACCTCCTTGAGCAGGTTCTGTGCTTAAGGAAATTTGTCAGAAACCTATGGTATAGATGGATTCTCACATAAGCAGATTTGGCGATCATGTGGACTGTCAAAGCTTCTTTAGATGGTCTTGCCCTGTGCGTTGGGTACATTGACCTCTATCACAGATGTTGGCCCTTTGGATCTTTGGTGTTGTGGGTGCTCTGTTTGATTAAGATTCATATGTTTGTTATATTGAAGAACCTTTATGAACTTATGTTCTTGGTTTTAGTGTCTTTATGCTTTAAGTTTTTTCTTGTGCTCTTAGTTTATAGGCTTCCTTTTAGTTCCTTTATTGGTGTAACTTTCTGTTGATTTTAATATATTGTGTCTTTCTTGGCAAAAGAAAAAAAGAAAAAAAGAATCATATTAGCCTTTGGGCTTTTAACTGGCTTTAGAGAAGCTTATGAAATTAAAAAAAACCGATCCAAACAAGCCCCAACTTGAGAGGAACATATCCCCCGCCTACTGTGAGCCAGACTTGAGATTCAATAGCAACATTACAAGAGGGGAGACTGTACAACAAGAAAACTATTGAGAAATAGGGGAAGCCACTCTAGTGGTAGTGGGACAGATTTTACATTCTGAAATTGATGTGTTAGAGATTGTTAGAACCATATATACAAAGAGAAGAATATTTGAAGGAATTGTTAGGCTTTGACTTTTTTTATTCATGAACTAATAATTGTGTCATTATATTGGTGGCTTGCTGTATTATTGAAGCTGCTCACCAGACTCGTCGCTTTCTCCCTCAAGTGTTCAACTCTCATGTCTCATCAACCATCCCTCTTTCATTTCCCTTCACTCACCTCTTTTCTTCTTCAATTATCAAAACAAAACAAAAAAATTAATTATTCATGTTAGGATTAATTATTGTACATTTCTCCCAATTAACCTCCGAAAGAGGTCACAGTAAAGATCCCTCATCACCTACCGCCTATGAAAATAGCAGGAGGTGGGTGATCAAAGATGACAAAATTCTCTATACTACTATGAGCAGTCCTAGCTAAAATATCTGTAGTGTGTCTTTTGGACATTTGATATCCAGTTTCAAGTCAAAAAAAAAAATTAACCTTTTGCCAATCAACACGTTTATAAGGGATCTCATCATAACTTTGGTTATGTCTATGAAGGATAATTTAAGAAGTTAATGAATTTTAATATTTTTCCTCGATCAATTGCTGAAAATAATTATTTATAAAAATGGGATGATGTGAAGCTGTATAAACTAAGAGAAATTCTTATGTAAATCTAGTTTGTCACGTCATTTATGATCTGATAAGTTAAAGTATAACAACTCAAATAACATTAATCTTAATTGGTTGTTCATGTATTTCATATTTTTATTTTTTTTAAAAGATGAATCCCTTAATTAATATTTCACAAGTAATGAAAAAATGAATATTATAAAATATTTTAATTTTATTAATATAATAACTAATATTTAAGAGGTGTAAAATTAACTCGTAAGTTATGACAAACCATCTTCAGGTGTGTTTGGAAGAGCTTAAATTTAAGAAATAAGTCCTTATTACGCAAGCCGAGAAAAAACTCCTCTCACATACTTACCTCGTATACCGTGAATCACAAATTATACGTATTTATTATCTAAAATTAAGCTCTTCCAAACAAACACTTCATTCACGAACTTCTCATGAAGTAAGGATTCAATGAAGCTAATAATAAAAAGAAAGAAAGGGTGAATTAAGTAAAGAACGAAGGAAAGCTACATAGGCATGGGTAACAGCGAATGATTTGATATAATAGTTAATTGTTTAAGGAGGCTTTGACCTTTAATTGTTTATTTGTTTATAAAAATAAGGCAACCACTCATCCTTGATTCGTGTGTCATACAAGCTAGCCACCGACTCTCTCTCTCTTCTATATCATCATCTTCTTCCCCAACCCTCTCTCTCCGCACGCTGACCTCTGGTGATCTCTCTCTCTCTCTCTCTCTCTCTCGATCTCTTGTTCTTTTCTTCTCTCTGTTTGCTTCATCCATCTCCATCTCCATAGCTACCTTCATCTTCACAAGTTTTCTCTTATTCCTTTCCCCATCTCCACAACTATAAGTCTCATGCTTAATTAGTTAGCTTATTCTTTATATATGTTTCTCTGTTATAACTTGAGTTTCATCTACCTATAAGCTCCATCATATAACTCTGGATTCTTTCTCTCCTTCCATTATTCCTTAGACACACTTTTATAAAAGCCTCCCAATTATGTAACTTCACTCTCCTCTTTATTTCAATCCCCATTCCAAAAAAAAAAAAAACCAAAAAAAAAAGAGTTTTTTTTCCCTTTCAAATATACAATTCCATAGTTGAGTTTCTTATCAGAAGCTTGTAAATCTGGGTCCCTTTTCTCCCACTATTATTCCTTAGACAACACATTTACAAAAACCTTCCAATTATGTAACTGTAGCCTTCCATTTCTTCCACACCCCCACCAAAAAAAAAAAAAAATTTACTAGTTTTAAATTTTAATCCTCGAATTTGATAAATGAAGTAGTATTCGCTTAGCTTGTTGGGCATATCTTTTTCTTTTTTTTTTTTTGGTATCTTCTGCATCTATCGCTTTACACAAAAAAGAGAAATGGCGGGATCGGAGACAGGGACTCCGACGGCAGAGTCGGCACCGGCGACGCCGGGGACTCCGGCGCCGCTGTTCACGTCGCTGCATGTGGACTCTCTCTCATACGAGAGGAACTCTGTCACGCCCTTATTTTAATTTCAACCTTTTTCAGAGTATTCGCGGAAAACGATATGCGGTTCGGTAGGCAACACAGGAATAACATAACTATACTGATAATATGTACATGATTACGGAAATTCCCCTTAGGGATTCGTACCTGATAATTACAATTAGTGTAGCCGCACAGGGCTACTTGGGTGTCTAAACCCATCCCAGTGAAACAGAGACTTCTTCCTGTCTTCGTTCCACTACTGTAATCCCCTTGTACGGTACTCTGCATTGTTGTTTGCATATCTTCTGTCGTCTCCTGTCTAAATTGTTGGTAGGGGAGGGTGAGATTCGAGAGAATCTCAGTAGGAAACATATACCATAATGCATGCATGATTGATGCTATGTGTATGATATGTTAGCTTTATCTAGATGTATGCTCCATAATGACATTTCTGCATGCTCAATGTTTCATACAACAAGACTATGGCCACAGTGAAAACAGAAACAGAGCTTCATTTATTCAAATATGCTCTACACAATCAAGTAAAGCAATCACATACATCATTACACAAGCAAAGATATCAAATACATGCAAGTAAGGTAAGTCCCCTACCTTAACCCGTTTCCGCCTCGAAATGAGTGCCTCGTAATGCGTGCCAACAGCTCAGGGCTCCATATTCGATCCTACAATGTCAAATGTACTATTTAGACACTTCCATATTGTTTCTGGGGGTTATATGAGTCTATCTTGAAAAATTACTAAAATACCCCCGGGGACCCGACCCGGCCCCGCTGTACCCGATCCGATTGTACTTTTCCCGAAATTTTGACATGGGCTATTCTTACATATTTTCACCCAAGGAATCCATTTCCGGTCTCGGAATTATCAAATTCAATGTAAAATTACGAAATTGCCCTTGGCAGCCCTACTTTTAGGGTTTTAGGGGCGTTTCCGTAATTATGCTTTCTCGGCCTTTTCTGAAAAAGTGCCCAACTGTAACCCCACCTAATTTTCGCCCCTGAACTCAATGGAATCATCAAATCATTGAAAATCCAACTCTAAGACCCATTTATAGCCCTGACCGAAATATATGGGTTTTCCAGGGAAAATCGGGGTTTTTCGGTTTCGGCTCCGTAAACACGTTCCTTTCTACTTCTAACCACTTTATTGACTATTCCATTAGGTTAAAACTACCATTTAGTATCAATTTGGGCAGCATAACAGCCCCACATACCCATTTCCAAATATTAAAACCAATGGCAATCCGGCGAAATTTCACCGATTAAATTGCCCACAGCAGCTAGAATAGTCAATATACGAAGGTTTGGAAGTTACCTCAAGCTCCCACTAGCTTTTCTTCTTATGGCTGAAACCCTAGCTCTCTTGAACACCAAATTTGAGCTTCCAACCCTTGAATCACATAGAAGAATAGCTTAGGAGTGGAGTTATACGCATTAGGAACCGATTTACCGAAGAAATCACTTACCTTTGTAAGTTTTTCCTCCTCCTTTTCTCTCTCTACAATTTCACACTTCCTCTCTCTATGTTCAGAAAAACTGACGAAAATGGTATGAGGAAGATGATAAAATATGATTTTATAATATATTATAATTATCCAATAATTATTTTTCCATTTTCGGATTTTTACAAAATTCTGGCAGATTTCTGCCCAAACTTTGAAAAATCATAACTAATTCTAGAAAATTCGAAATGAGGTGATTCCAAAGCCTATAAAACCCTTATTGAGTCTAGATTCAAGGAAAAATATAGACTTTTGCTTTCTGGAATCACAAAATTCCCAGAATTTCAATCTTTGCTCATTGTTCCAGAAATTTCACAGTTTTTCTGTGTTGACTTCAAAAATTCATATCTTTTTTTGTATAGCTCTAATTGATTCATATGATCTATCAAATTAAAGCTTAGGATGTCTACTTTCATCCTGTAAAATTTCATAATTTTTGATCATCATTTGATCATTCAAAATCACATGACAAGCTCACTACCTCATAAGCGATTTCACCAAAATTGTAATTATATTCTCCAAAATTCACCATTTTACTTTCTTAATACCCCAAAGATATTAGAATCATTAGAGAATATATTTGGGACATCTACTAAATCGGGGTTTAGTAGTCCACTCAATTTAGGCTTATTCCAAAGCTTCCAATCCTAAAATTCGGGATATTACATTTCTCCCCCCGTTCAATAAATTTCGTCCTCGAAATTTGAACGTCTACAATGTAGGGATTAATCCTATCCCATTCTATTATCACATGCAAGCTCAAAAGCCATGTAACACCGTAGTCATACTTCCATTACTAATCTCAGATAGTATTCAACATTCATCATCCATTCTGTACACAGTAGGTAGCGTGCAATCAAACACAGGTTCCCAATCGCTTGGTTCTATAGGCCTTACACCCTCTTCGGAACTTCACCTGAATTCACACGATCACTTTTTTTTTTAACGGCCTAATCCTCACCCCCTTAACGAGGTCTGTTGGACTAGTAAGCCGATGTCTTTTTATGTAACGGCCCAATCCTCACCCGAGTACACGGTCTTTTGGATGTCCCACACCTCGAGTCCACGAGGTTGGGCTAGTGAGCCAGCCATGGTTCACTTCGTTAGGTTCCTCTCATAGTAGAATATCGCGCCTCATGCCTCTACTCGACCTTGTTGCATCAGAACACATCCCAATCCATGCCTATTTGCATCTGTGTAAACCGTAAAGGTCGACTGTGGATCTGGGATTGTTATTACTGGTGCTGTTGAGAGGTATTCACCACCATTCTACCCTACTACACTAGGGTTCATCCCAATTCCAATTCACATGTGTCACCACAAACTACAAAGGTTGTGTGACTGTTGACCATACAGGTCATCATACTTTATACCACGCAGGGTTTAATATTGTACACCACACAGGATGTAATATTGTACACCACTCAAGGTGTAATACTGTTCATCACATATACTGTAACACTATTGACCATCAAGGCCATATTATGTTTTGGGATGATCAACAATGGTGCGAACATCAACCCCTCCTGTAAGTTTCAAAATTGCACCTAGATTCATCACACTTCCGCTGCGCACTCTGATGCTTCATCTCCTCATATGAGCTTTAATAATGTCAGGATGATTTAATAGGAGTCCTACAAGAACCTCCCATGACACCTGACAGCACCCACAATCTATATTCCTCTGTGCCCACTCTTTACCCGATTGAACTTAAATCATTCTAATCCATATAAACTCTTATCTCAAGAAAACATATTCACTGTGGGATTCATTACAATGCACCATCGTTAAGGGCAAATGTTTTCGTAGCCCTACTCTACGATTCAACTTCATGGCAGCTGTACTCTAGGATTAGTCATCACGGTGGCTGCACTCGCGGGTTCATCATCACGGTAGCTGCACTCTAGGGTTCATCGTCACGGTGGCTGCACTCTAGGGTTCTATACTCGGTGCTTCACACAGGCGCCCATACACCTGGTCAGCCCCCTTCCGGTCAGAACTTTCCTTAGGTAGCCCTCTCCGATCAGATTTCACCGTAGGTAGCCCTCTCCGATCAAATTTCACCGTAGGTAGCCCTTTCCGATCAGAACTTTCAATCTTTGTGGTCGCAGTACAACTCCACAATTATGCCATAAAGGCAACGATTCTTGATTCAATACAAACATTCTTATCATCAACTCAAAATTATGGATGGAATAGTTCAATTCCCGAAGCTTCAGCTGATGAGATGCATATGCCCTCACTCGGCTCGCATCAATTCTCATCTCGATCTATGCTTGCTCGCATCTAGGGATTCAATTCCCTTCCTAATCCATGCCATCTGGCATTAGTGAAGACAATAAAGACCCACTATGGATCTGGGATTATAAGTGTTGGTACTTTAATAAATTTTCATCATCAGCTCTCTGAAGCTCCTCTCACAATCATCATCCCATGCATAATGCTGAGTTCTGGGAAATTTCGATATAAACATCTCATCCCTTGTTTTTCATTATTGTCACACCCGTAGCCCTTCTTGGCCTCGTACCCGAGTCCCTTAGGACGTGACTAGCAACCTCATCGGGTAGGGTGCCTTTTTATTCACACCACATGGCCCTCTATAGTAACCCACAATCATCCATAGAAAATGTGATAGATAAATATGTCATGCACCATATAGTGTAAAATGAAAATCATATCAATCCGTGTCTGTACACAAAGTTCAGGGCCAAACACCCAGTTAAAACAACAATCCGTGTGTGTACACAAAGTTCAGGGCCAACCATCCAGTTGAAACCCTTACGTGTACCTCAGCCGAGTCATCGACTACAGCTAGGTAAATCGTGTATCATAGCTGGGTCGTTACTAGGCCGAATGGTACATATACACTTCCCATCGGACGATACATATACACTTCCCACACCACAGCTAGATAATATTCGTGTACCTCGGCTGGGCACCAACCACAACCAGGTAATGTTCGTGTACCTCAGCTAAGTCCCAGACTACAGCTAGGTAATGTACCCTAGGCACCTGTTCATTCACAGAATATAGAACATACAACATATTAATCATCACATAGTGTACGAGAGATTATAGTTACTATATTGGCCTTTCCAGGATAACCTTCCTGATGATCGTTAACCATTGTTTGCTATTATATTCTCTTGCCCTGTGTTTGCTGTATTAGGCTAGGTCTAACTTCCTGACCTTGCCCAGCATCTAAAGCTCTTAGTCTTACCACCTTTATGTTTCACTATATGAAGCAAGAAAGAGGTAAATTACGCATAAACACATGGGCTTATCTATCATTTCACAAATTTTTGGGTTCATAGGTACCCCAAAAACAACATACCACAGATGTTTACAGTAGTCAAGGAAAGCCTGCAACAACATACAACCTTTGAACTACTGTACAACATGTCTTACTCTTTTTTCATAATATGACATAACATGTGAAACAACTTCCCAGGAGGTCACCCATCATGGCATTTCCCTGGGTTGAGTACGCTTAACTCTTTTGTTCTAGTGCCCAAATGTAGATACCGGCTTCTACTGTTTCTATCCACGGGTACCCTGTGACTACCCTCGTCTCAAAAGACATGTCGGCTATCTCCGGTCACCAAAATATTGAGTGTGGACCGCACATTAGCCTTGGCCGTACCCATATCCTTGGGTTCCGCAATATCCTTAGACCATTCTCGTCTAGTATTGCACCACTAGCGGCCCTTCAGTACTCGCCATTTCTCAGGGCAGATTCATAAATCGGAAAGATACCCTCCTTTGGTACCTCCTGTCCATGAATATTTCCTATCACTGTGTAATCAAGACCTTATCAGTATACCATCCTGTTGCCAGAACCACCGCACTTACTCTGAGCAGACAATTCTGTGGCCAGAATCCTTGCTCTGATACCAAAATGTCACGCCCTTATTTTAATTTCAACCTTTTTCAGAGTATTCGCGGAAAACGATATGCGGTTCGGTAGGCAACACAGGAATAACATAACTATACTGATAATATGTACATGATTACGGAAATTCCCCTTAGGGATTCGTACCTGATAATTACAATTAGTGTAGCCGCACAGGGCTACTTGGGTGTCTAAACCCATCCCAGTGAAACAGAGACTTCTTCCTGTCTTCGTTCCACTACTGTAATCCCCTTGTACGGTACTCTGCATTGTTGTTTGCATATCTTCTGTCGTCTCCTGTCTAAATTGTTGGTAGGGGAGGGTGAGATTCGAGAGAATCTCAGTAGGAAACATATACCATAATGCATGCATGATTGATGCTATGTGTATGATATGTTAGCTTTATCTAGATGTATGCTCCATAATGACATTTCTGCATGCTCAATGTTTCATACAACAAGACTATGGCCACAGTGAAAACAGAAACAGAGCTTCATTTATTCAAATATGCTCTACACAATCAAGTAAAGCAATCACATACATCATTACACAAGCAAAGATATCAAATACATGCAAGTAAGGTAAGTCCCCTACCTTAACCCGTTTCCGCCTCGAAATGAGTGCCTCGTAATGCGTGCCAACAGCTCAGGGCTCCATATTCGATCCTACAATGTCAAATGTACTATTTAGACACTTCCATATTGTTTCTGGGGGTTATATGAGTCTATCTTGAAAAATTACTAAAATACCCCCGGGGACCCGACCCGGCCCCGCTGTACCCGATCCGATTGTACTTTTCCCGAAATTTTGACATGGGCTATTCTTACATATTTTCACCCAAGGAATCCATTTCCGGTCTCGGAATTATCAAATTCAATGTAAAATTACGAAATTGCCCTTGGCAGCCCTACTTTTAGGGTTTTAGGGGCGTTTCCGTAATTATGCTTTCTCGGCCTTTTCTGAAAAAGTGCCCAACTGTAACCCCACCTAATTTTCGCCCCTGAACTCAATGGAATCATCAAATCATTGAAAATCCAACTCTAAGACCCATTTATAGCCCTGACCGAAATATATGGGTTTTCCAGGGAAAATCGGGGTTTTTCGGTTTCGGCTCCGTAAACACGTTCCTTTCTACTTCTAACCACTTTATTGACTATTCCATTAGGTTAAAACTACCATTTAGTATCAATTTGGGCAGCATAACAGCCCCACATACCCATTTCCAAATATTAAAACCAATGGCAATCCGGCGAAATTTCACCGATTAAATTGCCCACAGCAGCTAGAATAGTCAATATACGAAGGTTTGGAAGTTACCTCAAGCTCCCACTAGCTTTTCTTCTTATGGCTGAAACCCTAGCTCTCTTGAACACCAAATTTGAGCTTCCAACCCTTGAATCACATAGAAGAATAGCTTAGGAGTGGAGTTATACGCATTAGGAACCGATTTACCGAAGAAATCACTTACCTTTGTAAGTTTTTCCTCCTCCTTTTCTCTCTCTACAATTTCACACTTCCTCTCTCTATGTTCAGAAAAACTGACGAAAATGGTATGAGGAAGATGATAAAATATGATTTTATAATATATTATAATTATCCAATAATTATTTTTCCATTTTCGGATTTTTACAAAATTCTGGCAGATTTCTGCCCAAACTTTGAAAAATCATAACTAATTCTAGAAAATTCGAAATGAGGTGATTCCAAAGCCTATAAAACCCTTATTGAGTCTAGATTCAAGGAAAAATATAGACTTTTGCTTTCTGGAATCACAAAATTCCCAGAATTTCAATCTTTGCTCATTGTTCCAGAAATTTCACAGTTTTTCTGTGTTGACTTCAAAAATTCATATCTTTTTTTGTATAGCTCTAATTGATTCATATGATCTATCAAATTAAAGCTTAGGATGTCTACTTTCATCCTGTAAAATTTCATAATTTTTGATCATCATTTGATCATTCAAAATCACATGACAAGCTCACTACCTCATAAGCGATTTCACCAAAATTGTAATTATATTCTCCAAAATTCACCATTTTACTTTCTTAATACCCCAAAGATATTAGAATCATTAGAGAATATATTTGGGACATCTACTAAATCGGGGTTTAGTAGTCCACTCAATTTAGGCTTATTCCAAAGCTTCCAATCCTAAAATTCGGGATATTACAAACTCAATGCCGAGGTGCAAGTGTTTGCCAACGAAGGGCCACACCTGCTTCACTGATCTCGCTGTACCTGCTCCGCTGAACGTGTCCCTCACGCGCAAGGTATGCATATGTTTCTCCAATTTCTTTTTCCTCCATTTTGTTTCTATGAACTCATTTATATCATATTTTTTTAACTAGTTGTGAATTGAAAGACCAATAAATTTCATTTCATAGATACACCTAAAAATCTTAATTTTGTTAGTTTATGCCCACGTAGCTCATGTATTTTGTATAGCTTGTGCATTGATATGTTCATAAAATATGGCTTGTTATAATTAATTCATTTATAACTTATTCTATATTAATATATTGATTCATATTGATATTGATTTATTTTATTTTTTTAGTTACTCTTTATGTGTATATATATTTTCCTGTTCTTTTTAGCTTTTTTAGAAGTACTCTTACCGTGTTTAAAATAAATATATAAAAAAAATTTTATTTCAGATTGCAAAAAATTATTTAAAAAATCACTTTTTTGTGCTCTTGTATTATATTAGCACTGAAATATGGATTTTATTAGTCACATAATAGCATAATGCCATAGTACATGTATTTTATTTTGCATTTCCATCCCTTAACTTTGTAAATAATTTGAATTTGCAATACCTCCTATTACAAAATCTAAACATTTATACTTTTAAATGTGGTGTCCTATTTTTTTTTTTTTTTTTATGCTTCCAAATTCAACTTTAACAAATATATCGTTCTCATCACAAAAAACAAGACTAGCGAAAACAAAGGGAAAATTTCTATAAAATGCGTTGGAAATAGGGAAATCCTTATTCAATATATTCAAATTCAAAAATCCGGATCAGTCCACTGTCAATACGGATGAACAGTGCCGATGCCCTCAAAAGACGATTTTGCCCTTCAGCCCTCATTCTCATCACTTTAGAAATAACAACACCTGGTTCTTAATTAACAACTCCGGATTCTTGATTAACAACTCTCCTTTCTTGTTTCACAACTTCTGAATTTAAGTTTCAAGGCCAATAACAACACCTCTTTTTTTATTAACAACACGCATTCTTAATTAACAATTCCGCATTCTTGATTAACAACTCCATATTCTTGATTAACAATTCCAGTTTCATCTTTTTATTTTCACAATAACAACACTGGTTCTGTTATTAACAACACCATATTCTACATTAACAACTCTCATTTCTTGTTTCACAACTTCGTAATTTAAGTTTCAGGGCCAATAACAATACCTCTTTCTTTATTAACAACACCGTATTTTACGTTAACAACACTATATTTTTGAGATGTGAATATGTGGAAGAATAAAGCGAAGTTATTAATCAGGAATTCGGAGTTGTTAATAACAAGACAGGTATTGTTATTGTGAAAGAAAAAAGATGAAATTGGAGTTGTTAATCAAGAATCCGAAGGTGTTAATTAAGAACCGGGAGTTGTTATTTCTGAAATGGAGAGAATGAGGGCTGAAGGGTAAAATCGTCTTTTGGGGGCGCCATCACTATTCATCCGAACTATCAATGGACTAATCCGGATTTTTGAATTTGAATGTACTGAATAAGGATTTTCCTATTTCCAATGCATTTTATAGGGATTTTCCCAAAAATAAATTAAATTGCATTGTCAAGATTTTGACGTTACGTGCGGAAATCTTCTACCAACATAAATATTAGTATTACTTTCGTAAAATTATGCATTCTTCAGAGTTCAGACATTAACAATAGCTAGGCGACACCCTCTTTCTCCGATCCGAAGCCTGTCATGATTCATGACCTCACTCTGACCTCCAAGTTTATTTTCCAATATTTTCCGACTTCTTCATAGACTATTGAATTAGTCCACATTTGAAACATTATTATGTCATTATTTTGCCACTCCCAATTATATACATATTTTGTACTCCCTCTAATCTTTAATATAAGACATATTTAAGAAGTTAATGTTGCTTTTAAATATAATATAAATTTTTATATTTATCAATATTTTTCTAATTTATATATACATATTGATGTCTACTCAACAATAATTAAAGAAGAGAGGTAATGAAGGACTTAAGGAAGATGAGTAGGGTGTTTTAGAAAATATATGTCATATTAACTAACTTAACTAATTAATTTTCTTGATCTAAATAAATTAATTAATTATGTCTTATATTAAAAAACAAAGGAATCTATTTCCATGCAATATGGTTATATATAATAAGTTTCTAAGATGGGTTGGGGATGCCCTTGTTCGGGGAAGAGAAAAATGCACCAAATATGATCTTGTGATGTAAATTAAAGGTGTGACCAAGAAGACATTTTAAATTCATTCATTGTCTCTCTTGTTTATGATGACAAATAAATTTGATATATATGTGTGATGTGTTAAGCTTACCCACTCTCTTGTTAGGAAGAAAACAAAAAGTGGGAGCGCATAATTATCAGTGACCAGACGTCGGGGTTTAGTTGTTAAGGATGAGATTCTCTCAATGATACACACTGCTGTCAAATCATCATTATTGATACTACTCTATTTCTATCTAGGGTGTAGAAAGAATTTTTTATATAAATATACAATTTTACTCTTAATTTATTGTTATACTAACTTTATTCTTATGAAATACAGTACATATAAAATAGGGGCCAGTAAAATTAGAAAATTAGAAAATTATTAAATTTTAAGGTTGTATATAAAGCTTAAAGTTTTTATTGATAAATGTAAATCATGCGTACAAGAGTAGTTATTTGCATTATAGAGTATGATCGGCAGCGAAAAGAATAAATAAATAATTTAACTAATTTGGAGTGAAATGCATGCAAACACTAATAGTGAAGTCGGGAAATTAGCAGATCGGAGCAGAGTTCGTAGGCACGTTCATACTGATGTTCGCGGCATCGGCGGGGCCCATCCTGAACCAGAAATACACCGGATCAGAGAGCCTGCTGGGCAATGCAGCTTGTGCCGGCTTAGGTGTGATGATCGTCATCTTGTCCACCGGCCACATTTCCGGCGCCCACCTCAACCCTTCCCTCACCATCGCCTTCGCCACCTTCCGCCACTTCCCGTGGATCCACGTCCCCGGCTACATCGTCGCTCAGGTCTCCGCCTCCATCTGCGCCTCCTTCGCCCTCAAGGGTATCTTCCATCCCTTCATGTCCGGCGGCGTCACCGTTCCTTCAGAGACTACAAACGTAGGCCAGGCTTTCGCGCTTGAGTTCATAATCACTTTCAATCTCCTCTTCGTCGTCACTGCTGTTGCCACTGATACTCGTGCTGTAAGCTTTTTTTCTTTCATTCCATTCTTCATCATTCTTTTGTTCCGTTGATTCAACCTTAAGCACCAAATTCACAATTTGCAGGTTGGGGAATTGGCTGGAATTGCTGTTGGAGCTACTGTTTTGCTCAACATTCTCATTTCTGGGTTAGCACCTGCCTTTTATCTTCTCATCTTTGTATTATTGTTACATGCTCATAAAAAAGAATGCTCATGATCTACGTCATCTAAATTGATTTTGAATGCTTCATATTCAGTTTTATTTTTCTTTTTATGTTTTAAACAATTTAGGAAAACCATTTTGTAGGTTTATACCTATACTTTTCCTCAATTTTTTAATTTGGTATCTATATACACATTTGTTTCTCTAAGTTAAATGCATAACATTGCTCTGCTAACATAATTAACTTCTGTACAAGGCTAACAACGCTAACAAAACAAAATTATATGTAGGGGTTAATGGTGCTAACAGTAAAATTGAAAAGATGAGCATGGAGTGCTCATCACAGTACGGATTATCCAAACTTATTGTGAATGATTCATATTCAATTTAAATTTTGTTTAATGTTTTAAACAATTTTTATATTAATAGATCCAGAATTTAGGATGTATATACTTGTAATTGACACTTACTTAAAAAATAAATTTATCATTGAAAACATCTTGGATTAAAAATTTGGAACCCAAACGGTTCAGATCAGATTTATCCGGAATTTATCGTTGATGGGTTAAATTCACACGACACAAAGTTAATATTCTTATGATGTTTAGTGATTAAGGGTTAAGAGGAATAATTTTGGGAAATAGAAGGAAAAAGTGATTAAGCTAAGCTGGCGTGTGTGTGCAATTGGTAGGCCGGCAAGTGGCGGTTCAATGAACCCGGTTCGCACGTTGGGTCCAGCTGTGGCAGCAGGAAATTACAAGCACGTATGGATATATCTGATTGCGCCCACCCTCGGAGCTCTGGCCGGTGCCGGTGCTTATACTCTCGTCAAGCTCCGCGACCACGAGGCTGAGCCACCACGCCCGGTTCGGAGCTTCCGTCGCTAGCCAGCTAGCCACGCTGCTTCATATCACTTTACAATGGCCACTGTGAAGTGTATATATATATATATAGAAATATAATACATAAGCCTGCGGGGATTGCATTCCCATAAGCAGACGCGTTTGAAAAATACTTGTGTTTGTATGATGTCTTTGCAGGTGAGACTGTTTGGTTTGTGTTGTGTTATATGGTTTGATTATCTTTATATTGGAATGTTGTAAACCAGAAGTGATCGATGACTGAGTTTTTGAACGAACTATAATAAATGTGTGTGTTTAAAATTATAATGACGGTGTGCAAATTATGTTGTAGCTAGTTGGATCGTGGTTAATTTGGTTGTTTTCTCTTTATTTATGACCGTCTGTAAACAAGAGAATGTACTGTTGTACTTGAGGCCCTAGCCCACAAGTTTTTGCAATACAACTTCACACAACAAATATATTCTAAAGCTAAAATATAATCTTTAGCCAATCACAGTATAATTAGTCTATGCATCATTTTTTATTAAAGGATAAAAACGTAATGTCACAAAAAATTCGGTCAAAACAAATTCACCAAAGATGACTAATCTCTCTACTCATATGTCACACATCCCCTGGATGCAGATTGTACGTTGCTTATGTACGGTAAAGAGAAAGAATTCAAGTTCAATGATCGTCTAAGGAGGGATGAAAAAAATGAATCCACTCAACTTGGAGGACTCAATGGAAACATTTGAAAATAAAATGGTTACTGTGCAAATTTATCTTAGAAGTTTTCGCTGAGAAATAATGTTGTTTTAGAAGTTTTTTCAGGTTCTATGATACTCTAAAAATTTCAAAACGTAGTAATGTTGTCTCATACCATTAAAAAATTAATATTGATTGTTAAAAAAATGGCGTTGACTGTTAATTTTCTAGCGGTAAGGGGTAAGGTTGCTCTATTTTAATACTTTTGGGGTAACATTAAATTTAAAAAAACTTTTAAGACAACATTGCTTCTCAACGAAAACTTTCAAAATAAATTTATACTTTAACCTAAAATAAAATGGCAAAACAATATACATCAAACCACAAGTGCATAAATTGTCTTCAGAAAAAAGAAAGAAAATAATTTTTCCTCAGAGTTTTGCCTTATAAATAGAATCAGTGGAGTACAATAAAAAAAAAAAACCAGTATTACTCTATTTAATCTAACTAGCACTTAATCCCCCACGCGATGCGCGGGGGGCACCTCATAACACACATAATTTGATATCACGAACATTATATTTAAGCAGACACTTATTGTCAAACAGTAAACCAATAATGCCTTACTCATTAATGACAATCCACATTAACACAGGAAAAATAACATCAAATACATAGCTCAGAACAACACATTCATCCACCACCCAAATTCCTAAACACCTCCTTGTAAACAACATTCATTGTTTTCCTACTATTGTCGTGACTATTAGTAGGAACATAAATCTTCAATCCATCCATGCTTTTGACTCTAGATAGTGCAACATATAATTGGCCATGGGGATAGATGAAGGCCGACATGACGGAGAGATTGTCCTTGACTTTTGTTTATTGTCATTGCAAAGCTAAGAATGATAGGGAATTGCCTTCTACGCATATGGAATGGCAACCTACTTTCAGAAGGATTCATATCCATCCTGTGAATAAAAACTTTCTTGTTAGGGTTAGACCCATTCAATGTGATAGCCTCGATGACATTCTTCCCAAGTTTAGAAATGCGCATCCTTGTGCCATTGCACAACCCAGATGATTGGTCTATATTCCTTAACAACATAATAGGCGCTCCAACCTTCAAAGTAAGTTTGTGCGGAGGCATTCCAGAGCTATTAATGGTGTTAAGGAATTCTGTTGTGTAGAGGTTGTCGAAGCTATCACTATCTTGCGTAGATGTACAAACAGAGTCACAACTTAGGAAATCATGTCCATCTCTAGGCAATAATGAGCACATGTAATTGTTAATTTCAGATACCATCTCAATAGTTGGTGCAAGTATTGCTCTATCATTGAAATAATCATTGTTGCATAAATTTTTGTCCAAATCTTTATAGGTAGCGGCGACCATTGCAGCGATTGGATTGGCTGATTCTGGGACTAATAAATCTGTAGGGATTTCAATCTCAGCCGTTCCATCTTCATATGAACCCAACTTGCCATCACCAATGTTTAGAAGCCATTGACTAAACCATTGTAACTTCTTGATATCTTCATCGGAACGTCCAGCAGTTAGCCTCATGTTTCTTGTAAGGTTGAAGATGGTGCAATAATCCCATAATGATGACGAGCTTATACATGCATTCACAATAGTTGCTCTATTTCCCTTAGGAACAACGGGAAGAATTTGCCGGAAGTCACCACCCATAAGAATGCATTTACCACCAAATAGCCTTTGAGAATGCATAATTTCCTTTAGAGTCCGATCAAGAGCCTCAATACAATATCGTTGAACCATCGGTGCTTCATCCCATATGATTAACTTGGTACTGATGATCAAGTTTGCAAGGGGTGAATTTTGCTTGATTGAACACATAGAATACTCATTAATCTGAATTGGTATTGCAAATCGTGAATGGGCTGTTCTACCTGAAGGGAGAAGAGTAGCTGCAATGCCACTTGATGCAACAGTCAAAACAATCTCCCCTTTCGCACGCAAAGTAGATGTTAATGCATTCCACAAGAATGTTTTTCCTGTACCACCAAACCCATGCACAAAAAAGAAGCCGGCTGAAGTGGAGTAAAGTGATGACATAACTTTCTGAAATATCATGCTTTGCTCGGGATTCAAAGCATTAATTAGTGATGTTGCTTGTTCATTAAGGGCAACCCAATCATAACTCAGCTCTTGCAGGATTAGATTGTTTGTGACATCAATTCCTGCATTTGAAGATGGAATTGGAAGGCCAGGATAGTCTTGAAGAGTTTTCCCATTCAAATTTAGCAAACGGTCAATCTCTTTTAGTGAAGCATCCTCTTTTTCAGCATCTGAAATTGCCACACCTATGGACAATAAATGACCACAAAAATGTTAGAAACATTGGTTACAATATTGCAAATTTAAAAGGCAAAGTTTAGGTGTGCATGCTCAACTTACGTGAGTATTGTGGATGATTATGTGGAATGTATAGACAATCCTCAGATAGGAGCTTAGCACATTGCCTCCAAACATTATCAGGTCTTTGTAAGCAGTTAGATAAAAGCATGGAGACAAATAGTTTCCGTAATGCAATCCCACTACCCCAAGTTGATGCTTCCTTTATCCCATTTATATATTCTTGATCATCATCTAATAAACCCATAGCATCACATGCACTTCTAAATGACTCATGCACAACACCATCAACAGTCTTAATATCATCAAAGGATTTCGGCCCCCTTACCTTTGTAAGTAGAATTCGAAGATAATAGAGTTCACCAGAGCTTGGTGTTGCATTTGCAATCCTTCCTACTGAAAAGCCTTTTTGCCTTCTCTTCTATTTGCGTTTATTCTTTTGATAGACATAATGATGTGGAAATTCTGCATATGTGAGTGTAGTAGCAAAGTCATCTTTTGCATTTTTTTGCATCCAAGCCAAGAATTGTGATTCACATATGCGAGGCTTGTCCAACAGCTGTGCAACATCATCTGTGTTAGCATAGATCACAAACTGTTGATTTGGTAAGTGAAAACTTAACCTCTCAACTGAAGGGAATCTATAGTGGATGTCAAACCCAAAAATTCGCCAGCTCCTTCACAAGCAGAGATATACCTACAATTATAATATTGCTGAATCTCATCAAGTAAGACGTCACCATTTTTCTTGTTTGTGTCATCAAAAATTCCAGCAACAACTCTATCATTCCCTTTGCTAATGTACTTGAATAAGTACTTTATCGCAGTTGATTGATTGCATCTCTCAATATTAATATGAGCTTGAAACATTTGAAGTAATGTTGGGTTGTATGGCACAACAAAGCGGTTGTCCAAGGCTATCCCTTTAACTTCAATCGATCTACCATCATCCCGCCTTCGGTATGTAGGGTAACCATTATCATCAACAATTGTCTGATTATTGAATTTTTTTGGGAAATGCTTGCTACACATCTTGTCTTTCATGCAAGGTGAGTTAGGATTGCTTGAACCGCAAGGGCCATGAATCATAAATTTCTTTACCAACTCATACAATCCGGGTGAAGCTTCTTTGTCAGGAATTTCTACAGTTATGACGTTGTCAATGGCTTCTGGAGATGATATCTTTTCATGTGGTTGAAGAAATAGTAAGATATGAGCATGGGGAAGACCACGCTTTTGAAATTCTATGGTATATACCTCTGCAATGAATATTATTTAATATCATATTAGATAACATTGAAATGAAAGAAGAAAGGAAAAAAAGTTAGTATGTGCTTGTACCTGCACTTATAGCTCCAAATATCTTCTTTTCTTTAATGGTTTTCATAAGTCTTTGCAATTTAATCTTGAAAATCCTTGAAAGCAAGTCAGGCCTATCTGAAGGGTTGACTGAGTGTTTTTTACAATATCTTGTAATCTCTGGCCATGCAGGATTGCAAGTGAAAGTGAGGAAGATATCTGGATATCCAGCCCATCGACAAATTGCCATTGCATCTTGGTAGTTTTGGAGCATGTACCGAGCACCTCCTGTAAATGTGGCAGGGAGTACTATCCGTTTTCCAGTTGATGAAGCATTGGTTTCTCCTCTAATAACTGTATCGGACAACCCCTGGTACAAATCAACACGGAGTTCCTTTTGATGGGTGCGAACCCAATGCAATCTCTGGGATTCAATCATGGTGTAACCATCAACAATAAACTGTTGTAGCAACCTATTTGCATGAAGTAACAGTGAAATTTCATGTTCTCTTTGCATTAGCCTAAATGCAAAAAATTCTCTGATACTTAGCTTCTTCCTTGTTTTGGTTGTTGCAAGACTTTCCTCACGGTGTTCAATATCATCTCTGTAACCATCTTCACCGAAAGGGAATAGAATAGGATATTGTAGTGGTAAATATGAAGCATGTAATTCATTGATCCGCTGTGGAAACCCGGATTGTTGCTCCACAATTATATCTCTAACATTGAAAGACATGTCTACGTCACCAACAATCAACATAGCAACCTCGGAGCAACAGGGATATTGTAAGTACGTCCATCATGTTGTCTAGTGCTCATCAAGCATAGCTTCATATCTTTTCTACCATCCATATTTATATGTGTTGATGCAAACCGGTATTGTTTCACAAAGGGATTAACTTCATCAAGCACCATCTTGATTTCTGCAACCGTTTCAGCATCAAGAGTTGATTCTTTTTCATGCTTGCTATCAACATGAAATGGGTTAGTATAAAAGCAAGGAACAATTATACGACTTGTAACGGTAGATTCGCAGACAAAAAATTAGGAATTTTTAAGTATAAAAGGAAGCAATAAAAAAACATTCACCTCACTGCTGTAATTCTATTTCTCACTTCATTTTCTGTGTCATACACATAAAGTTGAGAATATATTGGCTGTGAACCTTCGGGTGGAAGTAAACTGCCAATTCTGTGATAGTTCATCCCATAAAGTACAAAGGAATATGGCCCTCCACCAGAGTTTATTGAGTGATCAATTTTCCCTCCCATTGATGTGAAAGAAAACATGTTGTTGTATTGCCTTATGTTGGCATGGAAATTTTTTGATCTTGGTGATTTCTTATCGAAGAACAACGTATGCAGTGTAGTGGGTGGTTCTTTCATTGTTGGTAATTGAACCTTTCCCTTGAGGCAACACAAGGAGAAAGTATTAGCAATTCTTTTCTTTGAGTCTTTCTTAGCTCTTTCATTGTACCAGAACAATGCCCCACAATATTTGCATGCATGTATAGGATCACCTTTATCTAGATAATCTGGCAAATAGTTCAAGAGTACATGATGTATTAATAAATTTACATGTATATAGGTAATATTAATCCAAACTACACGTCAAATAATTGTACCTTGAAAATCAGAACCTTCATTTGCACTATAATCCAAAGAAGACTGACATTCTGTTTGTTCTACAAAATGTAAATCACATAACATACTTGTCTAAATAAGTCTACAATTATTTCTAGATTTGAATACAGGAGACAGATAAATGAGATATAGGCTCTAGGACCTGTTGCTATTAGAAATTAGTAAATTATTTACCTTCATATTCATCTGAGTCTGAAGACATCACTTTATTATAGATTCTTTCATTGAACTCCAAATTAAATTCAACATCTTCATAGTTGACACCTTCCATTGGTATAATCAGTGAAGAAATTCAGCCACACAGATAAAAAGTAACATTGTAAGATTGCCACTGATGTATATGGAAATGCAGAAGTATATAGTCTACGTACCTAAACGAAAAGGGTCAGAAATATTACTGATATCTTTTGGAGTTATAATTGAAGCATTTGTTCCTTTAGAAGTTTGAGCAATGAAGTGTTTTACTGGCTTTGTGGATACAGCTGAATATGTTGGCATTCCTTGTTCTTTCAATATGGGTAAGGATTTTCTGTTAACTATGTATAGGAAGGAAATATTTTAAAAGATGATAAATTTCAGGAAGCAGATAGCTATTCACTGTGTTAAGAGTAGTAGACAGAAATGCCATACCTTGAATGTTTGTTGTTTTGCCTTGATGCATGTTTACCTCTGGAGGGCTTGAATATTGCCTAGACATTCGATTTGTAGGTGTTGTTGTGGAATCACCATTATTCAATAAACCCTTCAGCCTGGCGCTTTTATGCTTCCAAATGTGGTCAAGTGTTGGAACACACTCATTTAATGGTGGAACTATAGTATGCGGCCTGATGACAGCTGCACCTTCAGGAAAAAAGAATAAGACTTTGACCATCTGTTGTATTGCATATGGAAATAGTAGAGTTAATATAACTGTATTAACCTGATGATGTTGCAGTTGTAAAGCGGTTTGACAAATCAGCGGCAACGTTGCTGATGTTATGCAAGACTCTCATTTTCTTTGGTTGACTGCGTGTTGCTGTTGATTCAAGTGAAGGTATCACTTGTGAGGGTTGTGTGAAAGCGTTGACAGATTTTCCATGGACTTCGAAGGTTGAAGGGGTCGGTCCATTCTCCTGGTCTAATGAAACTTCATTTTTTAATAACTTCCTCTCTGTTTCTTGCAGGCTTGGGTGCTGATGTGAATATATTACTGCAGCAATGTTATCAGTTTTCAGAGGCATGTTAGCTATGAATGAATAAGAGGTTAACAAAATCATGGTATTATACTGACGTACCTGGTGTTTCTCTATTGTCATTCAAAGTTAACCTTCCAGCAGCATTTCTGGAAGACTGATGCATAGTTTCAGAGGTTTCTGGGCGAGCATGTTCTATATGAACACAAGGTGCTACATGGCCGTTTTGCCGTATTGGAAGTGAGTGTGTGTGTGTGTGAAAAACCTAGCAGGAAGACAATAGCATTGGTTGTAAGAGATACCAATTGAATATAATTTAATATTATATTGGCTTGTCAACGTGCAGAGCTTTCTGTGATGGTGCTGATAATGACAACACATGCTATGTATATAAATTGCTTGAATTGGTTTAATGGTTGGAATGTAACGTTAGAGTTATGGTTTGAATGTGAAAGTAGTTGGTTACTCTTAATGTAATGGTACTTAATATCTGCTAAACATGTGAGCCTCAGTTCATAATAGTATTTACAATTAGCTAACAAAATGTGAAGATAGTTGGTTTTATTTAATGTAACATGTTAGCCTCAGTTCATATTAGTTTTTTATTATTAGTGTTGAACATGTGAGAATTCCTGCTGAGAAATGTAGAAACACGTGAATTAATAAATTTTAGAATTCTGGAGTGTACTTCACAGCTGATTTGTGGTATAAAGATTTGAGTATTAGACATGTGAGGGTTGCTGTTAAAGATTTTATTCCGCCAGTATTTTATACCCTTTTATTTTATGCTGAGAATTCGTTGTTCATCTCAAGTATACGCATGTGTGCCATATCAAACATTTATAAAACCGTTAAATTACTTTGAATAGCTGAACTACATATACATGCGTATGTTAAATTTTGTAGCTGGTTGTTTACCAACTAAAATGAAACAAACTTTTATTTTAGATTTACATGAAGTGGATAAGTTGGCTGGAAACTGCCTTTTTTGTTAATAACAGGAGTATTGCATGGTTTAAGAAATAGTTATTAGTTGCTTGGTTTGATTTGTTCTAATTTCATGTGTAATTAATAGAGGCAGGTGATGATAGATTTTATAACAGAATGTTATAAACAACAATGGAAAAATATGGAAGGATACCATAATAAAACAAACTACGATTTCATTGAAATTAAAACATTGGAGCTGAAGTACAATGAAACATAAACCAGCTAAACATAAAACTGACAGGAATGAAATTGCAATACAAACATAAAGATAATTCTGGGTGTGAGTTCAGCTCATCACAACCAACACAACAAACAACAGTATTCAACGTTTGTTCAAACACAAATAAGACAACATAAATTCCCATTATCTACTTCTCCTGCTTGACCACCTTTAGCACCCTACTGTTTGGAATAGAGGCAGAGGAAGTTTGAGTTGCAGAGGAACTTGCTGACTCCACAACAGTCCTTTTCGATAGAGCCTTTCTCTTTCCTTTACCAGCAGGTGGGTGGGCATTCTGTGAAAGCTGCAACAGGGTTAAGTCTTCAGGCTCAGATGACGATCTATTGGATTGGGTTACTTGTACAGATGACTCCGTTTGTGGAGGTGATTCACTATCTGGAGTTGCCTCAGTGGGTTTTTCAGGCAAATCTTGGCAAAGGGTGTTTACAGGTGATTGACTATATGGAGTTGCCTCAGGTGATTTGATAGATGGAGTTGCGTCTTGTGGAGGCTCAGTAGAGGCTTGATCAAAGTGTTCAGTCAAATCTTGGCACAACGTGTATTGTTGAACACTAATGCCAGCAGCAAGATGCTTAGCATTAAACGCATTCCGTTTCAGTTTTAGCAGCATTCTCTTCCCCACAATAGAATCACATTGGTCTGGGAAGTCATACTCACGATCCTCCTATATCAGAACAGTATATATTGCATGTTATCTTAGATTGTACAATTATTAGTGTGCAGAAAAGATAATAATTATATGATTTGACTTATACCAATTTAAGAAGCAGTTTAAGCTCAGGAGCAGGCTTGTCCAACAATTGGGAAGCAAGCTTGTCCCAAAAAATCACAGAAGCACTACCAGTTTCATCTACAACCGTGTAATGGATCTTAAGCCTGTAAATATGTATGAATGTGAGTTAAAATGTTTTTAGGAAAGTATGAAGAGTAATGGAGGATGATGTTGCATACCTCTAAAAGGAAATAAAAGTGACATATACTTACTTAGGTACAATTGAATCAGGCTGTTTCTTACAATTCGGGCACATCAGCTTGCTGCCCTCATCTCTAGGCTTGCATGAACACTTAGAGCAACCATCGTAAGTCCAACCATGCCGAGTCTCTAGCTTTTGTATCATACAGTTAACAACAAAACTTTCTCCCTGTGGAAGAGTAAGACATCAGACTGTTATATAGGAAGGCATTATGCAAAATAGTAATGAGTAATTGCGCCATACAAGCTTCTGCTGGGGAATATCAGATAAGGAGATCCTGTAATTGTTACTTAAAATGCTAGAGGATGATGTCTGTGTTGACTGGGTTGGCATGACTTGGCTTAAAGTTGTGATTATGGGGGACTCACGTTCTTTGGCACTGTAGTTATTGAGAAGGTTTGAAGACATACATAGATCAGAATCAATTAATGTTAATCCAAGGTAAATGTGAAAAAAGTAGCATACATGTTAAAAAATGAAACAGATTTATACCTATCGATCAACGCTTTAACTTCAGGAATGGGAGGATTGAAAGAAACTCTTGTGGCATTGAAAGAACTATGTAATATCCCGAATTTTGGGATTAGAGGCATGGGAATAAGCCTAAATTAAGTGGACTGCTAAGCCCCAATTTAGCAGGAGCCCAAATTTATCCCCTAATGATTCTAATATCTTTGGGGTATTAAGAAAGTAAAATGATAAATTTTGGAGAAAGTAATTATGTTTTTGCTGAAATCGCTTATGAGGTAGTAAGCTTGTCATATTCATTTAAATAATCAAATGATGAGAAAAAATTATGAGATTTTATAGGATGAAAGTAGACATCCTAAGCTTTAATTTGATAGGTCATATGAATCAATTAGAGCTATACACAAAAAGATATGAATTTTTGAAGTCGGCACAGAAAAACTGTGAAATTTCTGGAACAATATGCAAAGAGTGAAATTCTGGGAATTTTGTGATTCTATAAAGCAAAATTCTATATTTTTCCTTGAAACTAGACTCAATAAGGGTTCTATATGCTTTGGAATCACCTCATTTCGATTTTTCTAGAATTAGTTATGATTTTTCAAAGTTTGGGCAGAAATCTGCCAGAATTTCTGAAAAATCCGAAAATGGGAAAATAAATAAAGGAAATTGTAATATATGATAAAAGCACTTTTGGCTTCATCTTCTTCCATTTTCTGTCGTGAAATAGCAGCCATGGAGAGAGAGAAAGTTGAGATTTTAGAGAGAGAAAAGGAGGAGGAAAAACTTACAAAGGTAAGTGATTTCTTCGGTAAATCGGTTCCTAATGCGTATAACTCCGCTCCTAAGCTATTCTTCTATGTGATTCAAGGGTTGGAAGCTCAAAATCTCTTGTTGGAGTAGCTAGGGTTTCAGCCAAGTCAAGAAAAGCCAGAAGGAGCTTGAGGTAACTTCCAAACCTTCGTATATTGACTATTCTGGCTGTTGTGGGCAATTTAATCGGTGAAATTTCGCCGGATTGCCATTGGTTGTAAAAATGGAAAATGGGTTTCCCTAGGGGTTATGCTGCCCAAATTGATACCAAATGGTAGTTTTAACCTAATGGAATAGTCAGTAAAGTGGTTAGGAGTAGAAAGGAACGCGTTTACGGAGCCAAAACCGAAAAAGCCCAATTTTCCCTAAATTCCCATATATTTCGGCCAGCACTATAAATGGGCCTTAGAGTTGGATTTTCAATGATTTGATGGTTCCATTGGATTCAGGAGGGAAAATTAGGTGGGGTTACAGTTGGGCACTTTTTCGGAAAAGGCCGAGAAAGCATAATTACGGAAACGCCCCTAAAACCCTAAAAGTAGGGCTGCCAAGGGAAATTTCGTAATTTGACATTGAATTTGATAATTTTGAGTCCGGAAATGGATTCCTTGGATGAAAATACGTCAGGATAGCCCTAGTCAAAAATTTGGGAAAACGTGCCATCGGGCCGGGTACGGCGGGGCCGGGGTCTCGGGGGCATTTTGGTAAATTTTCAAGATAGACTCATATAACCCCCAGAAACACTATGGAAGTTTCTAAATAGTACATTTGACATTGTAGGATCGAATATGGAGCCCCGAGCTGTTTGCACGAAGATCGAGGCACGCGTTTCGAGGCGGAAAAGGGTTAAGGTAGGGGACTTACCTTACTTGCATGTATTTGATATCTTTGCTTGTGTAATGATGTATGTGATTGCTTTACTTGATTGTGTAGAGCATATTTGAATAAATGAAGCTCTGTTTCTGTTTTCACTGTGGCCATAGTCTTGTTGTATGAAACATTGAGCATGCAGAAATGTCATTATGGGGTATACATCTAGATAAAGCTAACATGTCATACACACAGCATCAATCATGCATGCATTATGGTATCTGTTTCCTACTGAGATTCTCTCGAATCTCACCCTCCCCTACCAACAATTTAGACAGGAGAAGATAAAAGATATGTTGAGAGCAAAGAAGAGAACTACACGAGAGGATTGCAGTGCGGAATGAAGTCAGGAATATGTCTCCGTTTCATTGGGATGAGTTTAGACACCCTAGTAGCCTTGTGGGGCTATCTTAATCGTAAGTATCATGTACAAACCCCTATGGGAAATTTATGTAATCATGCACATATTATCAGTATAGTTATGCTATTCCTGTGTTGCCTAACGAACCGCATGTCGTTTTCCGCGAATACTCTGGTAAAGGTGAAATTAAAATAAGGGCGTGACAAACTACAAACTTGTGGTATTCCTGGTAATCAAGAAGAATGAACCCGAAAAGATATCAATTCTTACTGTGTGAACAATATGAAATGAACAATGAAGTAGAGGAACAGAAACTGACCATCTTCAGACCAGCCAATCCTTGCAAGATTTATCAGAACCACAACTGGTGTCTCCATGTTTTCAAGCTGAGCCATATAAGCATTGCTGGAGCATTCATCAAAGAGAACACACTCCACCTCATTGTCACTGTAGAAAATCAAGAATCACAAAATTTGAATAACAAATAAGCAAGTCAATGGAATAAATAGTAATTAATACATCATAATTAATAAGTAATAATTAATAAATGGCTGAATAGTGTATGCTCAGGTAGGACAATGGAATAAGGTATGGAAAGATGGATGACTTGATGTCAGTCAGTAGCATCTTAAGCTTTTGCTTTGTTTCATTGTCTCGGCGATACTCCTCAAGAGGACTGATGCTCTTCACAAAAGCGATAACATCTGTAATACCAAGTGTGAAATGAAATCTTAAATGTTCTTGACTAAACAATGAGAAGTGGTAGACAAAAACATGAGAACAAACTTCATACACATAAGAAGGTTACATATATTTCAGTAAGGAAGGATACCAATCAAACTATCTGTGAAATCCTTTTCATCAGTCTTCAATATGTCACAGAGTGGCTTGAACATGAATGCCATAGTTGGTATGTCAGCGGGTTCTTCTTTGACAAAGGTCTGCTGGGTGAAACTAATTTTAAACTGATGTTGGGTTGCCTTATACTGGTTTGTATTGGGAGAGACAACAAAGTTAACAATGAAATATGTCTTCCCTTCTACTAAAGTATCACGATATTTTGCATGAAGGTTCTTGGGGATGGCAGTCGCCTGAATCTTGTTGCCCTGGTTCATTTAAGATGAGACATTAGAAACATTGCCCAACATCAGTTGGATAGGACTGTAGAACAAACCTCATAATCAATGGTGAAAATAAAAGGCAAAACAAATAGTGAAATAACAAACAAACCTCCTGATCAAGTAAAACCATAGTAATGCAAAATAAATCATTTGGATAAGATTTTTGATAGACATTCCACTTCCTCAATACACGAACTACAATTGACCATCTATCAGAACCATCATGGACATCCTTCAGTAAGGAACGTGGAGACATGATTAGGATCTGGACTTGAAATTAGAGAAATGTAGAAGGAAAGATAAACAGTAGAAAGCTTAAGGAGAAGTTGTGTAGCAAACAAAACATGGGAACAATAATTATATAGACAGTCTTGAAGAAGCACATGCGCGGGAATTGAAATGAAAATTTTGGAGGTAGAAATTTGAAACTGAAGGTTGGAAATTGATATGTGAAAGCTGAGGTGAGAAAGTGAATATTATGTTCCATTTGGAGTTTGAAATTTGAATATCAGAACTGTCCAATATTAGTAAAAAAGGTGTTACTTACAGACTTGCAGGACACAAGTTTGGGCGGCAAACAAAGAAAGGGTAATCTAATATAGACAGATCAATGAGGAAGATCCCCTACATATAACGATGCAGCAAGTAGACATCTATTGAGAAATGGAAAAGGGAGTCAAAAAGAAAAATGATAAGGACAAATGACACAAGCAAAACAGAAAAGTAAGCTGTCAGCCGTAGAAGATATGGTGTGTGCTGGTTGTGTAAGTGCTTAAATATAAATAGGCAAGAAGGAAATGACAATATAAGCATCGTTTGGTAGTGACTTCGAGAAGTGAACCAAAACAGACAGGACAATCAAGCATAGGCATATTAATGGACGTGATATATTCAACTGTATAATAATCAATGGAAGGCTTACCATATGCATGAATAACATGACTGCAGAATGTAATAGTGTAGCTTTAGCATATGTCAGATGAAAAATATTCAAAGAATCAAAATGAAAAATTGGATATGACTACATGTAGGAGATAGTGTTTGTCGTATGATAGTGTATATAGCATGAAGGAGATAGTGAGTGGCATAAATTAGCAACAATGATGGAGACTGGAGGACACCAGCTGAAACAAAAGAAGTGCAAATAAATGGAAAACAATAATAAGTATACTAAAAAATTATTTAGTAGTCATATTTCACTGCGTACTGTGAAATAGTATGTGAAATGGAATTGGAATAGTTATGCAATATGGACAGATCAATGAGGAAGATATCTTACCTATGAATTATGGGTCTGCAGAGTACACATCCTGTAAGAAATGATTTATGTGTCTGCAGAATGGAAGGGGGTGGCTTGTGGCAGATGCCAGCGGCGTAGAAACCAAAAAGGTGAAAGAAAATATTGGCATATGTAACATTAGGTAACAGCAATTTTAAAAAGAAGAGGGCTACATAAGAGTGTACGTAGCATACAGCAGATTGTGAGGGGGACAAATCAGCACCACACGCAAGAATTGCAAAAATATGGGAAAAAATTCTAAGCATAATTAAGGTCAATATGGACAGATGTATGTGATCTCTGTGGTTGATGGGACATTTCATTGAGTACATGTTGGAGATATGGCCTTACCGTAAAAGGTATGAAAAACAGAATCAGTATATTCATAAAGATAAATTGACCTTATCTTGTTACAACGTAGCATACAGCAGATTGTGAGGGGGACAAATCAGCACCACACGCAAGAATTGCAAAAATATGGGAAAAAGGAGAAATTGTGATTAAGGTCAATATGGACAGATGTATGTGATCTCTGTGGTTGATGGGACATTTCATTGAGTACATGTTGGAGATATGGCCTTACCGTAAAAGGAATGAAAAACAGAATCAGTATATTCATAAAGTTAAATTGACCTTATCTTGTTACACAGTATATAACATGGGCATCAAGCATAGTGAAGATATACCATTATTATGGGTTTCATTAGCTGTTACATCATGGGGCATATACCATTACAGAGTAGCTATTTAGCTATAAGCATACTACACACAGGGGAAAGCAAAAAAGTAGGGGATGCAGCAAGTAGGTGTCAGGGAAAACAGACATAATCAAAGTATTTGCCTGTTAAAAAATTGAAATCGCTGGAAGAAAAGATATGTCAATATATTCCCTTTTTGTTTAGTGTTATTCTGCAGGCTTTGTTAAATGAAACATAGCTAGACAAACACAAGGCCACAACGCAAGTATTCATTGGTAAGGGATCTTTATAGTCTAGAATAGCAGGACTACAATTAAAGAAAAGCCTCAGATGTATGCATATAGTAATAGGATCATTAACCAACGAAAACCTGGAAGAAAAAACTGGGTTGTGCCTAATATGCTAGCAGTGATTAGGCACCAAACACGAGAGACCAATGAATTACAGATGTATGGTCAACACAACGCAATATGGACAGAGTGTAGGGGTATGTGCGATTACGTGGTCTGAGAAAAAGGCATAAAGTTAACATGGCCTTTTATTACTTACACAAAAGCAGTATAAATTGAAAGGGGTTCTAAAAAGTTTAACAAACCCATTATATTTCAACTTAGCTTAAATGGGAAAAACCCGGAAGACTGTACCCAAAGGATAAAACCGATCATGGAATCTAGATTTAAAAAAAATGGTCATTTAAGAGTCCCTCTCCCATGATAAATATGCAAATCAAGCAGCAAGGCAAACATTCCGCAATGCATTTCAACTAAGCACATTTGGAGACACAGGGAAAAGATGTCTGCTTTTACTGAATTTACGTGTGCCTCCTTCTACCAATTCCTTCGACGTTGGAGTCACAATGGAGTGAATACACTGAGGATCACTTGTGGCCCTCTGGTTATTGTGGATGAGTTTACTGGCTCATCAATCGTTCCCCAAGTTCATTGCTATGAAACAGGGGAGGTTAGAGCCGGGACTTTTAGATTTTATGACTCAAAATATATACTATTTCGTTGCTTGTACGGTGTCATGAGGATGCAAGGGGTTCAGAATCGTGAATGGGAATCAGCGGACGATCATGATTGCATGTTCAACCGTTATTATGCAAGCATAATAGAATCATATACGCCATATATGAAAATAAGGATGCAAATGGGTGAGCACGCGGGGATTGAGATACTTAACTTGTAGTGCCATTCATATATGAAGATCAAACCATATGATGAAGCAAGTCGGAGAAGGAGGGTGACACAAATGTACCGCCGACGCGAAGTCATCGAAGTGCCAATGTTGGAAGACGACATAACATTACCTTCGTTGGATCAGCTGGGGGCAGAGTTAGGGTTTGTTAATGAGTGGAATGAATGATGAATTTTATGTTTCAATTCCGACGCATTTAAGTTCTGTAGCTTTGTCATTATTTAGTCCAGCTGTCTTTGTCCTGCAAACACTGGTCATCTTTACTTTATATTTCGCTGTCGGAACGTTAATGAAACACGTATGTGGTTATCTTTGGGGTTGATGGGTTATTGGTTAATGTTACCCAGCGTTTGTCTTTGTCCTGCAAACACTGGTCATCTTTACTTTATATTTCGCTGTCGGAACGTTAATGAAACACGTTTGTGGTTATCTTTGGGGTTGATGGGTTATTGGTTAATGTTACCCAGCGTTTGTTTTTTTGGGCCTCCGCATGCAGCCCAAGTAAAATGATTGGACGCCGTTTTTACTTATAATGCGATGGGCTCGGTTTTTTGGTGTGAAAGAAAACAAACGAAATCTAAAAAAGATATTATAAATGAAAGTTTATAAAATATTAAATCCCAATCATCTAAAAAACACTTCATCAAAATTAAACACAGAATGTTTGAGTGGCTACTCAGTTTATCAATAGATTAATCCGAAATAAATTAAACACCGATTGTTTCTCCTGCAGTAAATTAACAACCACTGAATCCGCAGGAAAATGCCAGAGAGTAGCTTTTGGAAAATGCCAGAACACTGGGAACGATGGCCTGGCAAAGAATTCAAGTATTATACAATTCTGGAGCGGCCAGTAACCAAGCCACCCATCTACCTCCCCATGACGTGTGTAAAACCAGCTGTTACAAAAACCCAAGCCAGCCCAGCAACCTTCTATTTACCAAGCTGGATCTTTATAGGAATTTATTTACCAACGCAAAGATGACATGAACTTGATTCCAAACTGTTGTCTTGTCTTACTGGAAGAACATTCATCTGCATATCAAGCCAAGAATCTTGCAGTCAAGAATCTTGCAGTCAACAGTGTTCCAAATAATGCCAATACAATAAAGGCAAAACAAAAAACATGCAAGTGGCAAACTTAATCTATAAGTTCTACACAAGAATTTAGAGACTAAATTCAACAATGCCAAGGCAAATTTACGAAAGATGACATTGCAGAAACGTATGAATACCTTCAGTTAAAGTTGAATCCCCCAGAAGGCACAGCAGCAACCTTGGGGTAGATGCGAAAACCGAAAAATGCGGGAAAGAAAATACAGGGATAGATATCAAGTAAACGAATCTGCATCATTCTCCATCTTTTAAGCACTACCTGTTGGGAATCATTCTGGCATCTTATCTTCCGGCCTCCCATTCCAGATATGAACAGCATCGCCGACTTTTTTCATAAAGTGGAGAGGTTAAAAAAAACAGTAGCAGGTTAACAAACAACTGTGTAAAACAGAGTACACAAAAATGGGGTAGATGCGGAAACCCAAAAATGAGAAAATAAAAAGAAATACAGGGGATGCCAGCAAGTCGACGAAGCTGCATCATACTCCATCTTCTTGTCACGCCCCTGTTGGAGAGTGAAGGAAACTGGGAGATCGTTATACAAGGAGAGACAGATTGTGGGCAAGCCATAGATGTGTGTGGGTGAAATAAGGCTGAGAGTGTGTGAATCCCGGCTTACAGCAAACAATAGCGACGATGTGTTATGCAGCAACAATGGCAGTAAACAACGGTGAGATTGGGATTATTGAGCCTGCGTATTTGCCCTGCTTCTGTCCATCTTATATATGCTCCTTTCCACTTGCATGCCGGCTTCATTCAAACTTGAATTCGAATAGGAGGGCGTGTAAAAGTATCATGTGGGGACACGATATTTGAAGAAGCTGACGTAATGTCAGGAAGATGAGAACATGCGCCAGATCTGAACCCTTCATTCCTTATGAACAGTGTTTTCACAAGGGAGAAGAAATCTCAGCGGTTGGTTTCTTATGAACAGTGTTTTTGGTGGAACAGTATTATTAGTTATATAGATTACGAGCTACACCCTGTCACTGTGATACAACTTTAAATAATCATTAAAAAAATAATAAAATTAAGAACATGGAGAAGTTCAACGGCCCAATTAAGCCGTGGCATTAGGAAAATTCAGATATTTATTCTCATCTTTGATTTTTTTTAATAGGGTTAATATAACTTTTGGTCCCTGAAGTTTGATCCAATTTTGATTTTGGTCCCTCAAGTTTGAAATTGGTGATTTTGGTCCCTGGAATTTCACCCTAATTTTGGTTTTAGTCCCTCAAATTTGAAAAGGACTAGGTGACCTGGTTATGAAACCCGACTTGACCCGAAAAAAAACCAAATCCTTTTGAAACTTGAGGGATCAAAACCAAAATCAGGTGAAACTTCAGGAACCAAAACCACTAATTTCAAACTTGAGGGACCAAAACCAAAATCGGGTGAAACTTCAGGGACCAAAACCACCGATTTCAAACTTGAGGGACCAAAACCAAAATTGGATTAAATTTAAGAGACCAAAAATTATATTAACCCTTTTTAATATTATCTCCTTTCCGCAAAGTTATGCTTATACATACGTATGTTAATATTAAAAAACGAGCTCGAGTAAAACAGAACGTCTGAATTAAGATGCTCAACGATGTTACATGATAGTATATAATATTTTGATTATTTTATACTTTTCATGTAATATCTTAGATTCTTAGTATATACTCCAATACTCTCATAGATTCTTTCACCGTATTTTATTGCAATTAAAAAAAACCCTAAATCTTATTAACTCTATCCTAAAATTTACTAACTTTCTAATTATTTACCTATTTAATATACATTTATCGTAATAGTACAAGGTTTACAAGATAATAAATAAAGACTAAAATTATACGTTCATGTAAAAAATTTAGTGATATGACTTATAAATAAAGTAAAAAAAAAATTTCCCTTCTACCTTTATTATAAATAAAACCAAAGGAATACTCCCTTTAGTCCAATATTCAGAGAATTTTTCTTAGGAACTATTTGTTTCTATTTATAAGAAACTCTAATGGCATGTCTGAAATTTCTAATATTATTTTTTATTTTTAACCCTCATAAATTATTAGCATTGGGAAAACAGGTTGGCCCGTTTAAACCCAAGTCCTAAAAATAGCCTCTAATTGACGGCCCGACCTGTTTAACTGAAGCCCGCGGACTTCAGGCCTGTTTAACATTTTTTCCCCTTTTATGCCCCTAAAGATTAAAATACCCAATCTAACACATAAATATCATCAAAACTAATTTGAGGTCTAAGGAGAGATATTGTGGTATTATCAAAATTAACAAATAAATATCAAACATTCAAATAATCAAACATCAGATTCACATTACCAAAAGCATAGGAGAGATCACTAGAAAACTAGATTAATAGATTTATTGGTAGTAGTACCAAACAAGATCTGAGGGGTCTGATGAGTCGTCGGTCGATTTGAAGAATGAAGGAAGGAGTGTTGACTATTGAATGAGGACTGAGGTCTTATATGAGGTCGGAGGAGTGTGGATTCCGAGCGAGTTTGGGAGGGCTTCGCTTCCACGTTCTGCTGTTGTCGTTGCTCATCCCTCGTCGGGGTTAGGGTTCGTCTCGGAGGGGTTCACTTCCAACGGACCAGCTCTAGGTTCGCATCTGCGTGATGGCGTTGCTGCTCTCGGCGTGTCTTGTCTCAGCGTCGATGGTGTGAGTGGTGACGGGAAAGTGGCTGAGGTGAGGTCATCCGACTTCCAAAGATTGTGAGACTGAGAGAGTGAGGCGCAGAGTGAGTAAGTGACAGAGTTAGAGATGCAGTCTGGAGCAATGGAGCTGGTCGGCTTTCTTTCTTTTCTCTTCTTTTCCCAATTAGCAGCTACAGTGTTTACTTCTTTTTTTAAAAAAAAAAATCTAAACAAGTCTAAAAGGGTCGGCCCTTTTAGGCCCGACTCCTTTTTCGCTATCTAAATCACAAGTCTAACCTTTGACGAGCTCGGGTCTAAATGGGCTCGGCTCGAATCCCCGACTCTATAAACTATTAGTTTGTCTCACTTCATCAATTATCTCACCCTCTCCTCATAAATAAGGGTGTTTTATTTTTAAAATAAGTTTCATTCTTAAATATTTATTAATAAATTTTAACCAATTTTATATATGTGTATCTTATAATTCAGCTATATATGTGTATCTTATAAAAAAATTTGAAAGAGTATTAAATGAACTAATATGATGGTGGCAACTTGAGGCCCCTGGATTTATATGGGTTCGGTTTCTCTCAGCAGGTTTCTTCTGGACGTCCCTCAGAAGAACTAAGTCATATCCGTCCAATGGATATAAAGGCTTGGAAAGAGACACATCATGCAACCTTTTAAATACTACAGCTTTCGGTAAAAAATATACAATTCAATTGATTTTTTTTAGAGAGATTAAAGAAATTAATTAAATTATATTACTTTAAAGTATTTATATTTACTGTTTCTCTCTAAATTAATTTATTTGATTTATAAATTGATATATAATTTAATGATACATAACATATGATATAATTAGGTAATTTATTAAACTTATTTAATTATTCACTAAATAAAGTTAATTGAGGCTTAGATTTAGGTCTGGAAGTAGTATTTTTTATACGAGACTACAAGGAAAACAAGAAGAATACAAGTAGACCAAGCGTAAGAAGATTATAACCAAAGAAGGAGATTAATAAAGCCAAAAACGACAAACCAATGACCATAGTCTCCTAATCAGATGCATGACTTTGCAGATATGCTCTGAGAATCTGTTTCCCTTCAAACTCATAATATTTCCAAATGAAACGGTACTCCCTCCGGTCCTAATTATAAATAAAGTTGATTTTTTTTGGAGAAATTAAGGAAGCTAATTAAATTACTTTAGAGTATTTATTTTTTTATTTTTTTCTTCAAACTAATTAGTTTGACTAATAAATTAATATATAATTTAATGATATATAACATATGATATGATTAATAACTTATTTAGCTTCTTTAATCTCTTCAAGAAAAATCAATTTTATCTTATATTTAGGACCGGAGGTAGTACAATTTATCTTTTTAACCCAGATTCAATGTGCGAGTATCCATGGCTAAATTGCTATTTTAATTAGTTGTTAACGAATATGAGAATCATTCAAAACGACTTCCGTACCAAAAGAACAATTTAAAAGGTGCAATGATCACCCATTTTCTTTGTTTGGCCGGTTCTATAAATAATGTGTATGTATGTTCATGCATGCGTGTTTAGCTTAAATAAATATGGCTGGGTAGATATAGACCACGTATATATGAAATATCTAATACTATTATTCATAAACTATTAACAATATGAATTATTATAAATGTTATTAGTATGATAATGTAATTTATTTAATTGGGCATTTAGCATTTTGTTGCTCTCTACCTTAACATAGAGAGACACGACCAAACACCAACTTGAACTAGCAAATATAGGATTAAAAGACAAAAAGGCTGCCAAATTAATCAATACTCCCTCCGTTTCTTTTTATAAACAACTTTTATCCTTATTGCATAAAACAAACTAACGGTTAATATTAATTAAAAATAATATAATAAATGTGTCAAAAATGTCATATTTCTTTTAAATATGCCCCTATTTATGAAAAAAGCATAAGAGGAAGAATGAGTAACAAATATGAAAGAATATGAGTATAAAATATAAGAAATGATGTGTAATAAATGAGTAAGTAAAATAGAATTAGTGATGAGTGGGGGTAATTAATAGAAAGATGTGTATTTAATAGGGATAGAAAAAAAAAAGTTTAAATTTTGAGATATAAAAAAAAAATTATTTATAAAAAAGACCAACATCAAAAAAAAAAAATATTGTTTATAAAAAGGACGGTGCGAGTAACAAGACATCACAAAATTGAAAAGAAGCAGCCATAGGCACAAAAACAGATCGCATCCTCTTTTATTATTAATTATAAGAAAACCAATTAATAATCTTTCACGTTAAAAACTCCTTCCTAAGTCAAAGCATAGCTATAATTTATTGAGCTTTTTAATCCAGTAATAGTACGTACTGGTCGCTTTCTCTCTCAAGTCTTCAACGCTCAAATCTCGTCAGCAATCCCCCTCTTATATAAATTTCCCTTCACTCACCTCTTTTCTTCTTCAATTATCAAATAACAAAACAAAAACATTAATTCTTCATGTTAGGATAATTAATTATTATACGTCATCTCCCAATTAGAAATTAATAACCTTTTGCCAATCAAAACATTACTAACTTTATTTGTCATTTTACATATGCCCTCATTCTATCAAGTCGGCATGAGTAGTCTAATTGTTGATAAGGTATGTGGTAATCTGATAGGTACACTTGGGTGCGTGTCCGGTCTCTATACGATGAAATTCTTTAAAAAAACGACTTTTGTTTCTGGACATGTAGATGACGTGTCACAATTTGAGAGGTTAGATGAAATCAATACCGTGGAGAGGCATATATATATATATATATATATATATATATGCTCTCTAATCCTTAACACAAGGCATGTTTACTTAATTTGATCAAATTAAGAAAGTCGGTTAATATAGTTAATATGACGTGTATTATACTATTATCTTCCATTATCATTAATTCATTATTAAGGTAGTTAATGCTTATTCTCATATATCACTAAAAACTATTAAAAACATTAAATTTATCATAAAATTTAAATGATTCCCAATATTGGTCTTATTAACTATACTAAATTCCAATATAATTTTTTTTTGCCATCAAATTCCAATATAATATCATATTATACTATTATCTCCCATTATATCATTATTAAATGTAGGCATAAATGAAAAAAAATATTTAATATTCCTTGAAAACTAGCAAGCAACTTACAAAAATGACCGAGAATACTTATGGGTAGTTGATGCTTTATACTATTAATAACTACATGGAGTAATAAGTAACTACGTTCGAAATTAGCCTTTGGGCTTTTAAACTGGCTTTTGAGAAGCTTTTGAGTTTTGAAATTATAAAAAACAATCCAAATAAGCCCTAGCTTGAGAGGATTTTTTTTTTTTCTCCTTTTAACCAGAGACTTAAGATTCAATAGAAACATTATAGAAGGTGCGACTGTAAAACAAGAAAACTATTGAGAAATAGGGGAGGCCACTCTAGTGATACAGATTTTAAAGAGATTTTTAGAACCATACAAAGAAAAGAGGGGAATCTTAAAGGAGGTTAGGTTTTAACCATACATCCACAACCACAAGTCTCATGCCCCTTCATAGTGATTAAAATTATAACTTTCTCTTGTCCAGACTTTTTTACCCAATTTGAAAATATTAAGAAAATTAGTTATTATGACATGTATTTTTTAAAACATCTTAATCATATTTTTAAATTCCCTCATCTCTATCTTACTTTATTATTGTTGATGAAGTATCAATAAGGATAAATCAGAAAAAGATTAACAAATATGAAAAATAAGTCCTATATTTACTATTTAGAACTAAGATAAACTCCCCAATTATACCCTACATATGAATGACGTGCGGGAGTGGCTTCTTCTATATATATATATGGCTCTGTTATAACTTGAGTTTCATCTACCTATAAGCTCTATTATAATAGCTAGCTCTGGATTTTCTCTCCTTCCATTATTCCTTAGACACAACAAACCTCTATAAAAGCCTCCCAGTTATGTAAATCCCAGGCCATAGCTGAGTCTCTTGTCATAAGCTTGTAGATCTAGGTCCCTTCTCTCCCACCATTATTCCTCAGAAAAACATATTTACAAAAGCCTTCCAATTATGTAACTGTCGCCTTCCCCTTCTTCCACACTCCCCACAAGAAGGGAAAAAAAAAAAAAAAAACTTTACTGGCTTTAATCCTCGAATTTGAGAAATACTTGTTGGGCATATTGATTATCTGCATCTACCGTTTTATATAGAAAAAGAAGAATGGCGGGATCGGAGACGGGGACGCCGACGGCAGTGTCGTCACCGGCGACACCGGGGACTCCGGCGCCGCTGTTCACGTCGCTGCATGTGGACTCTTTGTCGTACGAGAGGTGTAGGTGTTTGCCAACGAAGGGCCACACCTGCTTCACTGATCTGTGTGTCCCCGCTCCCGCGGTGCCCCTCACCCGCAAGGTATGTTTCTGCAATTTCTTTCTCCCCAATTTCGTTTCTATTAATTTATATATATTTATATAATCTTGGGACAATTACAATGAAGTCTCACGCAAGAGAAAAAATGAAAAAATGGTCCCTGAAGTTGTTAATGACAAGTCGAGGAGTTTACACTGACAACTTCAGGGACCATTATTTCTTTATTTTTTCTCTTATATGGGATTTCACTGTAATTGCCCCTATAATCTTTTCTAACAAATTGTGAGCATCAATAAATTTCATTATTACATAAACACACTTAAAAATTTTAATTTTTTTTTAATTTTTATGACCACTTATATCGTGTATTTTAATATCAATATCAATATTATATTGATAAAATGGCTTGCTATAAATTCATTTATAATTTATATATATTAATATTAATATTATACAACATTATTGATATTGAATTTAAGATTGATTCAGTAAAATACATCAATATCACTTCTATTTACTCTAAATTATATAGACATATCTTCTATTTTGAAATGAATCTCCCTCAAAATCAAAATATATACTTTACATCAATCTTACTTTTAGTTTTAATATAATATTCAACTTTTATCCACACAACTTACTGTTAAATTATAACACTAACTTGTCATTTTGATCAAAATACTTCACCTTAACATAATTAATACTTAATAATCATTTAATCACGTATTTTTATCAAAATAAAAAAAATTAATTTAATATACATTTTCAAATTTTTGTCGTACTCTTAAATTGATTACCATATTATAAAGTTAATCAATTTTATAATTATTTTTTTTATTTTTCAATATATTTAAGCTATTAATCTTGTTTATTTATTTTTTTGTTTCTAATCTCAATTTATTTATTAAAACTTACCTATGACATAATCTTTTAAATATATATGTTGCCTTAAATGTTTTGCAATCATATATATTTACTTTCATTTAAATTATAAAATTAAAAAGTGATATATTTTTGAGATCCTTATATTAATATATTATAATTCAAAATTTTTAAATATATTTCATTGAACATATATTTTTTTAAAAATTACTCAAAATTTCAATCAAGTTATTCATATTTTTCACACAAAAATTATTTAATTTTTATCTAAATTTAGAAAATATATTAAATATATCATTGATAAATATAAATTATTTTATTTTTTATAAAGTTATAAAAAATATGAAATAGATCATTAATGATAAAAGATAAATTTTTATAAAATTAATAAAAATATGAAATAAATCATTAATAAATATTATTGTTAAAAGATAAGTTACGGATTTGATATAATGAGGGGTGTAAATAAGATTTATCCTAATATGGTTTTTAATTAAAACATAATTTTAAAATCTTTTTAGAATATTCTTTAATAGTGTTAATAATTTGAACTAAAATGTATATTTTTAAAATAGATGAGAGATATATATAATTAAGGCATAACACAAGGGTGGTTAATTAGTAGATGTTTTATTAGTATTTACTAATTCATGATATATATATATATATATATATATATATATATAGTTGATAAACTGTATCGATGGTATTCTCACCTATCCTTTACATTGAAAATATTCATATAGCTATGGCCAAAAAAAAAACAAATACAAAGACTTTTTGTTATTATTATTACAATCAAGTTGTATGTTCCAAGCGTATTAGAAAGTCATTACCTGCAGTTTTGATTAATCTTATGGATGCATGGTTGATATAATTTTTACTCATATGAAATTTGAATTTGAGATCCAGAGAAATTTAGTGAGGCCTTACACCACTAAACCAACTCTATATTGATAGTTCTCATAATTTGAATATTTAATTAAAATACTAATTCCTACATTTTTAGAAAATAAAATTATATATTTCATAAAATTTAAGAATTAAAGTTCTAAATACTAAAAAAATATAAGGACTGGATTGCGTAAAGACAAAATTTAAAGATTGAATTGTAACAGTCCAGCAGAGTCAAAAATATAAGTCAAAAGTAAATAATATTGCATTGTCATCTGATTTTGATATTACGTGCGGAATTCTAAACCAAATATTTATATTCTCGTCATCTGAAGCCAATAGTCAGGACCTCACTCTGAACCTTCAATTTTTATCGAGGTACTAAAATCCGGATCGGGTATTGAACCGGTCGGGGTACTAGGTTAAGGGTTAGTGGATCAGACCGGGGCCAAACATGTGAAAACTTAAAAATTTTAGACTTATAGTATGAAAATCTAAAGAAAAAATCAAAATTTTTTTTTTTTAAAATAGTAACTGGGACCGGACCGGTCTACAGGCCGGTTCGCCGGTTTCCGGGCCGAATCGGCCGGTCCAGTCCGGGTTACAGAACCATGATTTTTACCAAGGTATTAAAACCCGGACCGGGTACTGAACCGGTCGGGGTACTGGGTTAAGGGTCAGTGGGTCAAACCGGAGCTTTTCCGGGATCAAACCGGTGAAAAATTGAAAATTTTAGACTTATAGTATGAAATTCTAAAGGAAAAATTAAAAAAAAAAAAAAAAAATTTTAAAAATTGGAAACCGGACCGGCCAACCGGCCGGTTCACCGGTTACCGGGCCGGACCGGCCGGTCCGGTCCGGTTTCCATAACATTGATTTTTACCACTATCGTCTGTTTTAAATATAGGATTGTAGTGCAAGTTGTAACATTTTCTGACTTTTTCAAAACTATTTAGTAATTTTCAGCTTATGTTTGGCGTTCAATACACTGCATTTTATCTTGTCCCAATAAAAGAAAGGCATTGTATGCATTGTTTGGGGAAAAGAAAAATACACCAGATATGGTCTTATTATACAAATCAAATGCGTGACCAATAAGACATTTTAAATACATTTATAATCTCTCTTGCTTACGATAGAACAAATAAGTTTTATATGTGATGATGTGTCACGTTTACCTACTCTCTAGTTAGGAAGAAAACAAAGTGAGAGCATATTAATTATCAATGACCAAATGTCGGAGTTTAGTTCTTAAGGATGATATTGTTTTTCAATAATACAAAAAAGTTTAGATAAGTTGGATCTCGAGCTAACTTGAAACTGGTTTCTTTGCTAAATAAAAGTGTTCAACAAACTAGGAGAGTAAGGTAGATATAAGTTGTCTAAATCTGGTCAAAATTTAAGATTTTTTAAAAAAATGATGATTTTTTTACTTAATACTCCCTCCGGTCCTAAATATAGGATATAGTTTGTAGTGCAAATTGCACTACAAACTATATTCTATATTTAAAAACGGAGGTAGTAGTTAAGAGATCATTTTTTTTAAAACAATAGTAGTTAAAATATTATCTTTATTTTAGATTTTATATCTATGAAAACATTTTTTTAAAAAAATGTAGATTTTTTAAAAAAAATCAGATCTTGACCGTTTATATCATATTTGATGTCCCAAATTTTCCTTGCTTTCCCTACTAAATAAAATGCTGAGCAGGAAAACCAATTCTAGACTTCTTGTTTATTATAGTCAGAACAACATGTCTCCGACCTGCTTACAAAGTTACTTACCATTAACCCACTAATAAAGTCTTGACATCGACAGCGGAGGTTTTATTTTTTATTTTTCCCATAAGCAGCGGAGTTAAACCAAGTTATGAGTCAACTCAATGCTCTCAATAATACAACTGTCCAATAATTGGTAGTTATTTGTATTATATGATCACCGCCCAAAAAAATAAATAATTTAACTAATAATTTAAAATCAAATAACAGTGAAGTTGGTGAATTGGCAGATCGGAGCAGAGTTCGTGGGCACCTTCATGCTGATGTTCGTGGCATCGGCGGGACCCATCGTCAACCAGAAATACAACGGAGCAGAGACCTTGCTGGGCAACGCTGCTTGTTCCGGCTTAGGTGTGATGATCGTCATCTTGTCCACCGGCCACATCTCCGGCGCTCACCTCAACCCTTCCGTCAGCATCGCCTTCGCCACCTTCCGCCACTTCCCGTGGATCCACGTCCCCGCCTACATCGCCGCTCAGGTCTCCGCCTCCATCTGCGCCTCCTTCGCCCTCAAGGGCATCTTCCATCCCTACATGTCCGGCGGTGTTACCATTCCTTCAGAGACTACGACCGTCGTCCAGGCTTTCGCGCTTGAGTGCATAATCACTTTCAATATGCTCTTCGTCGTCTTTGCCGTTGCCACTGATACTCGTGCTGTAAGTTCTTCCTTCCATGGATTCTTTATCATACTTTTCTTTGGTTGATTAGGTAATTACTCCCTCCTTTCCTTAATATTAAGGATATATTTGTGCAGTTATCTTTGATATTAAATATAAGATATATTTTTTATATTTATCAATTTTTTTTTAATTTATTTTTACTAATGCTCCTTTAATAATAATTAAAAAAGAGAGTAAATGAGAAAATTAAAGAAGATGACAAACATATCTTAAAAAATATATGTTATGTTAACTAATTTAATTATTATTATTTATTTAATCAAATTAAATTTAATAAATATGTTTTATAATAAGAAGGAATGGAGGGAGTAAGAACTTGAAGTGTTTGATGGTGGCAGGTTGGGGAATTGGCTGGGATTGCTGTTGGGGCCACAGTTTGGGTCAACAGTCTCATTGCTGGGTCAGCACCTTCTTCCAACTTTTCTTTTATGGGTTAAATTGACGCAGCACAAAATTTTGTTATTCTTTTCGGTTTTAAATATAAAATAAAATTGATTTTTTCAGAGAGATTACGGAAGCTAATTATATTATTTTAGAATATTTCTATTTTTATTTTTTTTCTCAAAATTAGTTAGTTTTACTAATAAACTAATATATAATCTAAGGACATATAACATATAATATATTTAAGTACTAATAACTTATTTAGTTTCCTTAATTTCTGAAAAAAAATCAACTCTATCTTATATTTAAGACCGGACAGATTATAATGTTTAGTCATTAGGACAAATAGAAGGAAAATGTGATTAAGTTGGCGTGTGTGTTTGTTTGTACAATATGGCAAAGGCTGTCATCTGGTGCCTCTATGAACCCGGTTCGCACATTGGGTCCGGCCGTGGCAGCAGGAAATTACAAGCACGTATGGATATATCTGGTTGCGCCCACCCTCGGAGCTCTGGCCGGTGCCGGTGCTTATACTCTCGTCAAGCTCCGCGACCACGAGGCTGAGCCGCCACGTCCGGTTCGGAGCTTTCGTCGCTAGCCAGCCAGCCAGCCATGCTGCTTCATCACTTCACTGCGAAATATATAAAAATAAAAGGCTGCGGGGAAAGCTTGTGTTTGTATGATGTATTTTTCTCAGATGGATGGTAGCAACCGATCGTTTGTTTGTTGCTGTGCGTAGGTCTTTACAGAAGAGCTTGCTTGGTTCGTGTTTTTGTGTTTTGGCAAGTTGATGGATTGATTTATCTTGGAATGTTGTGAACCACAAGTACTGATAACCCTGTTTTAAAACTACACATATAATGTAATATGTTTAAAATTGTAATGCTATGGTGTGCAAATTCTGCTGTAGTTTGGTCGTGATTAATTTGGTGGTTTTCTGTTATTTATTTATGACAAATTTTTACCATTCAATCAATGCATGCATTTCTAACGCGGGAAGTAATGTTTTAAACTTACCCAATCTCTATGTACTTACCTATACTTGGCTTTATTTTTTCAATCCAACAACATAGTGAACCGTCTACAAGAGAATGTACGGTTGTACTTGAGAACCTAGTCGACAAGTTTTTGCAATACAACTTCACAGAACAAGGTGCTCTGAATCTAAAATGTTAAGCCAAACCCACTATAATTAGTCCAGGCATAATTTTTGCTATTATTAATTCACATCTTCTAGGCTGCCAAAATAATGCTACATTGAAATGTTCTCTATAAGCCTCCAAAAATGAGCAATCTCTACTCATCTGTCACACATCCCCTGGATGCAGATTGTACGTTTTTGATGTACTGAAAAGAGAGAGAATTCAAGTTTAAAGATTGTCCAAGGAAGGATGAAAATAATTCCACTCAACTTGGAGGACTCAATTAAAAATAAAGGGGCAAGAACAATATTTCATCAAACTAAAAGTATATTAAACTGTCTTCAGAAAAAGAAAGAAAATAAATTTCCCAGATTTCATACCTTGTACAAGACTCCTTGGTTGGCTTTATATGTAGGGGTAGTCCATTTCTTCCTACGTGCCTCCATCTCCTCGTCTGTTACCAGAACATCAATTCTTCGTTTCTGAACATCAATGTTGATTATGTCTCCATTTTGAACCAAACCAATAGGACCACCTTCCTGTAAAAATTATTACACTTCTGTCATTCATTGGTAAAGACCTTTTTTACAGAGAATTTTAACAGTTGATACTTTCTCAAGTCAAAATAAATAAACATGCCTTGCATTCAAATAATTGAAGGAAAGATTATGGTGCCCTTAAGATGCATCAGATTTCCTTGTAAAATATTGTGGCAATACTATAATAATTATAAATGAAAAGTAGCTTCACCTGCGCTTCAGGACATACGTGGCCAACCACAAATCCATGTGAAGCTCCTGAAAACCTTCCATCAGTTAATAGTGCAACGTCCTGCAGTATTTAAGAGTTGTGATGTGTGAGTCTGAGGAAATTTAATGAAAATAAAAAACAAACATGGAGTTAGCTAACCTCCACGCTTGTCTAGAGGCTAGCATTGCTATACACACACACAGAAAAATTGCATTAACAAAGAAGTAAAGAAGAGACCTTCCCAAGGCCTGCGCCCACTATTGCGCTTGTGGGCGTTAACATCTCAGGCATGCCCGGACCACCCTTAGGTCCCTCTCCCCTGATCACAACCACTTTCCCCTGAAAAAATGATCATCACAAGGAAAAGAATGAGATAAAAATTCCATTTTTAAATGTCAACGACCTTGTGGTTGCATCTTTGTAATGTTAAATAATACTTTACAGGGCAGTTAGAAGATACCAACTCAAAACAATGCAGAATAGATGTAACTCCCCAAAGTAAATTATCAAGACTATAACAATTCACAAGCAACTATCCTTTGGAATAATCTGTGTGCCAGTTCTGCTAAACACTGGATGCATCCTTATCTTATGATTCAATTAACATACCTGGTAATGATAAGAAGGCAGCGATGTTGTGGTAGTGCACACTGTCAATTAAATTTCTTGTGTTATTTAAAAAGCTAAATCCATTCACAGTAGTTATTTTGTTAGATTCTAGGCCTGGTCACTATTGAGTGTTTTGCAATAACAGCCAAGGCAACAGCAGTATTACCTTGAAGCTTGAAGGATTCTCTGAAATGGCGGCAATCATTGACTCTTCTCCTTCAAAAACAAGTGCAGGACCTGTTGAATGATCCCCGTGATTAATAAATCTCAGTGATTAAAAATTCAAGATGAACAAAACAAGACCAGGATATGAAGAAAATGCACCAGAAAAGTATAGCCCCTCTTTTCCGGTTATTTTAGCAACAGAGCCCTCTGGTGCAAGGTTCCCATATAATATTTGAATGTGTGCTGTCTTCTTGATGGGATTTTCTACTGGCCTTATAATTTCCTGAATCAAACAACACACAAATTTGTAGCCTGACACTGACAGTAGAAAAATGGAAAGAACACTACCAAAATCACACCTGCCCTTTCGACAAAGGAAGGAAAGTTTCTGCATTTTCAGCTAGGGTCTTTCCAGTGACTAGAAAATTATTTCCATGTTAGTGAAATGAGTATTTATTAAAAAATGAAACCAACCCTTTTTAATAATCAGATGCAAGAAAGATATACCAGTCATACAGTCCCCATCTAAAAATCCTTGCTCAAGAAGGTAGCGAATAACTGCAGGGGTCCCTCCAACCTATAAAATAAACGTTTTGAAAGATGAATATTAATGCATGAACATAAACAACATAGGTTTCGTTAGGAAAATGAATGAAAATAGGAAGACTAAATAATTCAGCATGGTACCTTGTGAACATCTTCCATGACATATTTGCCACTAGGCTTAAGATCAGCAAGAAAGGGAACCTCATCACTAACCTTCTGAAAATCATCAACAGTCAAATCGATACCAACAGACCTGCCAAATCAAGAATTCAAATTTCTTGAAAGATTTATATATCTATATATATTATTAAAAAAATTCTGGCACCAAACTTCATGCACCTTGCGATAGCAATTAAATGTAACACTGCATTGGTAGATCCACCAAGTGCCATGACGATAACCATTGCATTACGTAGTGATTTGCTGGTTATAATGTCTCGGGGCTTCAAGTCCATTTTCAATAATTCAAGCAAATATTTCCCAGCTAAACGACACTCATCCAACTTTAGCGGATCCTCAGCAGGTGTGGATGAGCTAAAGAAATAGCAAAGTTAAGAACATTTTCTTTTCAAGAAAAGGGGGGAAAAAACTTCAATGTAAACTGGCATACATACCTATAAGGAAGAGACATCCCCATAGCTTCAATTGCAGAAGCCATGGTATTGGCTGTATACATTCCACCACAAGCTCCAGCACCAGGGCATGAGTTGCGGATAACATTTTGCCTCTGCTCATCACTAATAGATCCACTCACAAATTCTCCATAACACTACACGTAAATCAAAAGAATTAGTAAAGTATGATAGCCAAAAGCTGCAGTACTTGGATGATCAGCTACCAGCTGATTATGTATAGGCAAAATATAAACTTCATTAAAAATAACCAAATTTGCAATCTTGTTGTAAAAGATGAAAACATTATTCCTGAGGAAGAGAGTATGCAAACAGGATAGAATATTGTCCTTCACAATCAATCGGACCGAAAAAGAATATCTAACAAATTAACATAGGGATGGAAAAACTCTTGAGATTTTTCCTTTTTCTTCATCTCTTTGTCTGTTCTTGGAGGATTCACATTCTCTTTATTGTCCAATTTTGTTTTGGTTATTTTGGATGTCAAATTATAATTAAATTAGCTTTCTGCAGACATAATTTAAATGCAGGAAAAAATATGGATGTTTCAACAGCAATGAGTTATTTACCTGAAAGGCAGACACTATGTCATATGTATTGCCCTGAAAATGACCAGGCTGCAAAAGAAATAATGAATGTAAAAAAGTTATAAACCACATTCCAAGGAACCACTTCATAATTTTGATTAGCAGATAAAAAAGTTCAAAGCTGATTACGACATTCTTAAACATGATTGAAACATATAACTAATAATAATTTGAAATTAACTACAAGAAAAACAGAGAATTCAAAATAACAGTTACTCCATTTGTTCCCTCAACTAGCTGCTGAAGAGCATTGATTTCAAAGTAATATAAGGGTTTCAAGCTACCATAAACTCCCAAAAAATTATTGACAAAGGACTGCTGCGTGCATAATTGTGTGACTAACTTCAATCGAAGGAAGAAAAGGCAAATAAAACCTTACAATCGGCTCAAAGTTTGTGATACATGTAAGACCATTAATTTCAAAGATATCATAACAAGTACCACTCTTAAGTTTTTGTTGGCTACAAATTTACCGCGTAACATTGATCAGAAAAAAGAGCAAGCAAAGGTATTATTAATGACTTTTTTCTTTTGTTCAAATTCTATTTAGTTCAAACTTTGTATCATGAATTTTGAATTGATCAGTGCACATTTAAGGTTGTTTAATGAAATTACAAAAAATCAACAGGGCCTTGATCAGGCTTGACAAACAATTATATCATTTTCAATCAATAATAGCCCTCTCAGAAGCCAAAGCCTTATATCCTACCTTAATAGTACCACCATAAATCATTATACTTGGTCGGTTGAGCCGGCCCATTGCCATAATTGCACCCGGCATCTGAAAATTTACAACATATGCTCAATTGCAAGAAAGAAACTACAATAACACATAGCTAAATGTTCAAAATAAATTGAGAAATTGGAGTCATGGTGAGACAAAGCATAGACAGCTTTTACAAGAGACAATAACAATAACAGATTAAAAGGGAAAATTTATCATAATTCAGCGGAAGCATCAATCCATGGAATTAATAACTGTTAATGATTTTAGAAATGCCTTTGTTACACTCAACGAAACAAACCACCACCAGCAGATTTTGAACTAAAGAGAAATCCAGGATTAAATCTTTCAGCTACTCCCTGTAACAGAACTAGAGATCCATCTATGGATTGGAAACATTACCATGAATGTTCCATCCTGGCACGAAACTAACTTAATATGTTTTTCTGTGATTAATAAAATAGACTCTTTTTGGCAAAAAAATAAAAATAAAAATGCAAGACAGGGTTGCAGACTTGCAGGGAAAAGGTAAAGAGCACTCAGACGTGGACAAGTAAACTTTACATAAACATAATCGATTTAACACTTAGTTTAAATGACTAAATATGATAGAAATCTTACAAAGCTATGCAGATCATAGATAAAAATATCTTACATTTTTGTCGCAACCAGGGATGGAGATGTTACCATCATACCACTGAGCACTCATGACAGTCTCAATACTATCCGCGATGAGGTCCCTAGACTGCAAGCTATAGCACATACCTCTTGTCCCCATAGAAATGGCATCACTGACCCCAATTGTGTTGAACCTGAACCCGATCATGCCAGCCTCTTGCACTCCTTCTTTAACCGCTTCTGAAAGCCTCAAAAGATGCATGTTGCAGGTGTTCCCTTCATACCACACTGATGAAATACCAATTTGAGGCTTATCCATGTCATCTTCTGAAAGGCCCACCCCATGGAGCACAGCCTGCGACCCACCTTGCCATTTGGGCTCTGTTATGAGAGAACTGTACTTGTTGAGCTTCTGTGTAGGAGTGGATTTAGGTAGAGAGTCCACAGGGACAGGTGCTGATTGTACTGCCTCTGCTCGGACTGATAAAAGGCAGGGGCGAGCAGATTGACGTTGACGAAGAAGTGTTAGTGGCTTCGACTTAGTTGGGGTTGCTGGAGAGAACGATGTGAATAGTGTCGACTGCATGGTTATTGCAAGCGATGATGCAAGGGCGTCCCGTGCTCGTCGGACGGAAAGGAGAAACGTGGAGGCGGATTTGAGCGGCGGCCGGCGACAAATGAGACCTGGAGACTGGTGGACTGTGGGGTGACGGAGACGGAGACACCCGGGGGGGGGGGGGGGAGTGAGGGTTGAAGGTTTTGTGTGTTTGGTTAGATCTGTAAACAGTTTTTCAATGCTAATTTGGAGATAACTCAGATAAGTATGTGATTTACCATTCTCCAATCCAATCAACCCCACTCAGAATAAGTCAACCAGGCTTTTATTGTTGTTGTGTTTTGCGAAAATCCCATAAAAAAACGTTTAAAATATATAAAAAACAAATCAGGTAGTTGAATAACCCAAATCCCATGCAGATTTAGGGGAGGAACCTGGAATTATAAAAATGTTTTAAAAGACAATTTTGCCCTTATCATATTACAAATCAAAAACCGAATGGTGTTCACCTTAGCCTGTTTGGTTGGGGGTTGAAAGAAAAGGAAAAATAAACTCCTCTCCTTGTTTAATTTGAGATTTTGGAGGGAAGGGGAGAAAAAATTTGTTTCTCTCACCCCTCTCATTCCTTTATTTTGGTTCCATCTAAATTGAGGTTTTTTTTGAAAGGAGCCAAAAATCTTGACTAACTTACCCCATCAATTTTGTTATATTCCCATCGATGCCCTCAGTGAAAAAATAAAATGGGGGCTTCTCCATTGGTTCGGAGTCGACTTCTTCGAAGTTGGCTTCTTCATCGCAAGTTCAGAGTCTCTCACCCAACACTGTGGCAATCTTAGAGGTCGGGTAGAGGTTGGGGTGGGGCGGAGGAGACGGTGGGGATTGTTGGGTGTGAGCTTGCAGAAGGGGTTGGAGGGCGTGATTGCAGAAGAGACATAGTGGGGGTTGGTGGGCGTGAGACAGTGGAGTAGTGGTGGAGGTGGGAAGAGAGAACCTCCATGGGGTGAAGCTGTGAGAGGTTGCAAAAGAGTATGCCTCCTGTACTTGCGTACTGTTTTTTTCTGTATTGTTTTGTTCAGAGTATGCGTGAGGAAGAATGAAAGATGAAAGGCTGATTGTGAAGTAAGAAAATAAATAAAATTTGTTAACATGTTTTAATACATTAATTAAAAATTAAATTCATCAAAAAATTAAAAATCATTCTATTAGTTTTTATACATTTTTTAACGTGATGACTCTTTTTTCCGATAATAGAAAATGATTTTTCCTAAATTATGCCATTTGAATTAAGATACAAATTCCTGGAAAAAAAATTAAGATGCAAATTAATTTATATAGAATAAAAGGAAGAAATTATAAATTAATATGTAAAGATAAAATGGTTAATTAATTACTATCAATCCTTCCTGCCCCTCTTAAACCAAACAAAGACCTCTCCCTACCAACCCAATCAAATAAGGTAACCCTCCATCCTCTCCTTCCATCCCCTCCCCTCCATCTCCTCCGCCCAAACGCACAGACGCCGCCAAGGGGACTACCCTAAGGGCCGGTTTGGTTCAAATAATTTACCCCTCCTCCCCTCCTCTAATGTCCCCTCAAACCAAAACACACCCTTAGGGTAGTGCCCTTGTCGGCGTCTGTGCGCTTGACCGATCAAATGTGGTAAGTTGCCTTCTTTCTTTTTAATTTTGTGTTGTGGTCGTGTTGGGTGAATGGATTGGAGGGACGTTGATGAGTTGAATCACTGAGTGACTAATTGGAACCCCTATAGTGACTTATGAATTTTTGTTTGTTTCAATGGTGTGGTATAGGAAATTAATTAGACTGGTATAGGAAATTAGAAAATTAGTAGAGAAATGCAGGAAAAATGTTCAGATTCCTTGATGCCACGATTAAAATCTCTGCTGAGATCATGTTAGAAGATAGATGGTTTTAGCCTGCCCAATGAATCTCGCAGGAAGGAATATGGCTAGTAACTCTTGTGGTGAGAGTGACTTGTCCATGTGGCTTTAATAAGTTAAAAATCATGTCCGGATGAATTATGGGTGAGATTGCTTAAGGGCCTGTTTGGTTTGATGGGAGGGGATGGGAGGGGAGGGGATGGAGGGAAGGGGATGTAAGGGAAGGATAAGATGTTACTTTGTTTGGTTTAGTTGGAGGGAAAGGAAGGGAAAGGTTTTTTAATGATCATTTGTTTGGTTCAAGAGGGAATGGGAGGGGAAATAATATCTAATTTACCATTTTACCCTTATATATTAGTTTATATATTTTTACTCATATAAATTATTTAAATTAATTTACACATCAATATAAAGTATATAATTTATGAAAATTCACTCTCATTGACACAATCACAAATCTCAATTTAAATTATATAATTTATGAAAATTCACTTATCTAGAAAAAAGTTGGCCAGCTCAAAACACAACAACAAAATCTTGGTTTTCTAATTTTCTTCCACTATCGTTTTCTCCTCTAGCTTTAATATATAATATATAATAGTTATTGGGCAAAAAAAAAAAACAAGTCATCAAAGATATTTTTCATGTCCCCCAGCTTTTATATACATATATTAATAAAATAATATATTTGAAAAAAATTAAAACAGCAAAGATCCATCTGAAAGAACGAAAAAAAACGCAAAGATCAGTTTATTGTCCGTAGCTCTCATTCCTTGGGAGCCATTAGTATTGTGAGGTGAGCAAGGGAAGGGATGCCTGTTTCTATGCATCAAGAGAGCTAAGTGGAAGAAGAAGCGTATGAGGCGGTTGAAGAGGAAGCGCAGAAAGATGAGGCAGAGATCTAAGTAGTTTTCTCAAAACAAATCTTGTAGTTTTATGTTCTCATTTTTTTCCCGTATGTTTGCTGTCAAAATGGAGCAACCAGAAGAGAGTAGTGCTAGAACTGCTGGTAACTCAAATTGATCTCCCTTTTACTTATTTATTTGGATCTTGTTGAAAAATGTTTTGTTTCCGAATTAAGAGGTTATTGAGTAAAAAAAAATGCAAAGATCCTTTGGGCACGAAGGAATGTGGAACTGGAAGAAATAAAAGGATGAATTAGAAATAGTTGCCGCAATGGAAGGGAGAAACCTATCAGAAAGACCAAAGGAAGGAGCACAATAAAGTAAAACCCGAAGACCAAACTCGAAATATCAGAGAAATATGAGGGTAAATTGGTCAGAAAATTTGGCTCCCCTCCAAAAAACCCCAATTTGGAGGGGAGCAAAATAAGGGGAGGGGATGGGTGAGAGAGTCAGATTTTTAGTCCCCTCCCCTCCAAAATTTTAAACCAAATGAGGGGAGGAGCTCATTTTTCGTCCCTTCCCATCCCCTCCCCTCCCCTCCCCTCCAACCAAACAGACCCTAAAGGTACTCCTATATTATGGAAAACTGGAAAGTAATGGAAGTTATTCAAGATGAAAGATGGAGGACTGATGTATTGAAGGAGTTGGTGTCAGATGAGGTTTTAAACAGAATTGAGCGAATCCCCTTAAGAAATCCCTTGAGAAAGGATGAGGTAGTCTAAAGACTCTATTTGAGAAAACATTAGAAAAATACGTTTACATAAATCGAGACAAAACTTCTTTCACAAACTTACTTTGTACACCATAAATTACGTTGGAAAAGTAACTTCTATCGCTAATCCAAATATGCACTAATTTAAAGTAAAGGATGCAAAAAAAAAAAAAAAAGAGTTAGAATAGTCAAGTTGAAAGTTAAAGAACCCTTTTTCTACTCTTCCCCGCGGTCATTATTGAAAGTTACTACTAAAATTGTCAGGGACTTCATCGAGCAGTTGTTTGTCATAGAATTGAGAAGTAAGTTAAAAAAATTGGATTAGGTGAAATAAGCAAGCAAGATTTAATGGCCAACGTGTGTGTAAGCATTTTCTTAAACATAGCCAATAATAAATTTATCAATACATAAAGGAATTAGTTTATATGGGCCTGTGTTTTTTTTAAGGAATGATTTCATGATATAATTGAATTTGTGAAGGAATTTAAAATATTGATGTCCTTGTGTGGTCAGGAGGGAATGTGGTGTGTCCCTGTCTTGACGAGACAGGGAAGAATCAGAACAAACCCAGACAAGAATAAGCAAGCGAGGGTGTTTGGCCAAATAGTGACTAGTATGGCAGGCCATATGAAGTGTGCCGACATGTAATATTTACATGATGTATTTATGGTGATTAATTAATGGAAGTCCCATGTTATTTATCATCTACTACTTTGATTTTGTCATTAACCGCTTTAGTTTTCATATTGACTGCTCATATTTCAAAAATTCCAACAATAAATTATGAATTCTCAAGAAAATAACGGAGTCCCTTGTTACTCACTATTTACTACTTTGATTTCGTCATTTACTATGTTTGCTTTGATAGTGACTAATCTTGTTTTGTAAATTATAGAAGTTCCCTATTGTTCATCATTCACAACTTTAATTTTGCCATTAACCACTTATGTTTCTATATTGACTACTCTTTTTCAAAAAATCTAACAATGAATTAGGAACTCTCAGACATAGAGTTATTTCTTATTTTGGAAATTCCCACCATGAATTAGGAACTCTCACACTTCTAGAGATTATTGAAGTCTTTTATTGCTCGCCATTTATCGCTTTTGTTTCAATATTGATTATACTTAGTTCGAAAGTCCCAACAATGAATTAGGAACTTCCACAATTATATGGAGGAGTTTTTGTTGCTCACCATTTATTACGTTCGTTTTGATATTTACTGGTCTTATTTTGAAAATTTTAACAATGAATTAGAAACTCAATCCCACATAGAGAAATTAATGGAAGAGTCCCTATTTGCTCACCAAGATTAATCTCTAAGGACAATGTCTTCTGGAATGGTATTCTTTGATAATGATCCCTGGATTTCTTTAGGATTGTGGGGAGTTTTTTCCAACGCATATGATCTCCATAGTTTGCTCATTTTGAATGATCTCATATGCTAATATCCGGCATAATAAAGCACGCAGCAACTTGGAATAAAATCCTGATGCACATTTCTTCTGCCAAACAAAATTCTGCAAACGATTGTGGTTAAAACACAACAAAGCTTGACAATTAGTTTTCCTCATTTGCTTCCTTTTATAAAGAACAACTGGTTCAACCAATGCACGAGAAGCAAATGTCTGATTGTCTCGGCCAAACGATAGTTGCCATAAATAGAATGAAAGCTCAGCGGGATTTACTTCAAGAAGCGGCAAAGGATGTGTACTCCGGCAGCTAACAATCAGAACAGGGGTGGGAAAATTATAACAAATTCAATAAATTGAGGGCAACTCGAAACCATGGATCACGAAGTCACCATTTGCAGTTGAAATCAACGACTTTGGAGTCTGTAACGAGGCACAAGATTAATTGGGTGTATTTACAAGAGTGAAATTTCAAAATTCATGGAAAAGAGAAAAATAGATTCCACACACACTTCAACTTTTTCTTGCATCAATCTTTATAAACTCACAAGAATTTTATAAGATCCTAACACCTAAGATTTCAGCTTTCGTAAGAGTGTCATCTGCAAGGGGAAGGCTGATATCTATCTTTCAACCATCCATTGAACCTGCACCCATACCTTAGCCATATGAAAATTGGAACCATTATTAGCATAATGGAAAGTTAATTTATTAGCAAACCCATTTGTTTCAAACTAAAAACAATATATGATCCTAGAAGTCTTTGGCCAATAAAAGCTCACATAAAACCAAGTATTAGTTGTTTTCAACTCATACAGAAAATGTACAGCCTAGTTCTTTTGCAGCAGTGTCAAGAAAATTAATAGACATTCCATGAGATAGTCGCCTGCGAGCTTCCCATGTCAAGCATTTTACTATATCAGCTTGCCAATCAATGACATCCGTGTTGAAGAACTCATAGGGGTGTTTGTGGATACCATTGATACGCGGTGATTTAGGGCTTGGTCTGATTGAACCAGTATGCAGAATGTCACGAAGAACCGACGTGCTTAGAGCACGGACATGTGCACTCGGATGAGAAAGGCAACGAATAGTGGCGGGTAGGCGACACTGCATATGGTTGCACAAGCAAATCAGTCTACAATACAATTCTAGAGAGACAAAACAAAATTATTCAAATAATGAGAACTAGATTTGTTCTTTAAAGGGGGGAAATACTATAGATGATTATCTAAAAATTGAACTAAAACTATCAGGATTATAAATGTATGATTAAACCTAAATTTTTATTTCTGCACTTAATCCAACCGTCTTCAATAAGAAGTTGTCTCCTAATGCAAAAGCAGATTGGTAATGTTCAGCTTATATGAATAATAAGTTTGTTTACCTTTAGCAGATTCGAAAGGCCATCAGCCACAGCAAATCCTGTTTCTCCCAACACCAGCACTGGCTGAACTGCTCTAGCTGTTGCTTCCAATAGCTGGTCATTCAGGGAAGACTTGATTAAATTGAGAACATATGAAATATCAAACCCATCATAGGTCCACAGTTTGTAGCTCAAATTATATAAACCTGGAGACTCAAATTACATCAAAAGTACATATTCAACACTTAGAACTTAAGAGATCATACTTGAGGACACACCTAACACTTAATTACATATATAATGCATCCTAATCAATAGCATGTAAAATATAAAACCAAAAACATTTATCCCCCTACAAGAAAGAAATCCCAAAAAATAAAACTCTAAAAATTCATAATTTCATGCACAGATGCCCCATGAGAGGAAAAAGGACATGCATTTTTGCAAAAGTAAAAACAAATTACTGTTTATGGGTATTAGAAAATATAACACTAAGTTAATGTACATATTTTCAAGTTAAAATATGGAATTAATGATGACAAGACACTATTAAGTAAATATTTCAACATAGTTTTATTCTGATGTAGCCATCATAAAGGTCGAGGCTGACTTTAAATTATGGTATGTAGATACTGCAGTACTCGTTCAACACAAAAGCATGTATAAAATGCTACCTCCAGCTGTGGTAAAGTGCAGGCTTCACCATCAACAAGCATGCCATCTGTGGCTCGTAGAAGTAAATCTGATGCACTTGCCACAATCACCAATGATTCTATCCTGTCATGATTCCTCATAAGTTCCACGATCAATTTTACAATCCTCTGGTTGATTCTCCACATCTTCTGACCAAGGTCATCATCTTTTGCAATCCAAGGCTGCAACTCTCTGTCCGCCTGACAAGAGACAAACCAAGGGAAGTGTAACTAAACAAATGAAACCAAAAAAAATAGAAGCTTCCAATATTTGTTTGATGAGATCTTCACTATAAGGTATATAAGCTTTCCAGACAAATCAAGTAAGTGTCATGAGTTTAGAGACCATAAAACTTTTTTTTTTTTTCAAATATTCAAGAAATGTTCACTATGTCTTAAATAGAATACTTGTCAAAGCCAGCGGCAGAAGTAAGTTAAAGCAATTAGTTCATAAAAAGACGAAAATTAGGACCTGGAGAATGACTGCTGTCGCAGCTTTTGATGGTGATGCTGAAACAACGTTGCATAATGCATCAACAACCTACATTAGATCCATATCCAATGCTCAGCTAATGAACGTCTTTGGGGCAAAAATATGGGCATAAACCCAATAGTTACACACAGAGACCCACACGCAAACATATATATATTTTTAACTGTAAATTATATTCATGTATCTCAATTATAAGTATCTTTGTTTCATTTATATAGCGCATCAATTGTATGTTACTCAATTTGAATACTTAAAAAAAATACTCATTCTTAATAAAATTAGTTATTATACTTAGAATACCTGTCTCCATCCTTGTTGGGCAGAAGTGCTTTCTGCACATGGTTGAGTTTCAGGAGATATGATCAACTTGTGCCATAACAGTGAAACTACAGAGAAACACAGTTCTTGTTTCTCTGCCATCATGGATCTTAGTAAAACTTGGGCACTGCAATTAAACCCTATATGCCTGTCCATTGTGAGGAAGTTGGCTAGATCCGAAGCATCCAATGGAAAACTTGTGATGCCGTTACCCAAGGCGTAACCAGATGCTTCATTTGAACACGAAGTTTTCTCAGATTCACAATTAGGCTTAGAAATAGCTGAAACCTCAGAAGGTGAGACAGCTGTCTGCTCAGAACTACAGTAGCCACTTTTTTCAGACTGAAAACAGACAAGGGAATCTTTCCAACTAGGTGTAAGGATTAAATTTGCTTCCAATGGCTCTGCCTTGTTAACAATAGAAGCAACAACTTTGCTATGAATATCTATAAGACTGTACAAAGATGATGCTCTGGAGTGAATTTCATTGTCCCATTTGCAACGCCTCAAAACTGATAGAGCATGCATGCAAGCTTTTGACTGTCTAAATAGTTCAGAAACATGGGCAGCAACCATAGCAGCTGCAACTATCTCATTTGAGCTGTAACTCCATGAGGTGCCAACAGAAGATGGCTTCAATGAAAAGAGTGCCTCTAAAATTGCCAAAATTCTGTGAGTGTGGCGTATTGCTGAATCTATACCATTCTGTAACTCATGTGAAGATCCATTTATCTTAACAGGGTTAATTTTATCTCCTACATTGTTGGAGATTGGACGATCACTACCTCGAGAAACCAAAGGAAATAATTGAAGCTCACAAGCAAGTGCACAAACTGCAGCTAGAACATAGGAATCAAATGCTGCTACAGGCCCCTGTTTTTTTAATTTCTTATGTTTTTCTTCTTTCTGGTTTTCAGATACTGCCTCTAAATCTTCCATTGTTTCTTCAGCCAAATAACTATCTTCACCTCTTGGTTTCTTGCTTCCACTGAACTGAGCTTCATGACTAAGGCAGACTGTCAAGACAACAAAAAGGAGGCGTGAAGCAAGCTCTACAGATGCACATGATTCTAAGAAGAGTGAATGAACCATAGTACGAAGTTCAGCCACAGCAAGGTTTTTGGAGGAAGACCCCAAGCTAGAGAGGTATCTAGTTCTGTTCCGCTTTCTAATAGATTCTGATGGAAATGTCCTCTGAAGAATAGCTTCCACTGTAGCAACAAATATTTTCATGAGACATGCTTCAGATGGACTTCCACGAGGGAGATATTCCAGAACCTTAACTAGGGGAATGTACAAATTCCATGATAGTAAGGGAGGCTGCAATGGGGTTGCAACTATAATTTCTGGAAGATCAACAGCTGATGAACTTAAAGGAATTAAGCCATAAGCAGCTTCCCATATGGTACAGATTCTCCATTCAGCCTCAGGACCATGGGCGCATAGCATTGATGCAATGCCTTGGGCAGTAGCCTCAATGGTGGCTTCAGCTGCGGGAACTTCTATCTGAACAAGCATTACATACTTCATTAAGCTAAGGAACATATCTGCGTCAGTGAAGAAAAACATGTAACTAATAGTGATGGATCAGTACCTGCTTTCTGTAGGACGAAATATACCCTCCCAAAGGTTCGTGCTGAACTTCAACCCCATCAACCTGCCTCAGTGGAGGAAATAGTAACGCTGGCTGTGAAAGTATGCGGAAAAGCAAAGCAGCTGCAGTATCAGCAGCTATTCCAGCTCTCATAGACATCGCAGTCCCTATAGCACGCAAGAAATGCAAATGCATCCAATTTCTAGGAAGCTGTATTGACATCAATAAAATAAAACATCAGTGAGATGTAATTTAAAACTTTTACATAGCCTCCAGAAAAATTCCAAAAAAGCCCCATAGGATGGCATCATTAGTAAGTAACCCCAATGCAATGCACATACAGAGTGTACAATGGATTTTTTTTTTTTCAAAGATAATGATGAGTAAATCATTACAAAAATGATTTTACATATGCTACAAATGCTGTAATGAAGCACTTTTCTACATAATCAGGTCAATATTTCCTTAGATCTATTAGGATTGTTCAAGCATACAATGTTTAGCTATTGCAAAAGCACAATGTACCTTAGCAATAAGGCTCAGAAAAAACAATGAGACACAACAATAGCCCTTTTGGAATCCCATTTCAGATACAATCATGTGAATGTGTTTTAAATTGTGCTGAATAAAGATTACCAGCTTAGTGTCATAATATAAGCTTTTGTATATATGCACCAAAATATACAGCTTACCCTTATGCCAGATGCATAATCTTCAGCAGCTCGAAGGAGTTCCACGAGCTGCACAGCAGCATCAAGAGCATCAGGAGCCCATGATGGTGGGGCTTCTAGAAGTCCAAGAAGAAGTCTTTGTGTGGCACTTGGAGTAGCAATGGCATAATATCTAAATGAATCAGATATAAACAATTACTCAGGGAGATGAACCTAATAAAAAAATTAATAAAAATACAGTAGATGCGTTCAGAATAACCTATGAAATAATCGTGCATATGGTTCAAGAGCTGGTAATCCTGCAACTAGATGCTCATCCAAGGCTGTCGTGGGAGGAGGAAGCAAAAGTGCAGGGACGGCAGCTGCTGTTAAAGTAGCAGTTTCATAGCGAGCAACTTCATCGTCACAAACACTTAATATAACACCAGCACCATTGGCAACAGCCCACCTAGGAGTTGATGGCATGAGCTGAGGATGCTTTCCAGAACCACCCGAAGAAGCTACAAGAAAAAAATTCCAATGACCTTAGAACAAATCTTTTATCACAGAAAATCTTCAATAATGTATTAAGATCATATACACAAGCACCAATATGATATCAAATTCTTGGAGAAATGCATCGTTATCACATGATTTTCTTATCTTTTATTCTCTCTTAATAAGCTTCCTATTTCCCAGATTAGTCCACTGTAATCATTCCTTCTGTTTTTCAGTTTTTATAAGCTTTTACAAAGAGTTATTTTGGCTTTTTGAATTCGCTGAATCTATGGGGTCAATTGGGAGATTCTTTGTTCTCAACTTCCCTGTAGATGTATGTTCTTCTGCTGCAATGAATAACAAGATCAACATTATTCCAAACATGGAAATTACACACAGTATCAGATCAAGCACATGCCTGAACCTCATAGAGGGTGAGCAAACACAGGAAACAGATGTATCAAGCATCGTCGCATGGTATTTTTATCTATCTCATGATCTTAATGGTGTTGAAGTGACGACTTGTGTGGAGTATGGAATTTGGCTTGTTGAAGAATCCAAAGAGTTGAGGAAGAATGGACAAGCCCAATAGTGGCCAAAAATAGTAGACTGGGGGCAAACTCAAATAAATGGATCCAATCCTACATCATTCATTTGGTCAACTTGGGAGGTTAGAAAAACCTTCCAACAAGGAAAAACAAAAAAGAAAAAAGCCTACATTATTTTTTTTTTATCTTTTGAAGTTTGATCCACAAGGACAGGGATCATTTATAGATTAAGGGTAATTAGGAAAGTAGAAAAAGGGTGATTAGGGAATTTGCTAGGAAACTTATCCAGCCTTTGTTAGTATAAGTAGCAGACAGATAGACTTGTAATGGTGCGAATTGAATAGTATTTTGGCATTTTGTTTTCTTCAGGCTTTTGCCATGTATCACAACCAGGACCTCAGAACTTGGTCTTGTCATCCCTAAGCTCTTACATTAGGGCCAAAATTCAAGCTCAGTCAGAAGAGTAGTTTTGCAAATTTATTATCAGAGTAGTTGGAATGGGGTTCAATAAAACAAGAAAGATAAAATTAAACCACATTAATAGCTATTCAAATAAAAGAAATGCCTGAAGGATTTTATATGATTGACAGGTCATAAAACACAATATTGTATTGAGCCATTATAAGAACAGCACTCTTTACAAATGAATCGGGGTTAAATTTACCAGTTATAGGAGGCTTGAGTTCTCCTGCAGCATATTTACCCATAACTCCACTGCACCTGTTGATGCAGACAATATCCATCAATTTAAGAAAAAGTATACTTACTCAGAGCCTAAGCCCACAACAGTAAATAACAGTTATATGCAAAGAAAAATTGAGAAAACAGTTAACAAAAGGTATTCATCACAATTATGATATATGTCCAACACTTGTTCTCTTTCAAGGGGAAAAATGACCAAGGAAAACTAAGATTTGCAATGTCAATAATTCAATCCTCCTTCTTCAGACAAATCAAATATATTTAATAATTTGGTGGACCTAAACGATGAAATTCAAGGGAAAACGAATACATTTAATGAACCGGAACACCTGCTAATTGGCAGCAGGCTACTAACTTTGATTTATGCTACTGCGAAAAATGCAATCACTTGCATAAAAAAACAGATGATAAACTACGGAACTCTTATGTTCTTTTAAAATAATTTTTGGATGAAGGATAGGTGACCATAATCCCAGATTATATTATATCCTTTAACAGGCCCCCTCAAGTTGAATCACTGGTCTCAGAATTCCTACCATACTTTGATGAGTTATCCACACTAATAGACCAAAATAAGGTTAAAAGAATATAGCAATGAAAAGTGTGTTGAGAGAACTACATTATGATTTAGAAAACAACCAGTTCTGAAGGAAAAGCCAAAAGCAGATTAACTATTCCATCTGCCCAAACCAGAAGAACCAAAATATTCATTTATATGTTGAACTAAAGAATACCCACCACCGGAAATAGTCACTTCTAATGCCCAGAGGTGCAGCCAGCAATATATCAGTTATCCAAGGAGACAACGGCCTTATAGGTTTCCTCTCCAGTTGTTTCAAACAACTACGGTCAAGCTTCTCATCAACAGAATTACTTGTTGTTGCATGGCAGCTGCTAGTGCTTCTTTCTGTTTCGCTGCACTGTCTTTCCGTTTTGAATATGGGACGGTTATAATGAGTTAAAATTCTCAAAATTTCACCACCTGCCAGAGCCCATTGCTCTGAATACTCATTCTGCCAAATGAAAACAACTAAAAAAAATTATTGATAGGGAACACCGCTGCAGAATGCAGATGCCTTATGCAATAAGAAACTGAAAGGCAGAATGAATATCCTAAATCATAAATTGAAACCATGAATCACAATGCCTATAATGAACACGACATATATATGTCCTGTTTAATTGAATCCTGTGAATAAAATAGGAACATCAGCCAAGGGATTTTACCTCACTTTTTGGGCAGACTAAGGAAATGAAAGAAGCAAATGGAGGACTAGTCTTATCATAGACTAGAGTCCCATCAATAACACATGAAATGATTGGAAGCACGACCGCATGACCATGCTCCGGATGGTGAAGGACAAAAGTTGCTGAATGAACATGTCGAAACAAAAGTAAGTTCATTGTCAAAATATTTTCGTTGAATCAGCCATAGCATAAACTAACATGGGTTAAAGCATAAATACCCAGAACATCATCAAACAGGAGTGTCTCCCTCGATGGATACCGGTTGCGGATTAACTGCCACATTCATTCAGATTATTGAGCAAGTGAACAACATTTGATACAACTCTTGTATGAAAAAAATCAAAATTTCATTGATTTGAAAGGAAAAAAAAAAGATTAATTTGTGAATATTAAACATTGTCCATAAATGAAGGGGCGTTCAACAGACCTCAGCAATGTCATCAGGGAATTGTTCTGACGTGAACTGGCCAAAGAACTCAACATAAGCAGCAATTTGATCCTAGGAAAACATTAAAATATGCCATAAGAAACAAAGATATGGAATAACAATTATGAGCCCTTGATATGGAAGAAGATATGAGAAACCATGAATATAGACTAGGGAACACTTATGAGTATGTTGCACATCTAAAGCATGGAGCAAATAGATATCCAATAATCTTTCACATGAAAAAATTGATGAAAAAGAACTTATGAATTCAACAGAAAAATAGATGAGAAACTTCATGGAGAAAAGATTGCAAAATCCTTTTCCAGTTCCAAGTTATCTCAGAGTTTAGCCTGTGTCAGTTTAAAGACTTCCTTATTATATTTCTATACAAATCCATCTTACTCAGCATAATTCAATATTTTAGACGTTTTAAACTTTCTTGCTGCAGTATCCTCTACAAATGGGCATTTTATCAAAATTCTCAGATTAGTAACTTGAGGTTAGCTCAACTAGGTGTGGGTTAGGATGCAAGGTTGCATATTCAATTCTCCTATTGTACTGAACAGATTTTGTCTGCTTAAATATAACCATTTGTGTGATCTAATGATAATGCAAGACCTCCCAAATCAAAACCTTCATACTGATGTGAACATATAAAAGAAAATGTTAACAATAACAAGCCCAACTAGATTGTATGCTTAGCATGAAATCCGATGTCAAATGCACTCGCTATTCATGACTCATAAATAGTGCAGCACCCAATAAATTTTATTGTATGTATTGATGTACTGATTTGCTTCTAAAGATTTCCACCTAACGACATCTCTTCATACATGTTTTCCTCCTGTTGTTTTGATTAATTCCAGCCTTCAGTGGATATAGCATCAACGAAATAGAGAATCTTGATAAGGGAAAATAACTAGATTGTGGGATTGTGCTTTGCGTGGAGCTTGAAGTGAGTCACACTATTCATCGCTTATCAATAATGCAACCTCCTTTGCATTTTATATTATACATAGGTACCAATAGTCAAAATGAGTAATTTGTAAAGTAATTTATCGATGTAATTTTGTATTTACCTTGTATTATATTCAATTTGAAACGAAGTTCATTTCTTGTGTTGTATTCACTTCATAATTCGTTTTTGCAGTTCAAGAATTCTGAATATCAAACTTTGAGAAACATAGGATGCCAATTTTGAAAGAAAGTTTGCTGTCTTCTCCTTCTCCTAGAAAGAAGGCAACCAAATAAAAATGAATACGTGGATGGTTCTCTACCCAACTAAAATTCCTGAAAATCCTCTTCCATGCTTCTCCGTTAAATGCTTAAGAACGATTGTGCTTCATGTTGAATGTTAGAATTTTATTTATAACTATCACAGTATAATCTGCTACAAATATTTCTCACTGAAATCCAGAACTGACTGATAAACATAAATCAGAACATTTCTAATAAAGACTCGAAGTAGTAGGTACCTTTTTTTGTTGACCGTCTCGTGGGGGAGGCCAGAACAACGAGGAGAACCGAAGACGGTCAATCCACCTTTCACTGGAACCAGCCATGGAAGAGGAAAAACTTCTGATACCTGAACCGATAACCAGAATCTGGCCAACCGGCTACCAATCAAGGATTAAGATATCGTAATTCAGCATTCCCAGCTAGAAACTCCCACAGATATTCGTACCTCAATATCTAATAAGAAAAATCAATCAATCGATCAAAGCGAATCGCTACGTTCTTCCATTTTTTCACTCTCGTGTAAACCAAACAGAAGAAATTATTTAGCAGGAAGGCAAACAAATGCATCTCCCAGAAAATCGCAGCAATTCACTGCAAGTACTTTAGCAGCTTGATTCCTCTGCACTTATACCTCCGATCACAAAGTTTACAATTTACAGGAGATTTTTTTACTCTCTTTTATTTCCCAAATAAAAAACAGTAAATAATCAGGAATTTATTTTTTAAAAAATACAACAAAAATCAGAGGTATGAAATGAAACAGCCGTACCAAACAAGAAGCAAATCTCAGGGAAATTATACAACTGAGCGAAACTGAAAAGAAAATGATGCAGAATCCTCCTGGAGAACTACATAGTTTTCTTCAGAACCATACAGTTCAGTAGCCAAAAAGAAAATTGAAATTTAAAGAAAACAATCACTCAAAAATCTAAGAACATAAATAAAGAGAAAACTAAACCAATCTAAGAAAACAGTATCATCATCATCGTCATGAAAAAATAAACAAGAGAACAGCAAAATCCGTTCACAAAAATGCAGCAGCAGAATAATTCCCCCCCAAAAAAAAAAATCCGTACCTAAAACTTTGTGAGAATACAGAACCGATTGATTAACAAACTAATTAGTCTGATTTGGCGAGTGATGGTGGAAAAATGAGAGTCGTCGTTTGGGTAATCAGAGTATTTGGAGCATGAAAGGGGAGATTTAAAAGAAGTGGTGGAGGTTTTAATGAGAGAAAGGAAAGAGATCAGAGAAGATCTTTTAAGAGGTCTAGGAAGCTTGGAGGGTGAGCTGACGTGGCGATGATATTTTCCTCTCGCCTCAGAGGCTGGGGGTCACGTCATGATTGTGTACAGTACCCGCCATGTATACATGGCAAATGGAATATGCTTCATTCACATGCATGCATTTGATTCACTCTCAATCTAGCATCCAATTTGAGAAAATAATAAATATTTGAATATAAAAAATAATAGTTAAACTAATTATTTAAAATAAATGGGTGTTAGTTTTACTAAAATACTTTATTTAATCATATGCATTAAATATGTCCCTTGATTAAAAAAACCCTTAATATATGCAATTAATAGATTACTTTAGGGGAAAGATACTTCGTCCGCTTCTTAATGTAAAACTTAGTTGACTCTTTTTTAAAAGACTAAGTAAATTAAATAAATTACTTTAAAGTATTTACATTTATCATTTTTTTTCTAAACTAATTTATCTGACTTATAAAGCAATATATAATCTAATTATATATAAAATATGCTATGATTAAGTAATTTATTTAACCTTATTAATCTCTCCAAAAAAAAGTCAATTAGATCTTATATTAGTATTAAGGTTCTGAAGGAGTATAAATTTGGGAGATTTTTGTCTTATATTTATAATTAAAGCAAGTTTTTTATCTATCTCTTGTGTTAAAAACGGATGGAGTACTTAAAAATTCAAATATTAAAAGCCTTTTCCCTAATAATCTAAGATTTTTTTTTTTTGGCGAGTTACTAAGAATGTCTCCAAGCTACTTTAAGCTTGAAACCAATCATTTTTCAATACTTAGATTGCATTAAAAGGTTTTTGTCTCTGTCAATAAGTTATCTTTTCAGAATTTAAATTTATGTTATCCTTCTAATATAGGTGAGACTGCTACTGCTTCAAGCAACAGTTCAACGGTAAAAATAGAAGAATTTTAACCCCTTGCATCTTACTTTTGTGGAAGATTTTGACTTGGATAATACGATATAATTCTTCAAGGAATTTGCTGAGAATTTTGGTGAAAATGATAAGCTTTAGGAAGATTCCTTGTGACCTATTTGCGTTGCATAAAATTTTTTTCTGATTTTTGTTTACATATTTCATATAATATTTCTTTCTTTTTTAAATCCCATGTTTACTATGTTATGATTTATCTATATTATAGTTTGTTTCCAAAAATACATAATAATGTCAGGACTAAGGAGGCCATGTTTGTTGAAGGTGGATACAGATTAAAGGTGGTAAAATGAATTGACAAACGCGCGTTGGAAAGTAAGAATAGTTGAGGGGACACGGAGACAATAAAATAAGATTATTTGGGTGTCTGCTTCTGCTAGATATTTTTGGGTGCTTTTGGACACTTGTGACCTCATTGCTCCTAATCCTAGGGTTTATTATTAACACCCCCTAATTATTATTTAATAACATCTTTCATCAATCATACACCTCCACGATCCCTTCTTTGTCTTAACTCAAATCTCCTTTTTTAAAGCATTCAATTATTTAACTTTATTTACCATTAACATATTTTTAACTCATCCCTCCGTCCTTAATATTTATTTTAAGAAGGCTGGCATCCTAAATTAAAAAACCCTTTACAAGATTCTATAAATAATTTTAAAAAAAATCATTTCTTATATGCCCTTAAAATAATTTATAGGCATTTCAAGTTATGAAAGTCTTAACATTTTAAGAAAAGGTGAAACAAACACTAAATATTTTATTTTTTTTGTTGAGGAAAGTATATCTCTTACCCCGCATGTGCTAATTAAAGAAAATTATTAATTCCTGCCATAAGCAAATAAAGGACAATTTTTATTTTTTTTTATAATTTGATTAAGGGTTTTCTCTTTCGAGGCTTATAACGCAAACCAACATTTTGAAACCTAGATCGGACCGGCCCGGGAACCGGCCAACCGGGCATGGAAGAACCAGACCGGTTCAATAATTTTAAAAAAATTAGATTTTTTAAAATTTTTGTTTAGAATTTCATGTTAATAAACCTAAAATATTCAATTTCTCACCGATTTTGTCCCGGGTTAGCTTCGGTTTAACCACTGACCCTTGACCCGATACCCCGACTGGTTATGTGACTGGTCCATGTTTCAAAACCTTGGCGTAAATAGTTTTTGTTCCTTCCAATAAGTATAATTCCTAGGATTTAAAATTTCAAACTTGTAATTTTCTTTTTATATACTTAGCACCCCAACCAACAACTTGTTGGTTTTTCTAAAGAAAACAAAGAAAGAAACAAGATGTATATTTATACACAGTTAAATTTTTCTACTTAATGTTTTTAAATTAATTATATGTTGAATGCATGAATCCATATCATATACACCTATATAGTAAGTAGGATGAATAATGTTACTTAAAAAGATAAACATCATCACCCATAAGTAGTGGTATCAGTGGTGGTGTCTTTCATCCAATGAATACCAATTTATGTGTGGACTTTTAAGAATTATATATGTGCGCACTAATCATTATTTAAATATATACTCATATTTTCACATTATATTAAATGAGTTGACTTTGGTAAAGTAGTGGAATCTATTTTTCCAAGGACTTCACACACACACTAAAAGTCAACTTGATTAGAAATGCCATAAATATCTAAAAGAATTCCGACCAAGTGAGAAGAGCACGATCAGTCGTCAACTTAAATACGGCAAATTTATATATATTTTATATATGAACGATTGTGTTTATCTCAGGGATATGTAACCCGGACCGGGTTCTCGGTCCGGTCCGGGTTACTATTTAAAAAAAATATTATTTTTCTTTTAGAATTTTATATTTTAAGTCTAAAATTTTTAATTTTTTATGAGTTTGGTCCCGATTTAGCTTCGATTTTGCTCCGGTTTGATCCACTGACCCTTAACCCAATACCCCGATCGGTTTAATACTCGATCCGGATTTTAATACCTTGATTTATCTTAATGGTTTCATTTGTTTGATCCAACCAATTTCCAACAGAGAACTCAATGGTGATTGTCAAATGAGGCAACGTCATGTCTGTCCTCCACCCTGTACAGTATAAACCGTGCAATTTAATTATAATTATAATATGTGGGCAAATGTCGTTGACAAGATTAACATTTTCATTGTTTAGTTACAATTCTCGTTTACTAATTTTAAATCTCTTTATTATAGGATGAAGAATGTTGTGTGATTGGGTAAGTTAAAATAAAGTGATTTACAACCTGCATAACTCTATAAAATGATCTCATGCATGTATCATTATAAATTAAAAAAAAAAAGATAATTGGTACTGTAGAAGTGTTTTAGAATTATTTTTACCTTTAAATTCTGTTAACTAACATATGCGTGTCCAAAAATATTAGGCCTTTTTCTATATTCACGATTGAAAAAAAAAAAAAAAAGGAAATCAATCAAGGTAGGGACAAAGCAAGGAGCAAAAGTTTGATTGAGGGGAAGAACAATCTAGAATCAAGACAAGAAAGATACTCTATTCTTTTTCTTTTCTTTTGGACATAAAAAGATACTCTATTCATATAATAATAATCATGGACTTTTTTATTGAAAAGTCTGGTCATAAAGATGATTTTATAATTAGGGAAATAAAAGAGAAGAGTAAAGCATAAAATATACTCTTCCGATTTTTTTAATAAATAATTTGTTCTCTCTTAAAGTTGGTGTTTTTTATAAACAATTTTCACCATATATCTCAAAATTTAAACTACTTTTAATTTTCTACCCCTGTTAAATATACGTATTTGTATTAGTTATCCCCCACTCACCACTAATTATCTTTCATTTATTCATTTATTACATATTATCTCTCATATTTTATATATATACTCTCATATTTGTTATTGATTCTCTCTTCAATGCAAATAAGGCATAATTGAAAGAAACAATAAATTTTTTATATATTTATTATTTTTAACTAATCATAATCACCAGTTCATTTTGTGCAATAGGATAAAAGTTACTTATAAAAAATAACATCAAATTTTAGTTTTAAGTCCAATAATTCTATAAATATTTTGTTTAAGTTTAATGCATGTATCAAAATCAAAACTCATAAAAAATATAGGGATCAATTGCTAAACTCATACTAAATCCATATAAAACTGAAGGGCCTAAAAGCTAATAACTTGAAATTGTAAAGACTAAAATTTAAATTCGATCAAACGGGTATAATATGATATTTTGAAGATGAAAAAAATCTTGTGGGAGTCTAATTACTTGTCGGTCAAGAAATCACATTATAATTATTATTATCATCTCCATTATTATTAAACCAAAGCACAAATGAGGAGGTGACAAGTCCGAGGAGGGAGAGACAAGAATGAAAAGAAGAGGTTGTTTCAGTTGGGGCCAGAAGCCGAAAGTAAGACAGTTACTTCGTTGGTCATAGAATGAGCGTATTTTATGCTATACGTGTCCCTTTCATAACCGTCCATGTGTCGCGGGACAAAAAGGTGGTGGGCCCGTGTCGGCAAATGATAATGTTATTCTAAAAGCAGTGGACGGCTTGAGAATGAAGATAAGTCCTCGTGTTGATGCAGTGTCTGGCTTCAATTAAATTGTTAATTAGTATTAATTACCTACTAAAACTAATCCCAGTTTTGACAAAACCAATGGGCGACCTCTTTTATAATCAATAAATCATAATCCAAATTAAGTCAAAGATCTTTATATTAAAATTATTTCGAAAGACCCGACCAACAGAAAATAGAGAAGCATGCAAAAATTATTGGAGTATTATATGGTACTCGTGTACTAGCTAATATTAATTGATTCACAGTCTTTTATAAATATCTGCAACTTAGCCTCTTAATTTTTTTTTTTAAAATTCTTTTCAAACGTGATACCATAGACTAGTGTGGTTTGGTCAGATGTAGTTGAATTCAGGCATGTTTGGGAGAGCTTATTTTGAGAAAATAAGCCCAATTTACGTAAGCCGAGAAAAAACTCCTCTCACATACTTACCTCGTATACTGTGAATCACGAATTATAAGCACTTATTGCCCAAAAATAAGCTCTTCCAAACAAGCACGAAGGCAGTCTGAGGTTTTCCCGTTTGACCTGGTGGGTCATTTGCCCAAAAAAAAAAAAAAAACTTCTTTTTGTATGAAATAATTAATTAGCAAAAATAGGAATTATAAGAGTGCATATTTTGGATGGTATATAAAAAAAAAAGTGTGCGAGGGGAAGGAATATTCTGAAGACATGGGGAGTTATGTGGCCTACGAATTGGCCTGTCGTGGCATTCACCAATAAGGCCATGAATATTCTTGCGCCTTGGACTATAAGTGTCACCATTCCATTTCTTGTGCCTCATTAAACTCAGATCAAGATGCATGTTTGGGACATTTGTCCAGGTAAGGCTTCATTAAACTCAATTTTCAAGCCCCTTTATCATTCTTGTTGGGCTTGTTTGGTCTCAGGGGAAGGGAGGGGAGGGAAAGTGGACGGAGGGAAATTTTTTTTGAGTTGAATTTAAAAAAATTTAAAGAAGTGGAGTTAAAAATTTTTAATTAATTTTTCTTACTCTTTTATCTTATATATTCTCTTTATTAAAATTTTATTACCCCACTTCTTCAATCTTTTAAAATTCAACTCATAAAAATTTTATCTCCCCTCCCTTCCCCTTCGAATTCCTCACACCAAACAAACCCTTAAGCAAGAACGTCTATCATTCTCCCAAACAATACAATCAAGCTTCTAAATCCTTTGGGTTAAGGTACTTAAATAACCATGAACTATTTTCAAAAATGCAAAAATAACCATGAATTATTTTTTTTGAGTAAAGGTAACAATGAACTATGTAAAATGGAGTAAAACCGTTAATATCATTAACGATCAACATACACTTCAACATTATAATTAACGGTCAATGTTTCTTATTTTAAGGGTTTTAAAGATTTTACTCCATTTTACATAGTTCATGGTTATTTTTGCTCCAAAAAATAATTCATGATTATTTTTGCACTTTTAAAAATAGTTCATGCTTATTTAAGCACCTTAACCCAAATCTTTTTAACATGGTCAGATTCTTCCGGATAGGCAAGATTCTCAAGACAGGGAAAATACAGAATATATTTGAATATTTAGAGAAAAAAATAGGATATTACAATTTGAGCTTTCAAATGAGAAAGAAATTTAGAGAAGGCTTATGATAGAAGACATATAATGAATTATGCTTAAGCGAAGAGAGGATGAGAGCCTCACGTATACATGACAAAATTTAAAAAGGAAAGGTGATTTTTTTGTGGCTAAGCATTAGTATCTTTCTCTTTAAAGTAATCATATTCAAGGCACTATCGAGAATTAAATGTAGGTATCTCTCTTTAAGGATTCAAATCTTAGTTCATAATGTTGGAATAAGCTAGCATTTTTCTGTTAGAACCAACTCTATTGTTTATTGGGTGAAATTAAGGATGTGTAAAGTGATGCATGCAGGGATAAGCTTCCTGTCTTTTTTTTTGCCATAACGAGACCCGGCCCCAAAAATCTATATGAATTGGATTGGATAGATGATGTAATTATGCACCTTCGTTTACTATTTATTGGTCACCCTCAATTTACCAACTTGTTTGCCAACTTGCTCCTCTCTTCTTCCCACTTGCCAACTTCCACCATCCTACCCCATTGCCCTACCCAACAGGGAAAGAAAAAAAAAAGTGGATTCCTCAATTTGCACATAATTCAAAATGAATATATTGGAAATAATCTTGTTCAAGGTGCTGCTAAGCATCAAACATAAGCACATCTTTAAACGAGGATCCAAACATTGATTCATTACATTAATCTCTTTCACAAAGCTCAACACATTGGTATATAATTTGGTATGTTGCATAGAATGAATGTTGGTATTGATATATAGAATGAATGTTGGTTTTTTTTCTTCTAAGCATAAATATCCTCTTATTAGAGATAATCCTGTTTCAGGCACTGTCAGTGAATAAATATTGTTATTTTTTTTTTCACTAGATACATGTATTTTTCTATTTGAGGCAATTCTGTTCAAGCCATTGTTAGACACTCTCCTAACCGGGATTCAAATCTTGGTTCAGTATGTCACTAGGAATTAGCCCTTTTTGTTAGACCCAACCCCTAACCTAGCTGGTAATGAGTGCTGGTATTGATATGTCAGTAGGAGGAGCGCAAGGTGGAAGCAGTCCATTGGGCCTCTTTGTTGAGCCAGCATTATATGTGTGATTATAGGCTGAGTGTTTGGCCCATTAAATGGCCCACGTAAACCATTTGGGCTTTTGGACACGAAAACACCCATCATCATTCATCACCTTCTTACTTTTCTCATGTCCACATTCCACCAATTTTTTAATGCTCCCACATTTTGCGGCGTTGGCCGCTGCCTTTTCTTAATTATAAACATGGAGAGATTAGGATAAAATTTGACAAAAAGACACTTAAATATCATTTATATTTATAAGACTCCAAAAATTTTGTTAACACATGAAAATAACATAATGGTAATGTCGTAGGAATATGAAATTTTGAAGTCTGTGTATTTTTAACAAAATGCCCCTAATATTTAAATTAAAAAAAAAAGAAAGAAATAAACCACAATAGCTGGAGCACTGCCACTGGCCGACCGCCAAAGCTCCAGCGCCGGCCGGTCTGCACCCTTTAGCCGCCAAAGCTCCAAATTCGAAGCCAAAATGGTGGAGGTGGGATTTGAATCCACCCCACTTTGGTTGATTCCAAAAGGCTTGGCCATTACCCATTGGGCCCGTTTGGTACGCTGAAATTGATTTTGATGGAAATGGATATGGATATGGATATGGAAATTGGGACTAAAAGTATGTTTGGTATGTCATGAAAATGAGATCTAATTTTTATATAAAAATACCAAAATGTCCTTCAATTTTTTATTTTTTTTGAAGGTAGTGGAGGGTAATAGATGGAAATAATCACATGGAATTGTAATTCTTAGGTATTTTGATGGAATTGATTGGGTGGAATTGAGCCTATTTGGCTTCCATTTTCCAATTCCATCATACCAAACAAGCATCATGATGGAATTGATCATCAATTCCATTTCCATCACCCCTAATTCCATCATACCAAACATGGCCATTGGGTCACCAAGTATCCTTTGAAATATATTGACATAAAAGAATATATGTATAATACATATAAAGGTGGTGGAGCTGGGATTTGAACCCACCCCACCTTAGTTGATTCCAAAAGACTTTGCCACTGCCTATTGGATCACCAAGTATCCTTTGAAATATATAGGCATAAGACTATATACGGGGTAAACAGTACTTTTGGTCCCTCAAGTTTGGGGCAATTTTTGTTTTGGTCCTCGGAGTTTAAAAGCTGTGGTTTTGGTCCCTCAACTTTGGACCGTTTCAAAACGTTGGTTCCTCAACTTTCAGAAGGACTTGCCGGGCCCTCTGACGGCGTTAAATCATCCCAGGTGGCACTAACGGTGTTAAAATTGACTATGTGGCATGCTGAGTAGACTGCTGATGTGGCAAGTTTTATACATGTGGGCTGAATTTAAAAACGAAACAGAAAACCTGACAGCAAAAAACGAAGCAACAGAACAAAAACCCAACCCAAGAGGACTCACGCTTTAGGAAGAAGTGGAAAAGGGCGAATGAATCCACTGTTTCGACGAGCAAAAGTGGCGCTGTTAGGTCATATCCGAGCGACAGTGATTTTGCCGGTGAAGTCTGAGAGGAGCGACTAGCTTCGAATAGTCAAGGCATTATCCGAATAGTCAGTGTTATTTTAAACTCAGTTTCTAAATATGTTATCCGGATAGTAGGATAAGTATTCGAATAGTAAGGGCACTATTCGATTAGTATGATGATTATCCGAATAAGTTTTTGATGAATTTCAACATCGAATAATCACAAGACTATCAGGATAGTAAGGAGACTATCAGAATAATATTTGACATATTTCAAAGAGGACTATTCGAATAGTAATGGAACTATCAGAATAGTCTCAGTACAAAAAATCAAATATTATTCGAATAATGAAGTTACTATTCGAATAGTCCATAACTGAAAAAAGGGTGATTTTATTCGAATAGAAGAAGTGCTATTCGAATAACGCACCAGACTCTGTTTCTTTCAGCATGGGCGATGTTCACTATTTTGGTCATATCTCTCAAACCACAACTCGGATTGAGGTGAAACCAGTGGCATATGAAACTAGACTTCCAATGCGTCATTTTGACACCAAGATCACATTAAAACGAGTTCAGATGTGAGAGATATGATCTGTTGAAGTTGATATATGAATCAGCGTCATATTCCTGGATAGCTTTGGTATTTTGGACATAACTCCCAAACTATACATCGGATTGAGACGAAACCAGTGCCATATGAAAATAGACTCAAAGAGATTTCCATGGATAGTTAATTTGGAATATTTGAAGTTATATCCTAAGAGCTATGCCTTCTGGAATTTGCTACTCGTGATTTCAGATATTGTCTAAGAACAGTAGATACTCTTTGGATCATAACTTTTTATATACAATGAGTTTGGAGCTGATTCTTGTTGCATTGAAATGTAGACGATGAGAGCTTTCCGATGATATATAATTTATCATGGATTTATATCCAAAGAGTGACGCCCTCAGAAGTTTATTCAAATATAGAGGTTGCAGTATACGTTTGTGAAGATTCATTATCAAAGGTGCACTATTCGAATAGAGCAAGTACTATTCGAATAATATCATATATTTTGTGTGAAAGACTATTCGAATAACGGTTGGAATATTCGAATATGAAAGTTCATTATGAAGAATATTATTCAAATATAAATGACACTATTCGAATAATATAATTTGTTTTACAAGGCAGCTATTCGAATAAGGAATTCACTATTCGAATACACTTCAAGTTTTAAAAGTTTGTTCAGATAAAGGATAAAGTATTCGAATAAACATTACTCATTATCAAAGAAGGCTATTCGAATACAACAGATGTTATCCGAATAACTGATTTTCTAGAAAACAGAGTATCACCTTGAAACTTCTGAGAATCATTGAAATTTTGTGTAACTTGTTCTTATTGATTCTAATCACTCTAACACTTTATTATATTAGTGATTAAAATGAACATTAAAGATGACCTGCATCTTTGCTGATAAAGTGCTTCACTGTCATTTTCCCTTTTGGCTAAACTGTGTGTTCTGTGCTTTTCTTTTGTCTTGTGTGTGTTCTGTTGCTTCGTTTTTTGCTGTCAGGTTTTCTGTTTCGTTTTTAAATTCAGCCCACATATATAAAACTTGCCACATCAGCGGTCTACTCAGCATGCCACATAGTCAATTTTAACACCGTTAGTGCCACCTGGGATGATTTAACGCCGTCAGAGGACCCAGCAAGTCCTTCTGAAAGTTGAGGGACCAAAACCACAGCTTTTAAACTCCGGGGACCAAAACCAAAATTGCCCCAAACTTGAGGGACCAAAAGTACTGCTTACCCATATATACGTATAATACATATAAAGGTGTACTGATATTTGACTAAGGGTGTATTTGGTCAGAGGGTAGGGGAGGGGAGGGAGGTAAATTATCTTTTTAGGTTGAAAGTATTTACATTTTGGGTAAAAACACAAAATTTAAAAAAATGAGAGGGTAAATTTTGGGTTTCATAAGTACAAAATTGTAATTTACCCCCTCCCCTCCCCTATTCTCAACTCCCCTACTCTCAAATTAAACACACCTTAAAAGAGTAATGGAAATAATTGAAGGTGTAATGACATTGACTAGAAGCGTAAGGATATTAATTAAATAAGTAATGATATTAATTAAAGGCGTAAATGTATTGACTAAATGCGCAATGATATTAACTAATTGAGTAACGATATCGACTAAAAGAGTAAATGTATGAATACCTCTACTTCTTTACTTAATATCATTACTCATTTACTCAATATCATTACGCCTTTGGTCAATACATTTATATCTTTAGTTAAAAGTATTACTTATTTAGTTAATATCATTAGGCATTTATTCAATACTATAACTCATTTAGTCAATACCATTACGCCTTTACTTAATATCATTACTTATTTAGTTAATATCTTTACACGCATCTAGTCAATGTCATTACTCATTTAATTAATATCATTAAGCCTTTAGTCAATGTGTTTACACTTTTAGTTAATGTCATTACCTATTTAGTTAAAATCATTATGCCTGTAGTCAATACCATTACTTATTTAGTCATTACCATTACGCCTTTATTGAATATATTTATACATTTAGTTAATATCATTACTCATTTAGTCAATACCATTACGCTTCTAGCTAATATTCTTACGTCTCTAATCAAAGTCATTACGCTTTTAGTTATTTCTATTACTCTTAGTCAAATATCATTACACCTTTATATGTATTATACATATATATTCTTATGTCTATACACATCAAAGGAGTTTCGTGGTCTAATAGCTAAGCCTTTTGAAACCAACTAAGTTGGAGTGGGTTCAAATCTTTACCTCCATCACCTTTGGATCCACATTTTTTAAAAAAAAAGTAGTCCTTCCTCAAAAAAACAACCACCAAGTTGGAGTTGGAGTAGAGTGGTTTTTTTTTCTTTCTTTTTTTAATTTAAATATTAGGAGCATTTTGATAAAGATATACAAGCTTCAAAATTTCAAATTCTAACTACATCATCTTTTTATAATTTTCATGTATTAACAAACTTTTTAGAATTTTATAATTTTAAATGGTATTTAAATATCTTTTTTCCATATATTTTTTAATATAATTGTACGTTATTCCCTTAAGTTTCAGTATTTACTATATTTATTCAGAATACATTTTCTCATAACACAAAGTAAAAGATTATATTTATCTTGTAACCCTACTCGCTCTAAACATTTCCCTTAAAATCTTGTTGAGCATAATATTGTGAGGTTGAACCTATATGAAAAGTACAATAGGCGCTTGAATTATGAAAACAAACAAAAATATTGCCACCTTCGATGCTAAATATAGGATATCGTTATATGACAATTTAGGATGGGATGATTGTTATTTAAAAAAAAAAATCCCCTCTTTTTATTATTGTAAAACGACGGGAGGAAAAGTCCAAAATCACCAGACTTTATCCCCCGTGTCTTGTCCCTGTGCCTGTCAAAACAATCGCATTCACGTCATCACCAGACTGTGCCCCACGTAAGAATAGATATAAGAAAATATCACGAGGGTCCGATTTTAGTATTTTACTTCCCAAAATATGAAATATCCATTTTTGTTTTTTACTTAAGGCCTCAATGGTATAATCTCCTTTAAGCCTTAAAGCACAAAGAGTATGAAATATCCATTTTAATTACTCCATCGTATATAAATATAATGTACATGCTATGTTATTTAAGAGGGGTACTTTAGTTCTATATAGACCCAATCCTATCCATTGGCAAAAAAAGCAAAAAAAAAAAAAAAACAAACAAAAAAAAAAATAAAAATGATATCCCACACACATCCTTTGTTTTTAACAAGGTATTAAAACCCGGATTAGGTATTGAATCGGTTGGGATACTGGGTTAAGGGTTAGTGGGTCAGACCAGGGCCAAACCGATAAGAAATTAAAGATTTTAACTTATTGGTATGAAATTTAAAAAAAATATATAATTTTTTTTTAAAATTGAAAACCGGACCCGACCGCGAACCGGATCAATTTATCGGCCGATTCGCTGGTTTTCGGGCCGGACCGACGGTTTAGTCTGATTTGCATAACCCTGGTCTTTAGGCTTTGGAAGTCAAAATATCCGCGACCCACAAAGCTATAAAATTCGTTTCTCTTGGGTGATATTTAATTGAAGGGTGATGAATCAATGGAATAGAATTTGGTGCTCCACGTCTAGTAAGGAGCTTCGTAGGCCATTCATTGTGCTCGGCACTTTTTATATAAAATAACAATAATAATTATAATTTATCCTTTTAGAGTTTAGTCACGAAAGTGTAAGCAACTTTCATGATTATGAGAAGGTATCTGAGTATTCCTTCACTTTTTTTTCTAAATTACCGGAATGACCTTTGAAAGTTGTTATATACAACTTAGTGTACGTAATATTTAATTTAAAAAAATGGCTATAAGTACCTGTTTAAAATATCTAATATGTTTTTATAAATAGAAAATATTAACACTCTAAAAGATTTTATACACAAAAGTAATAACGTACCAGTATTCCAATTCAGTTACTTATGATCACTATAATTTTCAAACAGTTATTAATGAGCAATATTCCCTATTTAGTATGCCATTAATGAGCAATATTCCCTATTTATTTAACAGATATGCCAATGTTGTATTTTCAGCATTATTGACCCAATATATTCCAGGTCTATTAGTAAGCCTAAAAATTAGATTTTGTGGAAAAAATCATTTTGAAGTGCAAGAGGTAGTAGCATTTTTTTTTTCTATACATGCAAAGAAATTCTAATACACATGTTGGGTATCTGAGACAGAGAGAAGGGTATAATTATATGAAGAAATTACGTTTTCTGCAACATGACCAAACGTTCAAACAGAATCTAACTACAATAATAAAGAGAAAAGAGGGAATATATAAGATATAATCTTTAGAAGAGTATATAACTTTTCTATTTTATTTTAGTTTAATTTACAAAAGATTCGACAAGGTTTTATATTGGCTGTCGGGGCCTAACACAACCCTCATTATTTACCCGAACTCGAGACCGACTATAAAATATAGGTGGAGTTGAGGATGAAGATGTTGAGATAGATGTGTGGTCATATAAGAACATATAAGATTCATGATAATCACATGCGTGAATGAGTTGTAGTGACATCTATTAAAAAGAAAATGGTAGAAAATTGTATGTGGTGTTTTGGACATGCTCAAAAAAGACCATTGAGTACACCGATGAGGAGAGTTGATCAACCAATATAGAGTCTTCTAAAAAGATGTCAAGGAAGACCGAAGAGAATACTCAATGAGATTATAGAGCAATGAGAATACTCAATGAGAAAATCGTATGTGGTGTTTTGGACATGCTCAAAAAAGACCATTGAGTACACCGATGAGGAGAGTTGATCAAACAATATAGAGTCTTCTAAAAAGATGTCAAGGAAGACCGAAGAGAATACTCAATGAGATTATAGAGCAATGAGAATACTCAATGAGAAAATCGTATGCGGTGGTTTGAACATATTCAAAGAAGACCATTAAGTACACCGATGAAGAGAGTTGATCAAACAATATAGAGTCTTCTAAAAAGATGTCAAGGAAGACCGAAGAGAATACTCAATGAGATTATAGAGCGGGATCATTTGATTAATAATCTATCTAAAGATATGGTTACCACAACGGCACCACCGTACGATCTATGCAGTCAACCCTACCTGGTGGGATGGGGTTTTGTTGTTATTTTAGTTTAATTTAATTTTTTTAGTAGAATATGATTGTTTAACATTAAACTACAGGGTTTCCTACATTTAATTTGCACAAGATGGGTCGCACGGTTCATAATTTGTGACCATCCCAATTCCCAACTCGGTATATAATTAATAATTAATAAATATTTTTTTAGATTTTATTTATAAGTATTTTTTTTTTTGATTGTGCAAAACGAATTGGTAGTTAAAGCAATAAGTGTGTCAAAAATGCTATGTTTTTTCTATATATGCCTCTATTTAAGAAAAGAGTATAGGAGAGAAAATAGATAAAAAGTATAAGAGATAATGAGTATAAGATATGAGAGAGAATGCGTATTTAATAAGAATAAAATAGAAAAAAAAAATGATATTTTCAGATAAAAAATAAAAACTATTTATAAATAAGATGGGATGGAGTATTTATCAAACTTGGATAATTCTATATGGAGATAAATGGTTGACCTTGATAGGACAACTACAACTCTACAAGATCGACAAGGTAAATAGTAGGCAGTAGTAGCACATATATGTTGTTCAAATATAGAAAGAAAATAGTCAAAAATATACAAAGGATGAGAAGCACAGTGGAATCTCAAAAAAAAAAAAAAAACTTCAAATGGTTTTCTTGTTCTTTGGGTACAAGTAAATCCTATCAAAACTTTTCTGTTAAAAAAAAAAAATCCTATCAAAACTTTGTTGTGACAACTGATTTAGTGAATAAAGAAGGGAGATTTACACTGTAGTCCCATGGAAGCTAAAATACGAAGAAACGGTCCCGGGAAATTCTGAAATTACCCTCAAGTCCCAAGGGACCATTTTGTAATAAAATCCATGTGAGAAAAGACATAAACACCCTTAAGATTTGGGCAAAAAACAAAGTGTGTCCGTGTCGTGGGTCCTCATTCGAAAAGCTGCTTTCCTCATTCGAAATTGAATCCCACCGAACCCTAGCCGTTCCCTCTTCGTCTTCCTCAGTTCCTCTCGTGTGTCCGTGTCTCGTGTTCCTCAGTTCCTCTCTCGTCTCTGCGTGTCTCGTCTCGTCTCTGCGTGTCTCGTCTCGTCTCCTCAGTGCGTCAGTGGAGCTTCAATCGCGACTCTTGAGTGGCGACTCAGCGGGCCGGCCGTCCGGCGACTGGCGTGGTGGCGGTGCCCATCTGAAACCGAAGTACCGAATCCTAACCCTCCTCATCCTCTTCATCTTCCTCTCGTCTCCTCTGCTCTCAACACAGTTGAGCTTCATTGTGGTGGTCGACTGCCCTTTGGTCGTGAAGCACTAAAGTTTGAAGCTCAACGGCGATTTCCGATTCTCGTCTTCGATTTTCCCTTCTTCGTCCGGTGTCAGAGATAGTGCAAGAGGTATTTTTGAAGCCCTTTACTGATGCAAGTATTGCATTACACATTTGGATATTAATAATTGCTTCTATGATGACATATGTTAGTTCGTTATTGCAAATCTCTGATTAGGCATGTCTCATTTTTCTGAGATTTGATTTTATAATAGTTTCATTTCACTCAGACTAGGTGTCCTTTATTTTGTGAAATCCCTACATTTCGAAATTTCTGTTTATAAAATGCCGGCCATATAATAGCTTTAAGTATAAATCACTATGCTTGTAGTCAGGAGTAATCCTGTACTGTGAAATGGCATGTCCCAAGTAGTACGATTAACCCAACCTATTGGATAGACTATTTACTGTGAAATTTTTGCTTCTGCAAAACTTGTGTGATTGGATTTGTATGTATGAATTTATTAGTTTGCATTGTATTTGGGATTTAACGATATAGCTCAGCTATAGGTGTTTAACCATATTGCTGCAGCATTTTTTGATTTCTGGAAATGGTTCAAGATCTATTGTAATTTCCTGGTTTCGAAATTTCTTCTTAGAGACAATTTTTAAAAGATTTTGTATCATATTCAACTTTGTCAAGGCAGTATACTTCCTATCTTTACCCATCCCTGCACACAGAATTTTCAAACTCTCTTGTCAACTTCAGATGTGAACTTGTGCAAATTCTGTGACAAGACAAAACTCTTGTGGGCTTTCAAAGGAATCAAGCATTTGAATGATATTTTCATGCTTAAACTTTCTATAGTGCCAAAGGAAAGTGTAAGTGTGGTATGTAATAGATATATATATGCTTAGTGTGCTGAACTTGGAATAAAGAAGCTAAAAATTTATTGAAGATTTGCTGTTTGTGTTTTCTAAATGTTTAGAAACTCTTTTAAGGGTAAAAAAAGGAGTGTTATAAGTGTTGAAATGGTGATTTGCAAACCTGGAAAAATAGTTTCAGGATAAGGAAGATGATATGATGTATGAGAGTGAATATATGGCTTGGTGGATTGAACTTTTGAAGTTGAAAGTTGACAAGGAACTTACTATTTCATACTATTATTTTAGGAACTAAATAGGTATTTGGATTGTTGAAGCATGTTTAAGGTTTCATTAGAATGACTAAATTGACATGATAAGTTGGTGAAAATTTTTCTGCACCTTAAGAAGAGTTTTGAAAAATCTGCAAAACGAGTATGTTATCTCCCAATAGCCTCATATCAATTGTTTGTTTTTTTTTGGTTTGCAGGGAGAACAGTCAACACTTTGAACCAACACTTCCAAAGGTTCTCTGCCTAACACTCTGGTGTTTAGTTCTTTTATTTATATTTGATGAATTAAATTTATAGCTAATACTTGTCCAGTATTATTGATGAGAAGTCAACCTATTTCTGCATAAGTACAAGTAAAACATGGATATTAACCACTTGTCCTACCTTTAATGCATCCTTCTAAGCTTCTGCTGTTTAAATTTCCTTTATTAATTAATTAACGAAATTTTCACAGAAGGAAAAAGGGAAAGGAAAAGGAAGATACAACATTCTTGTTGAACAAAGCAACACATTAAACTTTACCCTGATGTTATGAGTGTATTTTGGATTTTGTTTTTGCAACTAGTTCATTCCTCTCTACTTCTTGCATTTGTCTTCGTTGTAAATCTCTGAAGTCACAACTCTGGCTCTTTTTCTGTATTTGTCTTTTATTTTCATTTCTATTCAATACGCTCTAATTAGTTACTATCTGTGCTGCCTGGACTGAATAATTGAATGGTGGTGAAGTTGGAAATAGTTCATAGACAAAAGAGTTACTATTTGTGTTATGTGGACTTATTCGTTGTCGATTAAGTTCGGTTTTCTTAAATATGGTAATGAGTTAATATATGTTATATTTATTTGTCCCTATCCAACTGTTAATCAATTGTGTTATATTTCAGTTGTTTGTATAGCTTAATTTGTTCTGAACATAGAGGTATGATGAGGAAAAATCTGTGTGATATGTTAGAAGTGCTCAATTGGTGTACATTAGCTTCTTCATTACTGATCATGTATTGTATGTTTTCAATTTGCTTCTCTTTGTGCCTTAATATTCTGTCAATCTCATTCGACATGTTGTCCCTTTCGTTGAGAATTATTTGAATCTCTGCTACCATCTCCTCCCCCTCATGTAATTTATTTTCCCATCCCTGTAAGTCCTCTGTATGCTTAGAGAATGTTGTGTCATGCATTCTTTTAGATGGTCTATTATGTTAATATTATTATCATGTTGCCAGGTTTGATCTAATTGTTTGTTGTCAGGATATTTTGTAACTGTCTCAAGTTTTCTTACTTGTGAACTACCACTCAACTATTACTTGGCCCAAAAAAACGTCCTACCCTCATCTAAAGTTGGGAGGTTGTCATTAGAAGGAGGCTACAGAGGCTGCTGCTGAACGTTCACAAGGAATATTTGAAGCTACTTAAGTTGTCTCTAACTTTGAGGTTTGGTTTATTGAATTATAAATTTTCATATCACAGGTAAAAAGTTTCAGCGGTTTAATCATTATGACATTATTTGCACCAATGTTCTTGTTTTGCCTGTAAATTTTAATCATTAGTAATCAGCAATTATAAGGCATGGTTTGTGTTTCCAAGTAGTTAATTCCTCTCTACTTTGGCATTTTTTTGCACGAATGTTGTGTTCTTTGTCTTATATTTCAAAGTTTGAGTGGTCGTTGTTTTCGGACATGGATTGATTTAATTGTGCATTTAAATATTATGGTCTGCCATGTTTGGTCTTGTAAATAAAGTTTTGCTTATATGATAAGATTTGGGGAAAATCCGGAATTTTTCTTTGGCTATGTGTGTGGTTTATGAAAAATTCTGAATCTGATGGGCCTCTCTTTGCTGCATATGTTAATTTTCTTAGTAGATCCATCTTAAATGTATAGCAGCATATAATTTTATAGTAAAGTGCAGTAGGTCTTTGTATAAAAGTATCACCTATTTTTCATTAACCATGTCCAGGCAAGGAAGATGGAAACACGTGGTTCTGGAAAAACCAAACAACCAACAAACACCCCCACAGGAACAAGGCCAGCCAGCTTTTCTGGGTATACTCTATTCACAGAAGAGTTTTTCAGCCACAAGGAGAAGAAGCAGAAGGGAAAGGTGAAGGACAAAGAGAAGACAAAGGTGAATAAGGTGCACAATTTTCAAAAGTCAAACCTAGAGGTGAGGGAGGCTTGGAATGGATTAAGTGAAGAGCAGAGAAAAGAATATGGTAAACGGGCTGAAAAGTTAAGAGGCCCTAGCAAAGGCAAGATGTATGTCGTTCCATTTTTGACCCGATGCGCACCAAAACAATTTATGGCTGTGTGCAAAAACCTGAAGTCCAGACCCGACGCCATGAAAAGGCTGAAGAATATTGGGTTTGACAAGCTGGTTCATATTTGTTGCCCACAAATAAACCGGCACATCTGCGCGGAGTTCATGCGCTGTTTTGATCCTCCGACCAACCAAATATCATTTCGAGGGCAGACGCGTGAGTTAAAGCCTAAAGATGTGCACCAATTGCTTGGGCTGCCTAATGGTGGGGTAGATATTCAAGTACATGTGAACGAGGAAGATAGAATATTCAAGGACCTTAGGAGCGTATATAGAAATCTAAAATACCAACAAATAGGGGATTTGTTGACGGGTGCTTTAGATGAAAATTTTGAGTTCCTCTTTGTCATTTTCGCCTTAGGAACCTTATTGTCTCCAAGTGCGAGCATTTATGTTAGTGACCGTGTCTTAAAGTTGATGACACTAACAAAAGATGCACTTGGTGACTTCAATTGGTCATCCTTCATTCTCAATGAACTTTGTGCTGCAATTGGGGATTTCCAAAAGGAGTTGAGGAAAGGGAACACTAAATGCAGAAAAACTGTTGGAGGTTGTATATACTTCCTCATGGTACGTGTCTATGTTGTCTTTATTTTCTACAGTTGGAAACGTAAATGTATAATTGCTAATTGTGATGCATATGTGTTGCAGATGTTTTGCCTCCAACATTTTCCTCTGGCCAATCTGAAAGCAAGTAAAGATGAAGATGCTATCCTTTACTGGAATGAGGAAAGGGTGAGGAGCAGAGTTCAACTAGAGAAATCTAGTAAAAAAGGCCTTCTTTATGGTGCCGGGCAGGGGGATGGCCCTTCATCTACATTATCTCATCCTGAAACAATGCTAACCCACCCGGTAATTATGCCTATTTAAATATGTAGACTGTTATAGATTGCATTTCAGTTAACTTGCTAATGCCTTAATTACAAAATGTGATGAGTATGTTAATGTTACAGGAATTGAAGCGGACATACACTAGGTTGGTTAGCATTATTGGCAATGAGCTGCTTGCGCTTCAAAATAGGTTGTTGCATGGAAACAACAACGAAGTTGATGACGAGAACGACGATGAAGATGAAGAAGAAGATGCAACAATCCATAAGCCATCAACTTCAACTATTTTTGAGAAGGATGATGACAAGCCAGCAGAAGAGGAAGAAAATGAAGATGATAAGGAGGAGGACGCATACACACAAGGAGAGGAGGATGAATCAGAAAGTGAAGACAAAGGTCCCGATGATAAGGACGATGACAAAGACGATGAACACCATGAGGCCATCATTGAAATTGACGCACATGATGGAGGTGAACCATCAAAAGAAGAATTGCAGCAGCATGAGCTTGGAGAAAACCAACAAGAAGGGAGTTATGTGGAAGTTAGAAGGTCAAACAGGATCATAACTCCTAGTTGGGTTGTGAAATCTCCATGGATAGATGGAACTAGAAAGTCAAAGGGGAAGAGAAAAGTAGATGACAAGGATAGCTTATTTCAGTTATGCACAACGCGGTGTAGTGACAAAGAGGGCGACGAGTAAGGACGTACTAATACGTTTCAATTGTATTACATTGCTGTTCTAGTAATAATTACATATTTTCTGTTTCTTTTATTTCAGGGAGTTTGTGGCAATGCATGATGACTTCCTGACAAGGAGGGAACTGCAGTGTCTAAGACCAAGAGCATGGATAAATGATAGAGTATGCAACAGGAAAATAATTACATATTTTTCTGTTATCGCTTTGCTGTCATATTTGCGTTGCGTAACTTTTTCATGTCATTTCTGCAGTTAATGACAATGGTCGCAAAGACATTTATTGCTGATCAACAACAAAAGGAGGGTAGAGTAACAAGACATATATTTACTGCCGATTTCACGAGAAAACTTGTTGCTAACCCATTTAAATGGTCTTTGCCTGAGCATGAAACACAAATCCTCCCCAAGTACGTGGGATATAACATTGGGGATTGTGATTTCATATTTGCCCCATGTGTCTGGCAGGATCACTGGTTCTGTTATGTTGTTGACACCAAAGCCATGCATTGCTATGCCCTTGACTCGTTGGTTGACATCCGGACATATGGTAGGAGGCAGCGGGAATTGGAAGAGGGGTGTAAACCAATAGAGCCAAAGAAGAAGAGGGGGAAGCGTAAAGGAGAGATTGACCCAAAGGATCACATGGCACAAGCAGTTGTATGGAATTTTGTCACATGACACCTCACACTCTGTTTACATTCATATCTGGTACTGATGTTGTATTTCTTGTTGCAGCGGAATTGCTTATTCCAAATGCTGCAAAGAGTAAAGCCAGAGCTATTTGTGGATGAGAACAAAGTTCAGCCGGGATTCACTTGGGCAAAAGTACATGTTCAACATGACACGTGAGTTGCCTCTGTGATTTTTGTTCATTCTTTTACGTTATATGAAAAATGACTCGGCTGGTTTGTTACGTGTTAATGTGTTTGTGCAGGGATTCATGTGGTGTGCATGTTCATTCTTGGCTAATTTTTCTCTATGCTCATGAATGAAAACATCAACATTGTGCTTCCTCTCTTTCAATACCCATGCGTTAAATGACTCCGCAACATTTGATGTTAATTTATCCCATCTTTTGTGAGGAAACTTGCTTTGCGCCCATCTTTCAACGTCTCCTTCAGTCTCAACCCACATACCTAACTCCAGAGAAAACAATTTCAGCCTACCTAATGCAACATTATATTCATGTTCATGTCGTGCATATGCAATAGCATCAAGCATTTTAAGTGCATCTTCTTTGCTGTTCGAAGAAGTCCTATCCTTTACTCTTCTAAACTTGACAAACTGTGAACTAAAGTTTTCCTTCACGTGCCGGTAACAAAATGCGTGTCTCTGAGATCCAAATATACAACAAACAGCACTTATGATGGCAAGATTCCTATCTGACACTATTGTGATCTCCCTTGTGCCAATTATATCCTTCACAATCTTAAGAAACCAACTCCAATCATCATGTGTTTCTCCACTGACTATGCCATATGCCAAGGGAAACAATTGATCATCAGCATCATACGCATTAGCTGAAACCAGTGTTCCCTTGTAAGGGCCACTGAGGTGACATCCATCTATACACAGTATGCCTCGACACCCTTGTAAGAAGCCTTTAATCGAGCATCCATAAGCAATGAATAGCCTCTCAAATCTGTCACCCTCAGAGAATTCACACCGGGCAACCGTGTCTGGATCGGTCTCTATAAGCCTATCACATATCCAAGGAAGAGTCATGTATGAATCTTCGACGCGGCCATGTATTTCTATCAATGCTCTTTCTTTTCCCCTGTACGCTTGACTATAATTTAGACGCACCCCGTAATCTCTATACATATCTCTCATAACCTCATTTGCATTCTTGTCTATGTTACACCTCAAACTGTCTGCGATTATTGATGAGGTTAATTTGGATCTCTTCAAGTGAGGTACAAGTAGATTATCCTGTGCGTCATGTTTGTGGTCAGCTTTGAAAGTCCTTATAGTGAGGAATTCTGTATCTTGTCGTTCACCCATTGAATATGCTCCCAAGTACCATGGACATCCATCAACCATGCATTTGGCGATGATCTTTTCCTTGTTGTTTTTTACATATTTATATGCAAACTTGTGGCCAATGGCATACTTGTATAATGTTTGTCGAAGGCCATCCGCATTGACAAAAACTTGTCCCTCCCCGATTATAAGATCCTTCCACTTTGTAGAGTTCATTTCAGGTGTTCCTATTGGCACCATTTGGACAGCGCATTGCAATGCAGGAGAATCTTCAATAGACATAGTGGCTGATCCTCCATCCCAACCTTCTGACAAGTTATCAAACCTGCACCATATTGCAAAGTAAAACATGTTACTAACGACAAGCTCATTTGCATTCGTTCACAAGCTTTTTCTTATAACGATTTTACACTTACACATATTGCTCATCACTTCGATCATCCCTTATTGCCGTTGTATTATCATCTTCATTTTGTCCTTCATCTACATAGACATGCCCACTTTCTCCGCTATAATTGATTAAATGTTCAATTGCTTCATCATCTACTATGTCCACAAATGTTGTTCTATCACACGGCAATGTGAACTTCATGACAAGTCCTCCACTCTCTTTTCCCACAATGGAGGATATCATTATTTTAAACTCTTCTAAACTTGTTCCTTCTTTAATGGTTCTAGATCTGACGCTTCCACCAACATATGTTAAATCACCATCTCTACTGACTTCAAACCTTCCCCTTATATGAAGGAAACATAGTAGAATCTTGCCGGACGTCGTAGCCATCTCCGCTGTCTACTGCACAAAAAAGTTGTCATTAACAATGTCAGCAGCCTTAGTAACAAATGCCACAGCCCCTATTAACAACACTTTCTTACTACATAATCAACACCGCCAACCACACATATTTCACACCTTGTTCATTAAATCCCACTTATAATGACTGAAAACGGCACAAAATACTGAAAAACATTCCAAACTTTTCAGCCCCATTACACCACAAGGAAAGAACATTTCAATATGATCTTAGTTGTTATTAACAAGTTATGGAGCCTCCATTGACAACTATCGCTGCTGCCATTAACAACTCTTTTTTCCCTACGCAAATAAGGTTATGTAGCCCCTAACTTTTGACCCTCATCTTCATTCCTTACCTCTTCTATTGCAGAACCACACCAGCATACACCAGAAAACAGAGCATAATGACTAAAAAAACAGAGCACACAAAATCATAGCAAAACACATTGAAAACTTAGCCATAACATATTCATTGCATTTACAAGACCTTCCTTTATAGCTTGCAAACATATGGAGGACAATTCCCACAAAAATCTTGACCAAAACAAATATCAATAAAAAAAACCTTTAGTTGTCACAAAAATCATTTAAATATGACCTCTAGTTGTTATTAACAACTTAAGGCGCCTCCATTGACAACTATCGCTGCTTGCATTAACAACTCTTTTTTCCCTACGCAAATCATGTCATATAGCCCCAAACCTTTGATCCACATCTTCATTCCTTACTTCTTATATTGCAGAAACACATCACCATACACCAGAAAACAGAGCTAATAACACCAAAAACAGAGCATACAAAATCATACCCAAACCCAATGCAAACTTTGTCAAACCATATCCATTGCATTTAATAGATCTTCCTTGTTAATTTGCAAGCATATATAGGACAATACCCATCAAAAGTACATAACTTTTTCCATTTTTATGATCAAAACGAAAATGACTCAACAAAACCTAAACCTATGTTTACCAACTAAATAGAATATGTGAGTCATGTGGAGCTTAATCAAGACAAGAGAATGGATGCCATGAAATCCCTACCTTAATCTTCATCCATAGATGCTGATCTTCGCTGCGTTTTTTCCCGCCTTCTCCGGACGTTACGTGCGTCATTCACAGAGCATTTAATCACATTTGTTGTTGTTTGTATGACAGGGGCAATTGTGACATTTCTCACATGGATTTTATTACAAAATGGTCCCTTGGGACTTGAGGGTAATTTCAGAATTTCCCGGGACCGTTTCTTCGTATTTTCGCTTCCATGGGACTACAGTGTAAATCTCCCAATAAAGAACTAGCGTCCCGATCAAAAAAATAAATAAATAAATAAAGAACTAGCGTGTGTGTTCTGATTGGTTAGAATTTATCTTTTTCAAACAATTTGGTGGTTCCATTTTCTGACTTTACCTATAAAAATCCTCACTCTCCTCATCTCTCCGCCAAGAACTGAATACTTTCTTCCCCATCTTTATCTATTTCTCTCTTGCCTCGCCTGCTTCTTCTTAGGTCAGTTCGCCATTTCTCTTTCAGTTTATGTTTTTGACTTTTTGTCAACTTTTGATGCTTTCTTATCATTGTGTTCATTGATTTTCTCACTTTTCTGCTTCTTCTGTGACTTTAAAATATCTCATTCCAACCTTTAATGCTTATTATATGTTCTTTAGTGAGTTTCTATAATACCAATTCAACCTTTTGATCTTTGTATCCACAGCTGGGTTGTTGAAATTTTCTTCTTTGTTTCAGTGGATCTGCCTATTGTTCATTCACGATGTAAGCTCAGCTGTGCTCTGTTCTTATATATATATATATATATATATAGCATAGCTATGCTCTGTTCTACCAGTTTTTTTATTCTATTTAATTCCGAGTCGACATTTTACTATACAGGAGGTCCGTTTTACATTGCAATTTCTCAACCTGTTCATCTTTTTCATTATGCCCTGTATTGATGTTATCAAATGATTATCATTTTCTAATGCTTAAGATAATCTATCTGAACAAGCAAGTTTCATCATCTAAAGCTTAGCTCTGCTCTTTGATGTCTATTTCGGTTTGCTCTGTTCAGGATCATCCAATAACTTGAAGAGCAAAATTCTTCTTTTCAATTTTTCGTTTTAGATCAAAACATCAAATTCAAGACATCAGAACAGTATTTCACTTCAAAATTCCAATCTTTCTGGGTCTATTCGTACATGAAAACTTGACTCTACCCTGTTTTTTATTTCACTTGCACCAGCTTAGCTTGAAATGACGGTTAAGACGATGGAACTGGAGAAAGGAGGAGGGGTGACAGGAGAGGAGATAATGGAGGTGCTGGCGACGGTGGCGGCGAAGTTGGGGGACGCGGCGGAGGAGGTGGAGGAGACGATGCAGGTGATACCACTGAAGGGGGCGATGACAAACGAGGTGTTTCAGATCAAGTGGTGGTCCCAAAACGGCTGCGTTTTGAGGAGAGTGCTGGTGAGGCTGTACGGAAGGGGAGTGGAAATATTCTTCAACCGAGAAGAAGAGGTCAGGACGTTTCAGTGCGTGGCGGAGCACGGCCAGGGACCCCGCCTTCTCGCCCTCTTCGCCGCCGGCAGAGTTGAAGAGTTCCTCCACGCCACCGTATGTATCCATATTCCATGCCTGCCTTCTTGCTCATGTTTATGTCGTTAGTTTGTTATTTTTAAATAAATATTATTTTTGATTTTAAATATAAGATTCAATTAATTTTTTTAAAGAAATTAAAAAAATAATTAAATTATTTTTAAATATTTATATTTATATTTTTTTCCCTTCAAACTAATTTATTCCTATTTATAAATTAATATATAATGTAATAAATTAATATATAATATAATGAGATTCAATATATGATATTATTAAATAATTTATATTCTCTTTCTAATCTCTCTAACGTAGAGTATCTTGAGACTCTACTCTTGAGATCTATATTTTGGACTTTAGGGGGTAATAATAAGGAATAAACTATTTTTTCCAAAATAAAATTTTACTGCTCTCTCTCTTTGTTTTTTTTTTGGCCTATAAAATTTATAGTATCTTTTGAATTGATAATTGGATAATTTAAATTACTTGAATCTAATTTTATAATAGTTTTAAGTTTTGTGACTTAAAAATTATTTATATTAATCTAAACGATTAGTTATTCTAATTAGATCCATACAGAAAAAAGGATGAATGGATATCATCGAAATCTTGTAGTGAGGATTTTTCTTAAAAAAACATATAGAGTATATTTTTTCATACAACAGAAATAAACAAGATCAAAACATAATTTTTATCTTAGATTTGTCAAAACATTTATTGCGTATTTTTCAACTTTACCTTTTAATTATATTTATTACATTTATTATTTCTCTTACTTATATTCTTTACAAATAAAGGCATAGTTAGAAAAAACACACATTGATTGCTCTTAATTATTATTATTATTATTATTTTGCCATAGCATAGCACTTAACTATTTTTAACTATTTTTGCATGGCTCTTAACTAATTTTATTTGAAACTTATAATTAAGCAAAGAGGGAGTACTAAATATGAAGAATAAAACACTTTTAACTAAAATGTTACCCATACAAAAATTGAAATCCAAACATCTTACCACTTATTTATGCTGTGTAGGCTCATTCTATTCACACTAATCTCAATTTTGTTCATTATCTGAAATTTTGTTGAGGTTGTGATGGATTATCTGTTTCTTTTTGTAGCTGTTTTTCCTTCTTCTTTAATTATAGATAAAACCTTTTTATTTTTCTTTGTTATAACTAACTATAGAGAAATTCCAAACACCAAAGTCAGAGATCCATATCCAAAGTGATTATTGAACACAACATGCGTTGGAGAGCTTTGACGAATATATGCTTCTTTTGAATTGAAACCCACTACCGTTTTCTTGCTTTTTACCTTTTAAATTTTATTTCCCTTTTTAGGTCAGAAAGTTCATTCTTTATGTTTTTTTTTGGGTAAAAGTCAGAAAGTTCATTCGTAATTCTTCTTGTTTTGTGTTTTCTTTTTCTCAACTGATCCCCCTTTTCCTTTCAAGGACTGAAGGGTTAAGATTGCCATATACTGAAAATTAGATTAAAAAATAAATCACACAAAATTTTTCATTTTATTAAAATTAATTATTTTATATTTATTTTAGAAAATTATTTATGGAGTTCTTCAAAATAACAAAAAAGAATTGATTCTAATAAATTTAAAATCTCTGTATAATTAATCTGATAATTCAAGTGAATTTTGGTGCGTGAATAGAAGATTATGTGCTTGCGATAACATTCTATTTCTTTGATTACTGACCTCATTGAGCTTTCTGGTTTTAGGTTAAAAAAAAAAGAAAAAGTAAGCAACTTGCATGAGAATGGTATAGCTGATAAATGTATCAGGAACTTAAGCAAAATTATATTAATTTTGTTCTTGGATGTCATGTTACATTATATTTTCAAATCAGTTAAGTGCAGAAAACTGTAAGTAGAAAAGTCTAAGAAAATAAAATTAATTGTATTTTTTTTTTTTTGTATTGTTCAGACACTATCTGCAGCTGACATACGTGACCCAGAAATATCTGCTCTCATTGCATCAAAGATGAGAGAATTCCATAAACTTCATATGCCTGGTGACAAAAAAGTTCAGATTTGGCACAAACTCAGGTAAGTAATTTTAATTTTACACACATATTTTGCCAATCTGGTTTCACTACAAATAATCACTTTTACACTTCATGATACAAAACCATTCTTATATATTTACCTCGTACAATGTAAAATCATTTAAAAATTTCTATTTTTCTTTGATGGCGAAAAAAAAATCCTATTTTTCTTTCATCCCCTGTTTGGTTCTGGATTTGGATAGAAAAGCTCCTCACACACACACAATGAAAACTCAAATGATTAATGAATATTGAATGATTGGAGATTTACTGATATGTTAGGAAGTGGCTTAACTTGGGAAAAAGTTTAAGCAGTACAAAGGATGCAAAGAATTTTGGGTTGGAGGACATGGATGAAGAAATAAACAAGCTTGAGAATTTAATATCTGGTTCTGAAGGATGTCATCAAGAGGTTGGTTTTTGTCACAATGACCTCCAATATGGTAACATCATGATGGACAAAGACACCAGATCCATCACCATCATTGTAAGTATCACATGTCACTTAAAAAAAATCATATCTTATTAATTATTAATAGGGTTAATATCATCGTTAGTCCTTACAGTCTAATCAAATTTTGGTTTTGATCCTTATAGTTTCGTAAAGACTTGATTTAAGTTTTGAGTATAGAGACCAAAATCTAAACTCGTTAAAAATATAAGGACTAACTATTAAACTGAGATTACAGTTTTATGAAACTATAGGACCAAAACGAATAATTTGAAACTATATAGGTCAAAATCAAAATTCGATCAGGTTGTAAGGACTAACAATGATATCAACCCTTATAAATTTTATGTTTCCATCATTGTGAGTTTCCTTGATTTTTGATAATATTATGGTTGCTTGAACCATAATACAGGATTATGAATATGCAAGTTACAATCCCATAGCATATGACCTTGCAAACCATTTCTGTGAAATGGCTGCAGATTACAACACTGACACACCTCATCTTCTTGACTACACTAAATATCCAGGTGAAGCCATTATTTCTATATTAATTATTGAGGTTTTCCTCATTTTCATAATTGAATAATCTCACCTTAAGTTCATTTTTGAGACCTTAATTATCTGTATAATTTGACAGATTTTGAAGAGCGTCAAAGGTTTGTGAAGATTTATCTCAGTGCTGAAGGTTAGTGAGTCCACTCTTCATCCCATTCACTCCATCAATATTTCATCTTCATTTTTTGTACTCTGTAATTTAGAGTATATAAAAAAGTAAAATTGTACAATTTGAATTTTTATACACTACTCTCAATTTCTTTATGGTGTGAACTACTTTTTTACATATAGACAAGAAACCAAGCAATGCAGAAGTGGAGCAATTAGTGGATGATGCTGAGAAGTACACTCTTGCAAATCACCTATTTTGGGGATTATGGGGACTTATCTCTGTAAGTTTCGTTTCTATTTGTTAAAATTAAGGGAGAATCACTATGAAGTTCTACAGAATGAATGAAACCACACAAAAAAAAAAAAAATCCCAATAACGTATGAGCAGTATAAACTTGTTGCCATTTCATATACTAAAACTTGTCATTACATGCTACTTACTTGTTGTGAGACTTTTTAATGGTTACATTCCTTTTTTGAGGTCTCATTGTGATTTTTCCTAAAATTAATTACTTTGCTATGTGTGTATAATTGAAGAATTGAAGAATTAATGAATTATTCTTTTATGCAATTGCAGAGTTATGTCAATAAAATTGACTTTGACTACAAGGAGTATGCAAGGCAGAGGTTTCAGCAATACTGGGTTAAAAAGCTTGCTTTATTGGACTGGTGAAGTTCAGACTAATATGTAGTAGTATTTCATTATGAATGATATTTTGAGGCATGATTTGTAGCATAAATCATGTGTAAGTAATAATTGTGATGGATTTTGATAAATTTTACTGAGAATTTGCCTTTCAATTCCTCTCTTTTGGGAATGGGAATGAGAATGAGAATGTGAAGCAATGTCTTGTTAGTTGTCTTTTTCTGTTTTAATCAGTATTTACGTGCAGGAATTGATCATAGGTAAGTGCTAGGATCATTTATATCAATTTTTAATGTTTCCAAAATTCCGCACAAGAAGAGGTTCTTTTCATTATAATTAATAAACTCATTGAAAAGGATTACGTACTCGTTTGGGATAGCTTATTTTTAGACAATAAGTGCTTATAAATCGTGATTCACGGTATACGAGGTAAGTATGTGAGAGGAGTTTTGTTTCGACTTATGTAATAAGTGTTTATTTCCTAGGAATAAGCTGTTCCAAACACTCACTACATTGGAAACTTTTTTCTAATACAATTAAAACGATCACAAACACAAATATGTCAACACGAGACTCAAGCTCGGCACCTCGTCCAAGCGAGGTGGGTGGTGTTGTCAACGAGGCAACTTGTCGTTGACCCTATCCACTTTATGTACAAATTTAAACTTGATTGCAACAAAGAAAAAATGTACAAAAACTAATTTTTTGCCAGAATGTAAAAACTAAACTGGCAGTCATTTGAACAGTAACTAACAGATTCTGATGAGAAAAAATACACAAAACCATTAGCGTAGGGCTAAGAAACCTGTCCATTGGATATATATATATATATAAAGTAATTTGAAACTATAAAGACTGAATTACAAACAAATGAAGTACAAAAGCTAAATTAAAAATTTATAAACCTTATATCATTTATGAAAGAATCACCGCAACAGCCAGTGAATTGAACCACTCAATCTTGGCCTTTATCAATTCCAAGCACACACAAAGCAGAGTACACTGATGAGTCAACAAAGAATAAGAATATATCCAATGGAAAATTACATAAATTTTCTTGGAACCTAGACCTACCAAGAAATACCAAAGCCTCTCGGCATCCAAAACAAGAAATCAAATCTTAAGAATTACAGAATGTGGCTAAAAATAATTGGAACTGATGAGTGGTTTTTAACTTAAAACACTTTCCCTAGAATCAGCTACCTTTGTATCCTCAATTTATGCAAAGAAAACCCAAAACACCTAACAACCTCAAAAAATCAGTGGGTTTCTATGAAAAAGAAACTATCTTGTATCTGTTTTCACAGTGGGAAGAGAGTAGCTCCGGCGCTCTTTTCCTCCCGGCTTCGAAGAGGCATTGCCATACCAGATCATTCCAGCAACGGCTATTATCATCCCTAATACCACATGCAGATTCAGACCCTCCTTCCCAAAGAAAAAGAAACCCAGAATCAAAACGAGAATGGTCTTCATATGGCCTAGAACTTGGAACGAAACAGCGGTAAATCTGCCGATGCAGATGAATTGGCTGAGGTTGGTCCCAACTGCAATACTGCATGACAGGAATATGAAAATCTGCCAAAACCAGCACATATATGAGGTGGTTAGTAAATGGCAAACAATATTAGACAATGGCAAGGAGGAAGTTATGTTTAGTATAATGTAGTGTTGGGTATGAAAAGGAAAAAGAAATAAACATGTGAATGAAAATAAAAAGGAATTAGAGTCAATGAATGATGATGAAAGTATAATAGCATTGTAGTTAAAAAACATTCTCTCACTACACAAAAAAGCGCTCTCTCTCTCTCACGCACGCACGTTCAACTTCCCATTTCTACAGCTACTTTACCATGAACCAAACGTAAGAAGTGGTTGTACGCAAGTCCTCATAATATATCGCGTTTATCTACTTCAGTCTGCATGGTGAAATGTTCAGACACCCCAATGCTAATAACTATTCATCACCTTTCACTATGTTTTGCATTTTCCCCTACTCTTTTGTTTTATCTCCTCCTAGAATCATCAAATTTACTCAAAAAATTTCCTTGGCACAAAGTCAAAGTTATAAGATAGAAGCATGATGATGAAGTTCTGATCAGTCCTTGTATGAAACAAGAATATATCAAAATGCAATATTCATCAATTTCCATGAAGTTGACACTATGGCAGCAGTTATAATGAAGGGAGAACAAATTAAACAAATTCAGAAATCGAGAAACAAAATCTAAAATGTTTCAGGAAAGTTTGAAACTCAGGCAAAATCTGAGTGACAAAAAGTGAAATTTTACCATGACCTTATGGAGAATACGATAACTAAGTAGGAATCCACACGAAAATTCAATTCATCATGTCTCATTGGCGTTAGACCTTTCTTTACAATATTTGATGTTTCATAGCACCTCCTCACACACACACGCCATTGAATTTACAGTGATAATTTGGCATGCACAAAGCAAATGTTGAAAAGTTTTAACCATGTTGATTTGGAGGGAAAGACTACTAAACATGCAGGAAGAAACTAGATATATACACAAACATCTGAAATTTGTACGTCCGTCCTCTCATCACTAGATAAATGTCGAACGTAATTAATATGTAGTAAGGCTTTTGTGACAGAACTTACCACAGAGGCTATGTTATAATCGTATCTGTCAACTCTTTTGTTCGTCAAAAAATAATCTAGAAATGGGCCTACTAACAATAGTGATGCTGCTTGTGCAGGTGCTGTATGTCCCAATAGACTGAAAGAACTCAATGAATACTTCCGTTGAAGATAATGAACATACTGCACATAAGATATCGTGATTCCATGAGTAGTGAACAGTAAATATATAAGTTAAGAATAAGACTTCTCAGACCAATTAAAGTCAATTAACACCTATTTGAAAACATCATGAGCTTCTATGTTACTGAAATGTACATTTATTATGACATAAAAGCAGAATATGACATGAACCAGAAATTGGTGCATGAATATAGTTTCTGGGTCAATATTGCCACTATATTCATATATAGATCATATTGCATAGATTTTTGTCATTTTTCAGGCCTCTCAATGTAAATTGGTGCATGAATCTGTTTATGTGCTAATTCCAGCGAGTAGGTTTCAACAGACACAGGCTAAGTCAGGTAATGTGCTAGTTGGCCCAAAAAAAAAAACATAATGTAATGTGCTGCTTACATATTGTTGTAAAGCAGTGCTCCATACTGCTATAAAGGCAGCGATGAATCCTTTGGCATTAACGCTCACATCAGTAACAGTGCAAACACCAACACCCAAAAGAACAATACATATGCTCAGTTTTGTATCTCTTGAGTAGCGAATCTTGTCAAAGACAACTTCCAATAGGCAGGATACTGGAATCATGCTCAACTTTGCAATCTGCCAACGGTTAAAAAATTATAAATAACTGCCACACATGAATGGACCACTTGCTTAAACTTAAACTTAGCCCAACTCACTTGATAGAATCCAACTGAGTTCCACATAAGACTAACGTTCATTCCAACAATAGAGAAGTTAGCAAAAAGTACGAATTTCAGAAGATCGGGGAGTGGTAAATGAGAGGCTTGGACATATCCCAGGCACCTTAGTATGGTCGTCATCAAAGTTGTAGTAATAAAGTGCATCCCTGTTAATGTTGTAGCTGCGGGAGGTATAGGCAATTAAAAGAAAATAATTTAATATGTAGGCATGCCGTTGCATCCACCGAGAAACAGAATAATAGATCAATAAATGGAATGACATCCAAAAAAACAAAAAGCTGATATACCAAAACTGAAGCCATAAGTGGCCATCAGGGCTTTGTTTACTATGATAATTCCAACGGAAGTGACAACATTGAACATCCATGCAGCTGCATCAACTGCTGCCTTCTTATCGGCTTTAGTGGCTGGTGCCATGTTCTTTTCGCTTCTCACAACTTGTTACTGGTCTATTCTAACAGCCTCCATAACATTCAATCCACATTCTTATGATGTTCCAGTCTTGAGGACCAGCCCACTTAATAGAAAGCAGTCTGAAAAAGTCGAAGGTCATGAAATATACACATTTAAGATAAATATGAATATATGGAGGATGAAGCAATTAAATCACTTTAAAACACAGATTAAATAATCAAATATTAATAGACACCATCGAACAATTATTATCTGAGTTCATCTTATTTTTCCCACAACCACATTTCCCTGCAACCACCAGCCATCACAACACAACTACAGCTGCAATTCAAAGACCATTGAAAAATTCTTCTTCAATCTAAGAACCATTCACAAACATCTTCAAATATATTTATCACCATTAAACAACTATAGCCATGACTTGACCAACTTAAAATTATAAAAGAATAGAGAGATGTAAGGATCAGTCATCTGCACATTCATACTACAAATTGAAAAATTAGTCAGCAAAGCATGGCTTGAATGGCCTTCAATTCAGGCCAGCATCATACTTCTGAAACAATTAATTGAATATCACATAATCATCGAAATAAAACTTCATTATTATTATTATTCTTAATCATTATCTTTAGCCAGCGGAAACTTTATTTGATATAAAGCTATTTCAGCAAGGAACCAATAGATCTAGTAAATAATACGGTGAAACCCTTACAAGCATGACTGATTTCTCAATAATTGTTAACACTAACGGCACATTGAATTGGACTCAAAACACTGGAATGAAATACAATGAGCAAAATAGATCGCAGACCAAAACACTCAACATATAACCACAGTTGGATGCTATACTACCGAAAACAGCCCCCCGAGTGATGCATCTTTTTTCTTTTGTAAACCGCATAACAAACGGAATACGGGGGGGATTCATTGAGAAAGAAAGATTCTGGATTTACTAAACGATCGCGTTTGGATGCAGCCATACACTCGACCGGTTATACCAGCCGAAACCATTCCAATTTCATTAAACTCGAAGTCTCCGAGATGCCCTTAAGTCTTAAAAGTCCAAAGCTGATCTCATAAGGATTTCAAAAGGCCAAAAAACTCTAAGCTCAACGCAAACAAAACACTAATCCCACTGTCGTTTTCACATCCATCATGACAAATCCGAGAAGGGTTCTCAGATCCAGAAGGATAACACTGATAAGTAGCAGAAAATGATGAGATCCGCGTGCTGTTCTGCTCGTAATTACCAATATTTTTTCAAACAAAAGGCAATGACGAGATTCAAATAGGAAAGTCAAGAATTACCGACCTTCAATGGGTTACGGATATGATGAGAGGAATAGATGGTTGTGGATAACGGAATTGCGGAGTGAAAACGACGCCGGCGTGGTCTCCAGGAGTGTCGGGGCCGTTGGGGAGCAGCAGGAATGGAGAAAGAGAAGCTTTTTGCAGCGTTGAGTGAAAGTTTGGACTTTGGAGTTTTCAGTGATGGCACGAGCAACGCCCAAACCATCAAGTTAGTAAATTTCAATTGATTCTGGAAAAAAAAATTAATGGCTCAACTTATAAGTTATAAAACTTATAACTACTTATGCCTAATACAAAAGTTAGTTTTTTGTCCAAAAATGCAAAAGTTAGATTTGTTTAGTTAAGGCATTAATTTAATCAATTCATATGCAGGCTTGAGCTGCATTGGTTGATATTGTCATAATATAAAGGGTTAAGGTGCAACTAACATCCTAAATTATTTTTTCAGGTGTATCCAATACCGTAAAGTATTTTGTGGTGAAACTAACATCTTGTATTTTTTTTTTGGTGCACCTAACACTTTGAATTATTTCTTTAAGTACGTCTAGTATTATAAACTATTTTTTTGGTGCATCAAATATATTAAAGTATTTTTTTAGGTGTATTCAATATCCTAAATTATATAAATTATTAAGTCCAAAATTGCACCAAAAAAAAAAAATAAGAGTGATGAAAGCACCTGAAAAAATACTTTAAAGTGTTGAGTGCACCAAAAAACACCTTAGGGCACTGGATGCACCTAAAAAATACTTCAAGTTGCTGGTTGCACCTTAACCCTAATATAAAAGTTAGTTTTTGTTTTTGCATGCTAATATACAAGTTAGATGAGGGATAAATTTGTTCCAAAGTATAAACCTTGCTCCTGTCCTCATTCCTTAATATATATATTAAATATAAGAACTATTTCACATTTATCATTTTTTCCCCAGTTAACCTTATTGATATTTTCCTCAACAATAAGAAAGTAGGAAAAGGAGAGAAGGAATTAAGGAAGACAATTGATATAAGTGCTTATAAATTGTGATTTACGATATACGAGGTAAGTATATGATAGGAGTTTTATCTCGGTTTGCGTAATAAGCACTTATATTCAAAAAATAAGTGTTTCCAAACATGCACTAACATTTTTAATCTACTTAAATTAGTTAATCATGTTTACGTGTAGGATAAGAGGAGTATTTGAATTCATTTTTTGATTGTATATCTCAGTTTATTTTAACTTTTATGTTTATCTTTCATCTTTATAAACTAATTTATCTGGCTTAGAAACTAATAAATAATCTAATATTATATATCTTAGAGATATCAAGTAACATTTGTTCAAATTATCCATTGATTAATTTATTTTATTTCCTTGATGGTTGAATCAATAAAGCACTATGTTGGCAAAAACAATTAATAAACTACTAGCTCTTGTATTAAGAAATATCAGCGTGTATCATGCATGCTAGTTTTAAATTTGTTAAATCACTCCTTCTAAATTATAATTTGTATCAGGAAGCAAGTTGGTTTTTGTGCTTTTTCAACATTTTCAATTTAAGACCAGAATATTGCCAGCTATATAAACCCAGTTGGGTTGGGGCTAGTGTTTTTTAGAGTAGCTTTTAGCCAGGTGCTAGTATGTAGGATAAAAACAAGGCACATGTACAGTATTACAGTATAAGTTAAATAAAAGAAATAGCCAGAACTGCAGGCAAAAAGAAAAAATGAAAAAGTAATCAAAATCCTATGATTTTTCTGACCCAAAAAAATTTCTACCCGATGATTTTTGGGCCTTGGGCTGCATTATCACAAAAAAAAACTGCGGACTAGCATACACAAGTGAGCACACCAGGGTAGGTAACACCCGATTGATAGTTTACAGGGAGTACAGGGTTAAGATGGGCCTAATGTCTTGAATTACTTTTTTAGGTGAGTCCATTGCACTAAATTTATTTGTGATGATCAATAGGAGTTTGTCTAAGTGGTAAGCGGTTTGGTTTTACTTAAGCAAGGTCTCGGATTCGAGCCTTGTGTATGCAGAAAATTCCCATTAGGAAACTCTCCCACCATAGCCAGGTGCGCGACGCAGGTCAGATCCGGATGTAGTCGGGGCAAAGCTCCGGTGAACCGACTGGATAACCAAAAAAAAAATATTTGTGATGCAAATTCACCTATAAAGTTATTAAATTAGTGCAATTTCATCTAAAACTAACTTTTTAGTTAGTTTCACCGTTGAGTTGATAAGTGAGCAATACTTTGACTTAAAAAAATGTAGCTGGTATATGACATGAAAATCTAATATAAATTTTAATTAAAATATATATTAAGAATGTTTAAATACTAAAATACCCTCAAAAAATTAAGGGAAAAAAAGCACGTTGAACCATGTGGGTAAGAAGCACAAGGTACCCTGTTGGTTAAAGGACTTGAAGAGCTGAACATGGGTGCCGTCGCTCAAGGGTGTTAGATCTGAAGGAGAAAAAGACATGGGAGAAGGACTGCCGGTGTGGGGATGAGAAGTAACAGTGCATTCATAAAAAGGAAGCAATACATATGTTGCTACTCCTTGCTAGGGGTCTATTTGAGTTGACGGTGGAAAAGTACGTTTACGTAAGCCGAGATAAATTTTCTCTCATAAACTTATTTCGTATATCATAAATCACGTTGAAAAAGTAACATCCACCGTTAATCTAAACAAGTATTAAGCTACTCAAGTTTGATTTCAGTTCCATTCAAACTTGTGGAGGTCACTATGTTAGTGCACATGACTGTAGAGAATCTAAAAAGCTTAGGGAGTGTATGAGAAAACGGTGGAGGTAAAACTCCTTTTACAAATTTATCTCTTATGCCGTAAATCATGTTGGAAAAGCAGCTTCCACCACTAATCCAAACAGGCACCCACTTACTTTGAGATATGATGCTCTAGAGTAATAAAGATTCAAGGGAGGAGTTTAATATTATCAGACAATCCTTTCGAAATTGAAGTTATGAGGAGATAATTTTTTGTTTAATAGACAAAGGCAAGTACTCCTTTAATTCTTAATATAACAGATAATCAACTAATTAATTTCAAAATTTAATAGATAAAAGAAGCTAAATAAACCTAATTCTAACAAAGATTTTTAAAAATATCCATATATAACATCCATTTATATAGGTATGTAAATACATTAGTTTAAAAAAAATGATAAATTTAAAAGATAAAATAGTTGAAAATCTTATAAAAAAATACTACAATTGAACTCTTCATCTAGTTGATATGTTTAGAATTGATTCTATATAACAAGGTTGAGGCGAGCCAAAAAAAAAAACTGCTACCTGCAACAACTGGGCTGTGGATTCAAGTGTGTGCTTGGATTGATTTTTGAGAATAGTTTTTATGATTTATAAGATAAATATGTGAGAGAAATTTTATCTGAACCTACGTAAACCTAGATTTGAATAATTGGCAAACACTAATCTCAATCATGGTGGAAACGATTGTCACGTGGCTGGCATGCCTTTGATACGAACCGTGTGTCCCCGTCCCTTCCCTTCTCTCTGAAACTTTGCTCCTCGTTCACAAACAAAGCCAATCCCCACCCTCTTCTTCTTCCTTTGCCCTTTCCCTCTCTCTCTTCCTTCACCGCCATTCTTTTTGCGGCTCACCGCAGTTTTGGGCCGCGATCAAGCCTCACCGACAAAAGTCTCGTCCTCGATTACATGGCTAAGAAGAGAAAGTCTATTGCTTCAAGCCTCGATGAGGTGGATCGAACCATGTATGCGTCGTTTTGTAGTGCCGCCAATTCCCTCTCTCAGCTTTACACTCAGGCTATGAACCACCAAAAGCTTTCTTTTCAAGCCGGTGAACGCCACGGCCTCGTAAGATTTCTCCTCTCGACCCGAGATTTTTTTTTTTGCATTTTTTCCGATTTCGCGTTTTGGATTTTGTGAAATGGGTTTTTGAATTTCGATTTTAATTCGTTCATTGATGCTGATTTTTTACTGGGGAAGTTTAATTTTGTTCCGACCAGAGCTTTGGCTCCACCCTGTCTCTCTCTCTTTGCTTTTTCCCGTTTCTCATGGTCGATTATGATAAGGTTTCTTTTATGATTTTCACTGATAATTTTCTTGTGCTATGTTTTTTTATATGAATGTTTGAATCCATATCGGTTAGGATTGTGCTTTCGTCTTCAGTTTTACAATCTTTTAAGCCCAATACAGTGTTTTTTCAATTTCAATTGTCTATGAGGTTTCAGCGGTTTTCTGACTTCTCAGTTAAATGTTCATTGTTTTATTTTCTAATTGTTCAGTCCATTGTCAGTCCTCATCATTCGCTCAATTTTGTAATTATGGATTGTTATCTCTTGGTCTGATCTCGGTAGATTTATACTGTACCGTTTCGTATAAAAAAATCATACTTTAATGGCCATTGAACTGGGAGGGTTTTCGTAACCTCTTCTGAAATTATGTATTCTCTCTATTATCTGTTATAAAAAATTGAATAACAAATATGCCCGTTGTTTGTGGTCTCCTTCCCTTACTTTTTAACAGCCTGGTTACTGGTGTAAAGAATCTGAAATTTCATTAGCTACTTGACCGCTTGAATCACAATTTATATGCAAAAACGTGTACTCAGCAGCCCGTGTATAGTTTAATTTATAGTTCTGATAGCTAAAAAGTTGTACCAGCTTATGGTATTTCCATGTTCTGTCTGACTTCCCATTTTATGGAGCTCAGTTGTCTGTATATGGCTGCTACGCAACTAGCTTGGACAATTAACTTATCCTATATATCATTTCAGGAGAAACTCTATCAATGGATCCGGAGGCAGCAAGAGGGTGGATCAAGAGTTGCAACAGTTGATATACTTAATTACATTCAGGTTGGCTTTACTGTTCTCTCTTTTGTTTCTGATCCATCACCGTGTTTTCTCAAGATTAAGTAGATTGCTTTTGCTAACTCAATGCATAACAATTTTTATATTGGTTCAGTACACCTATAAATCAGTAGCATGTGATACTTTGTAACCTTACTAAGTTATCAAGAGAATAATCGATAATTAATAGTGATAGCTGAATACTGAATAGTAAGTAGTTATATGCATTCTTCTACTAATTGGGCATGGGTGCCTCGGATTGTAGCAGTGTGAAAGGGGGGAGGGGAGTTGGGCTATAGTAATGGAAGCTGTGGAAAGAAATTTTACTAACCAAGCCATTGAGATTAACTAAACTCAGTTTTAGACCATGATTCTTCTCATTTGAAGTGATAATGCACTAATGATTTGACCATTAATTGGGTTAGCCATTGAGTTTAATCAAATTTTTTAGTGATCTTAACTAAGCCTAATAAAATGCTTTAAAAATTAGGCTTGAAGCCTACCCATGATAAGTTCAGAAGTGAATTTCTTTTACTTTAGTAGGATAAAGACAGGATTGTCTCACTGGCTTAGCATGCTTTATTAGCTTGTTAAGTAGTTATATTCCTTGTTACCATCAGTAACCTCTTGTCAGCTGCTTTGTCTCTGAACTTTTCTTTTATTACCTGTGTTTTGTTAGTCTTTTTTGAGGTCTTGATGTTAGAGTAATCTTTTCCCCCCCTTCTTTTTTGGTGATTATAGCAGTTTGTGTTGTGGGTAAACATAGGTTGACATCAATGAGATTGTTTTCCATCAAGTGACAAATATATTTTTGTGAACATCTGATATCTTCTTTACCATGTTGGAAATTTGCAGGATTGGCAATTTCCTAGATCAAAATGGTGAATACGGTTTGTAGCTTGTGTTTTCTTGTGGCAATTTAGATATCTTGAAGTTGTAGTTACATTTGCTGTATTTTGTGAAAAGTGATGACATTGTTGAGAATCTTGAGATGGTTTATTGATTCAAAATCATAGGTTTTATGAAATCTACTTCATTTCTTGCAGAACGAATTGGATTATTGTGGAGAGGAGCCATCAATGTCTCCAAGGGCACCACTTCAACATCAACAGTCTCAACCATTAATGCATGTCAATAGTTCAGGCTTCCCAGTCACTCCAGGTTCGTCTGGCCCAACAGTTGTTTCTCAGGGACTTCGGTCTGAGAATGGTGATAATCAGCAGAAGAATTCTGTGTTTTCAAATGCTTTGTCTAGTCCTGTTCGCCGAAGCCTTCAGAACTATCATATTGGCGAGGGAGGGCCCTGTCCTAGCAGCATGTCCTTGGGTAATGGAAACAGGAACACTGAACCTGGATTTTTTCAGCAACAAAGCAGGGATTCTGCTGCTTTCGGTTCCAATGATTCTGCCATGGATATGCATGCAGATTAGTCATGCTCACTAGTTTGTCTCCTGAAAATTCTTGGTTCACAGGCCTTCTGGCGTTGCATACCTGCAAAGGAAGTGAATAACTATGGAGTTGCATATCTGGTTTGGACCGTCGCCTCCTACATGAAATGACACAGCCAGACGGAACCATTCTTATCAGCCTATGAGTATGCTTATGTCGTCGTCATGGGGATTGATTAGTTCGAGTCTCCTGTGATCTCTGTAAAGCTCTCTGTTGAATAGGTTTTTAACCCCTTATGGCGTAACTCTTTCTTTTTATGGTTTTAATATCTTTTAAAGACAAACTTTTTCAAAATAGGCATTGCTTCTGTATTAAGTTCCCTATGTAAATCTGTTTCTTTTCTAACAGATCTATCTTGAGGCCTTTATTTCCTCTCTCTGTTTCTTCATTTCATTAAGCTTCCAGAGGGGAAAAAGGAATGCTAGTGGGTGGTGTTTTCGTTTTTTAAGTGTAGAGAGAGTTCAATTAGCAAGGAAATGATGGTGATGGTGGATCACGAGGTGAGACATTTCAAGAATGGGATAAGAAAAGAAAGGAAGAAATCTATTCCTTCTGGGGACCACAATGTTTAAAGCTTGGGGTGAGGGAAAAAGGGACGGTGGAATTTTAGTATTGGATTTTTGGAAAGTGAGTGTGCTGTTGTGTTTACATGTATAATTGCATTGAAGGTGTGCCACCACTCTTTAGTAATATTTCATTAGAGTTTTATTGGTATACTCACAAAGGTGTGAGTTCAAATCTTCATCTTCATTTCTTATTCTGGCTACACACCTTTTTTTTTTTAAATTTATATGTTTGAATATAACCTGGAATACATTACTGAGTACCCACGAGTACAACAACCTACGAATTTAAAAACAACTGAAAGTAAACAACCGACATTACTTCGGGGGTGTTTGTGATAGCGTTTTGAACAGTCAAAACGCACTTATTACGCAAGGTGAGAAAAAACTCCTCTCACATACTTACCTCGTATACCGTGAATCACGAATTATAAGCACGTTTTGGACAAAAATAAGCCATTCCAAACGCACACTTCATCATTCTCCATCTCTTTTGAGGTGGAGGTCGATCGAGGATGCAAAAATTTCTGGTTAGTCTATGAGAGAGTTATGCTAATCTATCAGCACACTAAAAAATCTAATCTATTGGTTCTTGTGAATAAGGATCCTGACCTCATCTTCAGGTCTCTGAAAGGATACTCAGACTCGGCCTATAGTAGTGAGATTAATTGCTTCAATACAACTAGAAAAAAATAGACACATTTCTAATGCGTTGCCCTTTTAGATTAGATTAGTTAGATAAATTAGTTGTGAAGAATTGATTTTGTGTTGTACGAGATAAATGTGTGAGAGTTTTGTCTCATAAGGCTTAATTTTTTTTTTGAAAATAAATTAAATGATTATAATTGGTTGCTATACACAAACACTAAAAAAACGTCTTTTTTAAATAAATTTTTATAAATCTAGACAAAATTCTATTTACATACTTATTTTTTGGTTTACACCCCGGTGTCCCACCCGCTTTGGAGGCAGACTATTCCGGAATCGCTCCTGGAGGGACTTTCCACGGTTCGAGCCCTGGACCTGGTTGAGGTTTTCACAATGCCCAACCAGCGAGACATTCGCCAGCAGGCTATTTACATACTTTATTTTAAACATTGTGAAAACTCTTTTAAAAAGTTAGAACAAACATGCGTTTAAGTAATGAGGCATTTCTTAATTTTGTAAAGTGTTCGTTTGAAATAGCTTATTTTTTAGCAATAAATGTTTATAAATCGTGATTCACGGTATACGAGGTAAGTATGTAAGAGGAGTTTTATCTCGACTTACATAATAAACACTTATATTTAAAAAATAAGTGTTCCCAAATATGCACAAAATCTCTAACTTCTGTTTTAACTTTTACCCCGTTGATGGGTGAATTGCATAAAAGTGGCTCCCACCCTAACCCGAAGCACAAATAATGATATATTATATTAGTGTATCAAAAAATATTAATAATATATTTTCAGCATATATTATTATTAATATGAAGAAGCAGGTGGACACATGAGGGCTGCGCATTGCCTTTTTTAATGATGCCCAAAATAGTCAGCATGTGAATGTGGGAAGAGGGCCATCACATCACCTTGGAACTCTCCCCACTGTCTTCATATCTATCACTCCCCATCATTTACATAACCAACTTAATTTATTAATTTTTTTTCCCCAACAAACTTTATTTATTAATTAAGCCTTCATCATTACCTCCTAATTTTTCTATTCTATACTTTCTTCCTTCCTGCCTCTCTTTTTCCTAGTTACTCCGTTGATTTATATTTTTTATTTTGCCTTTAAATATGGGTTAAGAAAACCAGCACTTTAAAGTGTTTTTTTATGTGTATTCAGTATTCTAAAATAATTTATGGTATATCTAACATCCTGAAATATTTTTACATGTGCGTCCATCATCCTTAAGTACTTATTTGTCCAATTTTACATTTAACAATATAGATAATTTAGAGTGTTGGATACATCTGGAAGAATACTTTAAGATATTGGGTGCACAAAAAAAAGTTAATGGTAATGGACACACTGAAAAAAATATTTCAGGATGCTCGATGCATAAAAAAAATACTTCAGAATGCTAGATGTACCACAAAATATTTTAGGGCACTGGATGCACATGAAAAATTCTTCAGGGTAATGGATGCGCCTAGCTCTTTAAATATAAGTCCTATTCCACATTTTAATAATATAATTATTTTTTTGCCTGCAATATAATTATTATTTATATATAAGCCCTAAATATTAATAATATAATTATTATTTATAAGCCATATTCCAAATTTTAATAATACTTCTGTTAAAGAAAGTTAAAACTTAAAATAATGACATTTAAGTAAAGGATAAAATTAATAATTAATTATTAGATAAAATTTATATTTTTTCCTTAATTTATGTGTGAAATAAAATAGTACTATCGAACATCTGTGAAAACGTCATTACTCTATCTATTTGATTAAAAGTAGTTCTCATGTTTTAAATATAAGATAAAATTGATTTTTTTTGAAGAGATTAAGTAAGCTAATTAAATTATTTTAGAATATTTTTATTTTTATTTTTTTCTCAAAACTAATTAATTTGACTAATAAAATAATATACAATCTAAGAATACATAACATATGATATAATTAAATATCTTATTTAACTTACTTAATCTATAAAAAAAAATTAACTTTACCTTATATTATTTAGGATAAGTGAGAATAGTACTTAACACGATGCAGCGAAACGCTTGTTGGGACCACAGAAAGTTTTGAAGAAAACAATGGAGAATTAAAAAAAAAACTTAAAAAGAATTGGGGAAAAATCATAATCACGTGATTTTAAAAACTTTCCCAAACTTTTCATTAAGAAAATAAAACTTCAATTATGTTTGAAATAATTTATTTTTAAAAAATAAGTATTTATTATATAAGTTGAGATAAAATTTTGGGTTAATATAACTTTTGGTCCCCGAAGTTTGATCTAATTTTTGTTTTGGTCCCTCAAGTTTGAAATCTGTGGTTTTGGTCCCTGAAGTTTCACCCGATTTTGGTTTTGGTCCCTGAAGTTTGAAATCGGTGGTTTTGGTCCCTGAAGTTTCACCCGATTTTGGTTTTGGTCCCTCAAGTTTGAAAAGGACTTGGCGACCCAATTAAAAAACCCGACCCGACCCAGAAAAAAAACCAAGTCCTTTTCAAACTTGAGGGACCAAAACCAAAATCAGGTGAAACTTCAGGGACCAAAACCACCGATTTCAAACTTCAGGGACCAAAACCAAAATTGGGTGAAACTTCAGGGACTAAAACCACATATTTCAAACTTGAGGGACCAAAACCAAAATTGGATCAAACTTCAGGGACCAAAAGTTATATTAACCCAAAAATTTTTCTCACATACTTATCTCATATACTTTAAATTACGAATTATAAGTATTTATAAATTAAAAATAAACTACCACAAATAAACAACTCGTTAACCTCACATTTAAATAATTGAATCTTTCAAATATTATGTTGTACAAAGCAGCAAACCAACACATATTTCTAAACCAACAACCCCAGACACGATTTCCATGCATTCGTATCAATCATTAGTTGTCGCATGCCTCATATTTTTAACATAAAAGATGTTACTTGTTGGGAAAAAAAAAAAAACATAAAAGATGTTACTGTTGTAATGAGAATACGACGTCCTTAAATAAAGATATGAGAAAATTACATTCAAGTTCCAAAAAAAAAATAACAAAATAGTCCATTGAAATTGTAAAATAAAAAAAAAATGGTCACACAAAGTTATCAATACCCTCATAGAGTCATTAATGACCCACTCATGAAATTATCAATGAGACCATTTTTTTATTTTACAATTTTAAAGGATTATTTTTTTATTTCCCTTCTTTCTTAAGACTTGAGTGTAATTTTTCCTAAAGATATAATTTAAAATCTACTCTCTCATTTGTATATAATGAATGAAATATTATTAATATTAATACTCATAGAATATGAAATTTATTAAAAACCATATTGACAATCTCACATAATTATTATAGGAATAATAGTGTAGCAAATTTGGGAAACAATGCGCTGGTAGGTATGCAGTATGTCTTATATAGCTTCTAAAGTTGAGAGCAATTAATTTTATAGACCTAACTGTGTGTTAGGCAATCTATTCAAAACCTACGTTTTGATTCAAAAGGAAAAAGGGGCAGGGACAACAAAGTTGGTGGATTAATCTTTAATATTATATAAATATTAATATTATATCTCAAGCTCAAGCTTTTGAATGAAATACGACAAATTATTTTTTTTTAAAAACAAAGGATGTGGGTTACTCGAATTTTATGTTAGTTTTGATAGTTTTTATTTAAATAAAATATAAAGCTTTTAAAGAGATGATTGCCGTGAATAGTTTGTAACGTGGACTTCTTGCATGTGCAATATTGGATCCTTGCACTGTTATAGCCCGTTTGATTCAATTATATAAGAGATAAGTTTATATAATGTAAAGAGAATTACATTTTGTAATTTACATCATTTGATGTAATCAAGACTACACTACACTAGTAGAACTTTGATTATGCTTCCAGTGAAATTTCCTGTGAAGCAGTGGGATCCAACTGAGGAAGTAAGATAGTGTGGGTAGACTATGTAATCCTATCTATAATGTATTAGATAGTGTGAAACATCAAAGTGGCTCGGCGGAAGCATGCCAACTGTATGTGCTTGGGCCTAAGACCTAGTGGACTGGTGTGTGTAATGCCCCAAATTTTGATTAAGGACTAATTACAATTCTTGTGAATGATTATGTGGATTAATGTGGATTTGAGATCCGAATTATTATTGGAAATGCCCAACACTTTGTATTTTAGCATAATTATGTGATGAAATAGTTATTGGGCTAAAATAAGGGTAAATGGCATATAAAGAAGAGGAAAAGAATTAAATATGTGTTGTATGGAAATTTTAATTAATATGCCATAATTTTTGGGAAAATTGAAAGAATGGCTCTAACTTAGTGATTAATGGAATAGATTAATTACTAATTAAGAGAAATGAGATATGTAACTAAATGGCTAATGGAATGAGTAGAGTAACCAAGTGGTTGCTTACTTTATGAGAATGCATAAGATGTGGACAAGTGTCACTTGATGATGAAGAGAGATGAGGTGAACAGTCAAAGCACAATTTTTTTATTCATTTTCCCTCTCTCTCTCTCTCTCATGCACATGGAAGGGCTTAGGAGGGGCAGAAATTCTGCACCTCACCCTCATCTTCATCATCACACACTCATCTCTCTCTTCTCTCTCCATTTTCGCCATTGCAGAATAAAGAGGAAGAAGGAAAAGCTTGTACAAAAGGTAAGATCTTGACCTCTAATGCCAAAACTTCCTTCTATAAAGTTGTTCCTCTTGTTAAGAGCTTTCATCCTATGGTTGTAGTTTCTCCATTGGTGGTGATTTGAGGAATCACAAAAATGTACAAGTTGAAGAATCAAGAAGCTTCTTTAGGAAAGTTGTTGAGGTGAGTGAAAGCTTCATTTTCATATAAGTTTTGTGGTCATTGGTTGGGCCTTGAATTTCTGGAATTTTAGCCCTAATTTTCGTGATTTAGGGTCTTGGGGAGTATGGTATGTTGTTGTTATGGAAATGGTGCCTTGTTTAGTGTTTTGAATTGATATAATTGAATTGAAGCCTAAATGTAAAGTTTGGCACCTTTTGTGTTGGTTTTGTGCTTTGGTCAATACAGGGCATGTTGATAGGTTGTGATTTTGGTCATTTTGAGGTTACCATTTTGTTCCTTGTGGAAAATTGTATGGGAATAAGTTTGGTTATTGATTTTGGAGTCATTGAACACTTTGGTAGAAAAGTTGGAAAATCTGTCCCTTGGAACTCTGTTCTGGGCAGTTTATTTGTGTGGACGTTTTGAATGACCAAATGATTTCAGAAAATTGTGAAACTTTTCAGTCTTAAATTTCACATCCCAAGCTTCAAAATGGACATATATTTTGTGTCATTTCGTTTATTATTCTGGGAGATAGGATTGTCATAAGTTTGGGATGGAAACAGAACTCTGTTTTGGAGTAGTGTTGAGTTTTGTGTAATTATGGAATTTTGTGGTGATTTCCAGTAATGGTACATATTTTTCCTAGAAAGAGGACTTAAGTACCTTTCATTTGGCTTTAGAATCACTTCATTTTGAGTTTTCTAGAATTAGTTATGATTTTTGGAAGTTCAGCCAGGAAACAGAATTTTCTTAGCCGCGGCCAAAGGTTATGAACTGCAGCCCAAGACCTTCTGTGCATCCATTGGCCGCGGCCCATGGGTAGGCTAGCCGTAGCCAACCCCCAAAAATCAGCATTTTGGACTTTTAAAAGGTGACCTTTGGTCAAGTGTTTCCCAAGCCTTTAGGCATGTGTTTAGGCTTTGATTAGCCACTTAAAGGTCATGAATGGTAACCAACTTTAAGTGTTATGCAAATGAGAATTTGGAAAAGAGAATGACCGTATGTCCTTGATTTGGTTATAGGATTGGGTATTCTCCCTGATCATGGTTTGATATCCGCTCAGATCGTGAGTAGCCGATGCTGGAGCATACGTGGAAAGAAAAGTGTAGGGAACTTACCTCTCCTGCATGTATTGATATTTGTGTTTGTGTATTGATGCATGTTATTGCTTTGCTTGATTATGTGAAACATATATGAATGATTGAAGCTCTGTTTCTATTTATGCTATGGCCATGAGTATGTTGTTGAAACATTGAGCATGCGGATATATCATTATGTGAGCACGAGTTATTGTGATGCAAGCATGTCATGCATTAAACACTTATCTTGTATGCATATTGGTATCTGGTTCCTACTGGGATTCTCTAGAATCTCACCCTCCCCTACTAACATTTTAGGCAGGACAAGTGGCTCGAGGAAGGAGCAAGCGACTAGGGGCGGCGAGAATCCCTTATGGGCATTTGGACTTGGTAGTGGTTATCATTGCTATTTGGGATAATGGTAGTGGATTTGGATGTATTTAGAGTTGTATATGTTAGGATGGATATATGGTTGTATATATTGTGGAGGTGTATTTGGATATGTATTTGGAATGGAATTTGTGTAATCCCTATTTGAGAAATTGTAAAGGGCGTATGTGCCCATGAACCTTTAGTGAAGATATGAACCCGGAATTTCCAGGATTGTTATTGTGCACTCTGATATATTATTAATGTTAATTATCTTCGCAATGTAATTATATTCGAAATGTGAATGTGAGACCAGGTTAAAGTGTTTGTTAAAGAAATTTGTGAAAATCCTATCTTAAGGATGGGAAATGTAAATGAATTTTGATTATTATTGGTCTCTATTTTACTCTAATGTTGTATTTCGGATATGATTACGGAAGGGGGTTACATTTATGGTATCAGAGATGTAGTTCCTGGCAAACATGGGAATTTGCTAGGATAGCTCCCTTAGATCTCTGCCTTGGGGGTAGAAGATGATTTTTTATAGTGGTTGTGTATACACATGTAGGTTTGGTTATTATGGATATATATGTGATTTGTGGATTATGTGTATACACTGTTGGTTATTCTGAAGTGGCGAATCATTGTGGAATCGAAAGATATGATGGTTCGCCCTAGAATTTAATGTATAGACCCAGAGGCAGAGGTAATTAAAGATAATCCACCAGATCATTTGTAGGAAATGATAGCTTTGGTTTGAAAACTGAGGAAAATAATTTCTAAGGTATGTGATAATGAGGTTCTAGGTGTTATGATAAACCTAGATGTTGGGTTGGAGACCTTAGGCTATATGATAATATATGCCAGGGATGTTATAGTGGACTGGTGTATTCAAAGGCCATAAGACCTAGGGGACTAGTGTACCTTAGGCTGGCAGAAATATTTGGATTGGTATTGGAATGGATGATACTTTGTGGAATTAAGGGAAGTGATTTCCTGATTCAATTAATGTTAAGGTTTCAAGAGTTGAAATGTAAAGAAGAGTTATGGGAATGTTGGGAGTATGGGCTCTCAATGATGTGCTAGTTATGGCTCTAACTAATTTAAGGTAAATCAGGTTAAGGCCTAACACAGATTGTACGTGTGGTTTGGTGTAGTGGGAGATTCCTGTGGGATTCCTATTAAATCATCCTGACATTGTGAAAGCACAGATGAGGAGGTAGACCTCAGAGTGTGCAGTGGAAGCATGTGAACGTGATGTGTTTGAGGTATTCCGAGGTTGCTGGTTGTTAACCTAACATGTGGAAACAGTCATCTACGGTGGATACAGATCGGAAAGGGCTACCTGTGAAGAGTTCAGATAGGAGAGGGCTATCTACGGAGAGTGCTGATCGGAAAGGGCTGCCTACGGTGAGATCCGATCGGAAAGGACTGCCTACGATGAGATCTGATTGGAAATGGCTACCTACAGAGAATTCTGATCGAAGGGGCTGACTAGTCAGGTGACTGAGTGAAGTATCGGGTGCAGTAGCGTAGTGTGGAGCCACCATGACGATGAACCCTAGCGTGGAGCTACTGTGACGATGAACCCTAGTATGGAGCCACTGTGATGACGAACCTTAGAATGCAACTGCCTTGATGATGAACCGTGGAGTGCAGCCACCGTAATATTGAATCGTAGAGTAGAGAGGAGCATGAGCTCAAGGCATTAGTGCTAAATATACCCAGTTATAGCTTGATGTGATTATGTATTGTGAGTCTCCCTCGCGGCCTAAGGGGTTGAGGCCCAGTTGGGAGGGTAAGGCGGGAGTGTCTAGGCCCATACGGAGGGTACCAGCCGCCGAGAAATGTGAGTACCGGGGTGGGCATCCAGCCGCCGTGAAATGTGAGTAGTGGGGTGGGTGTGACAATAAACACAGAAATGCGCCAAATTCTTGTGAGTCCTGGGTTAATGCCAAGCTACTTGCCACGCCCGAATGGTAGTACGGGTGGCACTACGGTCGGTGCCGTAGCCGGTTATGCCGGATTAGGCGTCCCTGAGCGCACCAGCGGGGGATGTGACAAATTGCAGCGTGTGCAGGTTAGCGTGAGCCGTATAGGGATTGACACTGGTCATCTCTAGGTCGGTCATTGAACTGCTGTTGTAATCAACATGGATCTTTGTGAATCCGACCTTTGGGGCGGTGTGTTGTGAATCCAGCCGTGGGCTGTGTATTGTACATTTTGCCAGTGTGGGTTGTGTATGAAATGCTTTATATGAATCCCAGCTATGGTGAAGTATATTGTGTGAATTGTGTTATGGTGAATTACAGCGTGTGCAGGTCAGCGTGAGCCGTATAGGGATTGACGCTGGTCATCTCTAGGTCTGCCGTTGAACTACCGTTGTAATCAACATGGATCTTTGTGAATCCGACCCGTGGGGCGGTGTGTTGTGAATCCAGCCGTGGGCTGTGTGTTGTACATCTTGCCAGTGTGGCTTGTGTATGAAATGCTTTATATGAATCCCAGCTGTGGTGAAGTATATTGTGTGAATTGTGTTAAGGTGTAATGTAGCGTGTGCAGGTCAGCGTGAGCCCTATAGGGATTGACGCTGGTCATCTCTAGGTCGGCCGTTGAACTGCCGTTATAGTTGCTTTGTGGGATTGAAAGAGGATGAGGGTGGTGTTGTGAGATTAAGACTCCTTGAAGGTCGCCTGGATAGAAGAGAATGAGATTCTAGGTAGGCCGTTATGATAGGGTGCTTCAGATAGAAGAGATTAAGATTCTGGAGTGGCCTGATATGATTGTGAATGCCTAAAAGTCTCGGTTACCACTAGCGGAGTCACTGGTGGGTATACGGGTGAGGGTGGCATCGTGAAAGTTGATACGGTGAGGTGATAATGTTAAGGCCAATAGTCCTGATTACCATTAGCGGAGTCACTAGTGGGTGTACGGGTGAGGTCAATGTTATGGAAGTGGAAACAGCGTAAGCTGAAGTACAGTTGAAAACAACGGAAAACTGGGGTATATGTGAATACAACAGAAGCTGTCGATTATATGCAGTAAATCTGTGGTGGTTTGAATTGTACCCAAAAAGAGAAGGTGACTTGATGTCAGTGATTAGAGTGGCTCAAAGTCAGGATGCACGAGTGCAGTCCATCCGAAATATTATCGAATAAGGTGAAGACCTCTAGAGTTTGAAAATGGAGATCACACACTCGTGAGAGTGTCTCCAGGCATGAGAATTGGTAAAGTGATTGAGAGAAAGAAATTGAGCCACGGCGCATTGGTCCGTTGAGATTCTTGTGAGAATCGGACTTGTAGTGTGTTATTGTATAAGTGGTCTTAAATGGACTATTCTAATAAGAAACAATTCGAGGAACGGAAGCCGTCATGAATAGGCGTCCGAGGTTTATGTCCCCAGTGGTGTAACAAATTTTGAGGACAAAATTTATTGAACGGGGGGAGAATTGTAACGCCCCAAATTTCGATTAAGGGCTAATTACAATTCTTGTGAATGATTATGTGGATTAATGTGGATTTGAGATCCGAATTATTATTGGAAATGCCCAACACCTTGTATTTTAGCATAATTATGTGATGAAATAATTATTGGGCTAAAATAAGGGTAAATGACATATAAAGAAGAGGAAAAGAATTAAATATGTGTTGTATGGAAATTTTAATTAATATGCCATAATTTTTGGGAAAATTGAAAGAATGGCTCTAAATTAGTGATTAATGGAAGAGATTAATTACTAATTAAGAGAAATGAGATATGTAACTAAATAGCTAATGGAATGAGTAGAGTAACCAAGTGTTTACTTACTTTATGAGAATGCATAAGATGTGGACAAGTGTCACTTGATGATGAAGAGAGATTAGGTGAAAAGTCAAAGCACAATTTTTTTATTCATTTTCCCTCTTCTCTCTCTCTCTCTCTCATGCACATGGAAGGGCTTGGGAGGGGCAGAAATTCTGCACCTCACCCTCATCTTCATCATCACACACTCATCTCTCTCTTCTCTCTCCATTTTCGCCATTGCAGAACAAAAAGGAAGAAGGAAAAGCTTGTACAAAAGGTAAGATCTTGACCTCTAATGCCAAAACTTCCTTCTATAAAGTTGTTCCTCTTGTTAAGAGCTTTCATCCTATGGTTGTAGTTTCTCCATTGGTGGTGATTTGAGGAATCACAAAAATGTACAAGTTGGAGAATCAAGAAGCTTCTTTAGGAAAGTTGTTGAGGTGAGTGAAAGCTTCATTTTCATATAAGTTTTGTGGCCATTGGTTGGGCCTTGAATTTCTGGAATTTTAGCCCTAATTTTCGTGATTTAGGGTCTTGGGGAGTATGGTATGTTGTTGTTATGGAAATGGTACCTTGTTTAGTGTTTTGAATTGATAGAATTGAATTGAAGCCTAAATGTAAAGTTTGGCACCTTTTGTGTTGGTTTTGTGCTTTGGTCAAAACAGGGCATGTTGATAGGTTGTGATTTTGGTCATTTTGAGGTTACCATTGTGTTCCTTATGGAAAATTGTATGGGAATAAGTTTGGTTATTGATTTTGGAGTCATTGAACACTTTGGTAGAAAAGTTGGAAAATATGTCCCTTGGAACTCTGTTCTGGGCAGTTTATTTGTGTGGACGTTTTGAATGACCAAATGATTTCAAAAAATTGTGAAACTTTCCAGTCTTAAAGTTCACATCCCAAGCTTCAAAATGGACATATATTTTGTGTCATCTCGTTTATTTTCTGGTGTATAACTTCAATTAATTTTTTTGTCATGCTATCTGGGAAAAGAGTGTTGCATGTGGTGCCTAAGAGAGGGCTTAGATGAGGGATCCTTTATCCCTATATCTATTCATCCTTGTTAGCAATATCCTTTCAAAAATGATTGAAAAATGGGAGAGGCCAGGGCTCATTGAAGGAATAAAGGTGGCTAATGGTTGTCTGATGATTACACATTCTCTTTTTACGGATGACTTAGTGTTCTTCTTGAAAGCTAATGTCAATAATTGCAGAAACTTGAAGTATATTATTGATTTGTATTGTCATGCCTCTGGTCAATTGTTGAATGTCAATAAATCTTACATTTATTTTTCTAAGGACATACAAAATTTGCTAAGGTTAGAAATCGGACAAATATTTCAGATCTTAGATGCTGATGTACTGGGGAGCTATCTTGGTTTACCTCTCATATGGGGTAGATCTAAAATCCAGGCAGTTAATTTTGTCATTGAAAGAGTCAAGAAGCAGGTGCAAGGTTGGCCAAAGAACCTTCTTTTGGACATTGGTTAAGAGGTACTTATCAAATTTGTTGCTAATTATATTCCAGTGTACCCTATGTCTTGTTTTTTATTTCCAAAACCTGCCTTGTTGAGCCTGGACAAAATAATTACTAGTTTTTGGTGAAAGGAAGATGACAATAGGAGAAAAGTCCATTGGGTATCTAAAGAAAAATTAAAAAAAAAAGAATTTGGGGCATTGTGTTTTAAAGATTTTGAGGCTTTTAACTTAGCTCTTTTAGCTAAACTTGGGTAGAGAATTTTGAAGAGCCACATAAGTTATGGGTGAAATTATTGAAATGTAAATTCCAATGATTTCCTTAGTGCTAGAGAAGGTTCTAGAGCTTCTTGGATTTGGCATAGGATAATTGAAGGGAGAAAAGTGCTTGAGGGAAATGTCTTAGCTAGTCTTGGAAATGGGTGGGCAACTAAAGTATGGGGGATCCATGGATTAAGGGATCGAGTGGGTTTAAATTATTTTCTCGACGTCCTCACCCTTCATTGGAAAATCTAAGAATGGTAGAAATTAAGAGAGAGTGGGGTTGGGATGTATCATGGTTCTCTCAATTTCTCACTGAGGTAGAGTGTAATGAAATAAAAAATGTTGTAACAGCCTATGCACTACGTGAAGATGGCAGGATTTGGGTAGGGGGTAGAAGGAATAATTATGATGTAAAAGATGACAACCAGGTTGCTAGAGAATTGCTGCATGGAAGTGACCTAAACATTCCTGAATCCTCTAACTTTGGAGCCAGGGCTATTTGGAAATAGATTTGGAAACTTAAAGCGCCTCATAAGATCCAAATTTATGTGGAGATTTTTTTGCTAATTCTTTGCCTACCATAGAGAATCTTTTTAAGAGGCAATGTGCTATAACTGAGCTTTGCTTTTTTTGTAAATCGCACTCTAAGTCTGCCATCCATTCGTTTCTGTCATTTGAATGGGTTAAATGGGCATGGTTTGGTAGTTGCTTCTCGGTTAGAGTGCATGATATTCAGGGTGTTGACTTGAGACATTGGACAGTGATAAGTAAAATATTTATATATTTATTTTTCCTTATATGATGATTTTGTGGATGATATTTGGGTGTAATTGATAAATAAATAAAGATTTTGGCATAAAATAGAAGTTATCAAAAAATACTAAATTTTAACCTTGTTTCAGTTTTCAGGCAATATCTAAAGTTCTAGATGTTGGATTGGGATATTATTTATATGAATAAAGAGTTAAGAAAAATCCCTACCACTTTTATGTTGAGGCCACGACTCAATTCTGTCTTTAAGAGTTTTGAATTTTGTTTAGAAGTTGAGAACGTGAATTTGTCCAAGTCTAACCTTTGCCAACTAATTTGACCATAACTAGAGCTGTAATTGTTGAAATGAGGAGCTCTTACATGTGTTTTCAAAATAAGATCCAGATCTACAACTTTCATGAAGATAAAAAATGTGAGAATCCATCGTTTTGACCATCAAAATTTGGCTGCAATTGAGAAGCATGGTTGCCATAAGGTCAACATTGGTAGCTTAAAGTCAAGATTCATACCTAATAAATGAAAGTCTTTGCACCCCATTCATCTATAAATAGAGGAGTGAAAGACACAAGAAAACACACAATCTTAGAGTTTAATTTCATGTATTGCATTGTTTCTTGCTTGCCTCCTTCTTGGAAGGCCTAGGTAGACCTCCTTCATGGATGATACATGTTGCCACCTACATGAAAGATTTTATCTCCTATAAGGAAGGCTAGATTTTTCCATTCTTATGCATCTTGTAGCTATATCTTTATGTTTTAAAATTTAATAATTGAGTTTTATGCAATGTATATGAAGTTTTCAATTTATTTTGGTTTTATTTTTAATTTCATCATGAGTTAAATTTTCATTTTCCTAGGGTGATGATGTAGCTTACTAATGACGGATTGAATCTTAACTTATTAAATCTAGTTTTAATTTTTCCTTCATGATTGATGTTTGATTATTGTTCTTAATGCTTTCAATTGATTGGTCATCTTTTGAATGATTTCAATATATGTGTTAAGACCGGAAGGAGATGCATGTGTGTAGATCCTATAATTAAACCATATATATAGGAATATATTCATATGAGTTTTGTAGTCTTAATGAGTTCTATAAATTTTAATACATGATTTATTGTTTTAATTCATATAGGGATATATTGGATTAACGATTAATTATAGAATTGGTTGACCTTAAAAGAGGCTAGTAATTAAATTAGGGAAACTCGGCTATCAATCATATGGAATAAATTGGACTAGAGTAGATAGGTGATTCAATCTAAAATTTATAAAGTGAAATATGATACTTAGGGCTTTTTCTCATAGTTGTTTTCATGCCAATTGCATTTATATTTAATCATTTTTAATTTTGTAATTTCAATCACCAACTAATTGATTGACTAAATAGAATTAAGATGACTCATTTTGGTACTTAGTGATCAATTCTAGTGGGAACGATACTCTACTCACTTCTATATTACTTTTTTATGATAGTATATACTTGCACTTTTTAATAAATCACTTTACACACGTAACAGATAGCTTGGCTCTTTTTGGAGGAGAAATTATCAGATTGGAACAAAGCTTTTGTTTCTATCTTTTTATGGCAGATTTGGACATGTAGATGCAATTATATCTTCCAAGGCATACAACCTGATCCTGGTTTTGTTATCAATCAAACAGGTTTGCTACTGCAGGAACATTAAGATGCGAATGGATGGACAATGGTGGATAATGGTGATCCTCTGGAAGAGAATACTGAGTCTAACAGGCAAAATAACTGGTTGGCACCAAGACGTAATATTTTAATAGAGAATTATATTCAGGTCCCGCACAAGAGGAAAAAAATGAAAAAATGGCCCCTTGAACTTGTCAATGACACCCCTGGATTTGTCAATTGAAGCCTTTGGACTTGTCAATGAGACCATTTCTTTATTTTTTTTTCCTTTTATAAGGAACCTGAATGTAATTTTCCCATTATTTAAAGATAAATTTTGATAGTGTTTTTTCTAGGGAGGATGGATTGGTTGCAATATCATTTGAAGTTAGAGATTCCATGGATAAGTCCTTGATGGAGTTAACAAGTTGGTTAAGGCTCAGTCACCGCTTGTGACGTAATGTTTGGCTTTTCTTGAAGCTGTTGAATATGCTGTTGAGAAGGAACTGGAAGATGTGATTTTTGAATCAGATTGTCTTATTTTAATAAACTACATCACTAAAGGGAATTCGTCTCTAGAACGGGGGTGTGAGATTTTAATTGAGAATAATCTTGAAAAAAGGAAATTAATCAGAAACCACTTTTTATTGTGGATTTCTAGGCAAGCAAAATTGATGACTGACTCGATCGCTAAAGCTTCTGTGAAAGGAACCATATCCTGTGGATTGGATCGTGAGGCCTCCATCTTGTTTACGAAGGCTGTTGGAGAAGGACATTGTACCAGTTTTGGATGATTTTGGATAGCTTGTTAATGGTCTACTTTATGATTTGTTTGCTTTGTTTTACTTTCTTCAGATCCTATGTGCTGGACTATTATGTGGTTTTTTTTAATATTATGAAGTTATCTTCCTAGGAAAAAAAAACATATGATACATATAGTTTTATAGTGCTATTTATAACATGAAAAAAGATAAAAAAATATTACTTGAACTTTAAAATTTTAAATTAGTCTTGTTGCATACAAAAATATAGGTAATAACTATAAGAATATAGCAATTGACAATTCATGTTAGTAGGAAATCACTAATTTGATATTTTAAAATTCAAGTGGTATTTTCTTCTATATTTCCCTTATAACATAGAGAGAGAAATTTTTATTTTCTATTTATAAATCATATTATTGATTTTTCACATGAATAAATATTTTTTACCTTTTATTTATTTTTCTGTAGGTTTTGTACATTTAGGTAGAGTGTATATTAAATAGGGGTAAAACTAAAAATTACTAAATGTTAAGTTCAAATTAATAATGTTTAAAATTTTTCAGTAAAATATTAAAAGTGACTTATAAATAAGATAATATTAAGAGTTAAGGTGCAATTTGGCCCAAAAATTTTCGCTGAGGAGCAATGTTATCTTATAAGTTTTTTTAGGTTTAATATTGTCCTAAAAGTATTAAAATGGTGCAATATTGCCCATTTCTGTTAAAAAGTTAAATGTCGACATCAATTTTTTAACGGCTAACATTAGTTTTTTAACGGAATAAGGCAACATTGTTATGTTTTAAAACTTCTAAGGTAATATTGAATCTGAAAAAACTTCTAAGGCAATATTACTCCTCAACGAAAACTTCAGGATAGATTTGTATCTTAACCCTAATATTAATAATAATTAATCTGGCCATTAATATATGTGAGTCCACGTGCATGCATGAAGCTCTTCCTTCTTTTTACAGGGTTAAAGTTCGAACTTTGATAACTTTTAGGCACCCTGGTCAACTTCTTTTTGTGTGGTGGGGATGATCAAATTTTTCTTTAACAAAGGTGATCTTAATTATAAGTTGGATTCATTTTATAAGTAAGATACTCATAAATAACTGAGTTATGTAAATAAAAAATTAATTAAAGTTTGTAAAAAAACAATAAATATATAGGAAAAATCATTCTTGAAATACCTATTTAGGGAACAAGTAATGTCTCTTCTTTATTTGATTGTGAAAGTGGCAAAGTGAACTAACAAAAATGTATTGAAATATATTTGATATGATAAGATTCATACATTCATTCACTATCCCTAAATTTAATAATTTTTTAGTTAATAGAATAACATGTGATTTATGGAGTATTGATTCCTACACAATGCTAGAGAGAGATGAAAATTCTCCCATGTCGATGACGAGCATACTCTTGACCCCGCAAAAATGTTTGTATTCGATTAATTCTAGAATTTATTCGATTGCTTTTTCAGTATATTAATTACACGTTTTTCCATTTTTTTTTTGTTGAAAAGAAAAGCTTTTTCCAAATTATTCTGTTGGAAATATATGATTAGTGATTACATATATGGGATCACACAAATAAACTCTAAAGAAGGTGGTTGAAACTGTGCACCACTAAACAAGTCTTGAGCTGTAGTGAGATTCACAATTCATGCTTCTAATAATGGAGGTGGCACTACATGGCTCTATTTGTTAGGTACGGATGTGAATACTTTTTATTTCATCACATAAAAATTAAAATTAAAGTATATAATATTTAATTATACCCCTATATTATTATTTGATACTGTCTATTTTAACTATTTTCATCTATATATATAAGACACATGCATTATTTGTGCAAGTGTTGCACTACTATAGAAAGTGCTCTCTTCGTCTTATCATCTTTTTTTTTTTTTGTTACAAAAAATTGAAGTAAGTTGGGTTCTGAGAGTTCATCAGGGAACGGACATGTCTCTAAGTTTAAAGAGTGCTTACGGATCATCATCAAATATGATCCTTACATCAACAGTAAGATTTGAACTCATCACAATCTTATAAGTTATGAGTCAACTCTTTACCAATTAGACTATCATTTTTTTTTAAAATTGGACAAAGGGTTTCCTCTTCCAAGACTTAGAGCATCAATGGTTTTGTCCTCCTTAGGGAAGTACGATAAGACCGTTGCTCGCTTACCATCTCAATCAACAATAATTTGTTAGTCCAATTAGACCAACCTTATTAGTTGGGTTCTTATCATGATTTTAAATCTTATGACACTATAAAGTTAGCAATTGATACAAGCAATTTTTAACTCGTCTAAGGGATTAAATAGTTAGTTGGCTTCTTATCATGACTTTAAATCTTATGACCATAGAAAGTTAGCAATTGTGTTGATTAACTTCTTTTGCCAGCACACTATGGCGCAGATGGCAGGGCTTGAGGCCTAAGTGCCTCACTATCCAAGTTCAATCCCGGCCAGCATCCAGTGGGTGCCTAATCGAAAAAACTTCTTTCTTTATTTTTTTTAGAAATATTTTTATAATTTATGAAGTAAGTGTGTGAAAGAAATTTTATCTCATATTACGGAAAAATACTTTAAAAAAGCACTTTTGAAATGTTTCCATTGAATATCATTAATGTAGCAACAAATTACAACAAAGCAAAATCGTTAGTTACAAAAGCTTAACTTTTTCTTTTCATGACCTTCCTCCTCTTAATAAAGCTATAACCCCAAATTAAACTGTAGAGAATTCTTTACAATTTAATCCTTTAAAATTTTGGAATGTCACTAATTTAGGTTTTTGGATGATCTGGTCACACCATGGTTTTTCGTATTCTATAAACAAACAAAAAAAAAAAAAATAGATGGGAGTAAATTAAAGTGAATATAATCATACTACCTCTAGTCCTTAATATAAAATCTATCAAACTAATTTGAATAAATTAAAAAAAAATTATTTATTAATTAAAAATAAATATTTGTTTCTCTAAAATACTCTCTTAAGCCATTTGTATTGAAATTGTTTCTTGATGCAGGTTCTTTTAACTTACCGTGCAAGATAGTTTAAGGAAAAAATAGATAAATATAGAGGATAAATTGGATCAATGTCGTATATTTATGACAAAACATAATCCCACATCTAGTCCACCCCTGAGGGAGATAATATTTGTTTTTATACACCCCTCTCATTGCATTGTCCGAATTGTATCTTGTAATTATTAATAACAGAAGTAAAGTTTGACTTAATCCAATTTCTTGGGTCGAAAAAATAAAATTGACTAGGAAGTACTAAGCTCCCTATTATATTACCATATTGTTAGTTATATCTGTTTTTTTTTTTTTTTTTTCACGAAGCAGCCTTCCAATTCAAGTAAGTAACAAATACATCAACAATCTAAATCCCATATTTTTTCCTCTTTTGGTAAGCAAATTTTTTGACTAACCATGAAAAGATTTTTTTTTTTTTTTGTGTCTGGATGATTCTCATTTAAGAAAACAAAGTATAAAGTACAATAGGGTAGAGATTAATTTTTTTATCCTTATTTATTCTGTCATTTTCTGACCAAAGTCTCTTAAACATAATAAAATTTAAATCCCCCTCCATTCTTTATTGAATTCAAATCATCATCTTCTCTTTTCCTCTATTAAAAATACAAATGTTGTATTTGATTTTATTAATTGATCTAAATTCAAACATTATTTACATCCTAATGACAATCATTTTAGGGAAAAAGACAGAAAAAGAACTTTAAAATTGTAAAATCTTAATTCAGGTTTATTATTAAGAATTGATAAGGGAATGACGAAACTTGATAAACAATTCACAATTCTTTTTTTTTGGAATAAACCCGATTTAAAATTTTATAATTTCAAAGTATTTTTTTAATCTTTTCCCATCATTTTACATGTGATTTCTTTTCATTTGCAAAACTTTCATTTAACATCGTGCATGTTAAGATAAAGAGTATTGAGCTCTTTTTTTTAAAAAAAAATATGAATTAGAGGAAAAAGATAATAAAATATCACTTGAACTTTAAAATCCCAAATCAATTATTTCATACTAAAATTAGTTGTTAATTGTTATACTTTTATAGTTAATATATACATATACTTTTGTAGGCAATAAGACTTATTTAAGATTTTAAAATTCAAGTGATATTTTCTTATTTTTTTCCTAAAATTTATCAAATAAGTCTATTCTCATGGTAAATAAATAAAAGTTTTATATGTCATGTAGAGATGAAGGCAACATTGCATCTGACTGGTTGATTAAGAGAGATAAAATAATTTAAGAAATAGACAAGTCTTCGTTAACAAATCCTCAGGTACATTAAAAAGAGTTTTAAGTTGACCTCTCTGGCGTCCATGAAATTCATACAAAAAAGGCTTAATGATGTTATGTACGTTGAAATTTTGCTTCTCAATACTTTTCTTTTCAGCTTTTACCATCTTCTGTTGTAATAACTATTATTTCTTTCTTTTTCCATTTACATAACCAATACAAATATCTTTATTAAAAAAATCCCATAATTACTTGCAATTTGTTTTCGTTTAAATTACGCATCATGCACTGATGATTAAATTTAATTAGTCTTTAATTAATACTTGTGCAGGGTTCAAACTTCAAGCCCCCTCTAATGAATAATAGTCTTAAAACATGTTTTTAATAAAAACAATTTCAAAATAAACCAGTAAATTTTTTTTTTTCAAGTCAATAATGCAAAGCTCCCTAAACTCCATGTTATAGGCAAAAAACCTCTATAACTGTACAAAAACAATCATTTACACTTTTAAGTTGTCAACAACAACAATAAAGCCTTTATCTTATTTGGTGGGGTCGGTTACATGGATTATATAACACCATTGTGCTATATCGAAAACCATATCTTTAAGTATATTATTAATCAAAAGGTCTCTCTCTATTACTTCATCAAGTGTTCGCTTCGGCCTTCCACGACCTTGTTTTACAGGACTCCATACTGTTTGATCAACCCTTCTCACTGGTATATTCAACGGCCTTTGTTGAACATGTCCAAATCACCTCAAACGACTTTCTATCATTTTTCCTTCAATAATGGCCACTTCATCAACTCATTCACACATATGATTATTACGAATCTTATCTTTTCTTGTATGACCACACATCTATTTCAACATCCTCATCTCAACCACCCCCATTTTATGTTCATGTAATCCCTTTAAAGTCTAACACTCACTACCATATAGTATTGTTGGTCTTATAGCAGTGCTGTAGAACCTCCTTTTTACTTTATTAGGTACTTTTTTATTACAAATAACTCCAATAGCTTTTCTCCATTTATTCCATCCAGCTTGAATTCTGTGATTGACATCTCCATCAATTTCATCATCTTGTTGTATAATTAATCCCAAATACCAAAATTTTGTCACTTGCGGAATGATCTGCCCCCCAATTTAACTGCCACTTCATTTTGACCTTGTCTCTTATCATACTTACAACGCATATATTCAGTTTTGCTCCTACTCAGACGAAAACCCTTCACTTCCAAAGTTCTTCTTTATATCGTAAGTTTAGAATTAATTTTCTCCCTGGATTCAGCCAATAGAACTATATCATCTACAAAAAGCATGTATTTAGAGATCTCCTTTCTTATAGGCTCAGTTAGAATATCTGAACATCTACCACTAGGTTAAACAAATAAGGGTTCAGAGCTGATCCATGATATAGGTCAATCCTTATAGGAAAGTCTTTTGTTACACCTCCAGGCATTCTAACATTAGTTATAACCCCCTCATACATGTCCTGAATGACTTTGATATATATAAACGCACCCCCTTCTTTTTCAAGGCTTTCCAAGTATATCTCTTGGCACACGGTCATATACTTTTTCCAAATCAATGAAAACTATATGAAAATCTCTTCCTTTGCTCCTATAATTTTTCATAAACCCCCTTAATAAATAAATCGCTTCTGTTGTATACCTTCCTGGCATGAATCCAAATTGGTTTTCAGCAATTTTAGTCTCCAACCTCAACCTGTGTTCAATCACCTTTTTCCATTATTTCATTATATGACTCATAAGCTTAATTCCTATATAGTTTGTACAATTTTGAATATCCTCTTTATTCTTATAAATAGGAATTAAAGTACTTTTCCTCCACTTATCTAACATTTTCTTAAATTGTAAAATCTCATTAAATAATTTTGTGAGCCACAAAACACCATCTTCACCCAAACATTTCCAAATTTCAATAGGAATCCTATCAGGCCCAACAACTTTACCATTTTCCATTTTCTTAATAGCTTCCTTAACCTCGCCAACTCGAAACCTGCGGTAACATGACAAATTGAGATAATCTTCTCGAGTTGTCAAATCTTCATAATCACAAGGCCCTCCCCCCTCCATCATCGAACAACTTATAAAAGCAGACTTCTCAACTATTCTTAATATCTCCATCAGTAACCAAAACTTTGACTTCTTCATCCTTTATACACCTCACTTGGTCCAAGTCTCAATTTTCTCTCCTTATTATTTGCCATCTTGTAAATCTTACGTTCTCCTGCATTTGTTCCTAACTCTTTAAAAAACTCTTCATATGCTTTATTACGAGCTTCATTCACTACCTTCTTAGTCTCCTTTTCAACCAAACAATACCTTTTCCAAATGTCAACATTATTACATAAGTGTATTGCTCTAAAACAATCTTTCTTATGCTTGACTTTCTCTTGAATAGCCTCATCCTACCACCAAGTCTCCTTATCTTGCCAACCAAAACTTTTTGATTCTCCCAAAATTAATTTAGCAACCTTCTAAACCATTTTAGACATTCTCCCACATGATATTAGCACTTCCTAAAAACTTCCACTCCCCCTCCTCCAAAAGAGTTCTCTTAAAAATCTCCCACTTCTCTCCGTTTAACTGTCATCACCTGACCCTTGGATTTAAAACTTGCCGGTGCTTTTGTTTTACACACTTAATATTTATATCAAGGACCAAAACCTTATGTTGTATTATCACGTCATCCCTGGGGATCACTTTACAGTTAGTACAAAGTATTCTATCAGAGTTCCTTATCAAAAAGAAGTTAATCTGTGTCTTGATAGCTCCACTCTTGTATGTTATTAAATGTTCATTTCTCTTCTTAAAGCAAGTGTTGACAATCTTGAGGTTATATGCAAGGGAGAAATCAATAATAGATTGACCTTCATTATTGAGCACCCTAAATCCAAAACCCCCATGAGCCCTTGTATGAGATCCTGCTTCCTTACCGACATGTCCATTAAGATCTCCTCCAATAAAAATCTTTTTGGTTAGTGGGATATTCTAAATTAGTCCCTCCAAATCTTTCCAGAACTTTTTCTTAAGATGTGCTGCTACCCCTACTTGAGGTGCATACGCACTGATAATGTTTATAATATCCTTCCTAACAATCATTTTTAAGGAAATGATTATGTCTTCAACCCTTTTAACTTCCACCGTGTTCTTTCTCCATTCATTATCAGTGATGATACCGACACCATTCCTTCCATTGACCGTTCCTGTATACCAAAGATTAAAACCATTAATTTCTCGAGACCTTTCTCCTGCCCATTTAGTTTCTTGAAGGCACAAGATATTAATCTTTCGATCATTCATTACGCCCACCACCTCCAAAGATTTGGCATTCAAAGTCTCAACGTTCCAAGTGCCAAATATGATCTTGCTCTCATGAACTAGCTTCTTTAGCCACCTCTGTTCATAAGAGAGCGGCAGCCCTTGCTCATTTAACACTACATCCAGGCGACAATGCAGCGGCCCTTGCTTACTTATCACTGTGCTCGAACCATGCAGTGCGTTACTTATAGGCAACGACCTAGCATTAACACAATTTCTTCATTGATCCATGTTCATAAGAGATTTGACAGGATTTTACATTGGTTGTCGGGGTCTAACACAATCCTCCTCCTTTACCCGGGCTTGGGATCAGCTATAAATATAGGCGGAGTTACACTTTTAAGTCAATAATGCAATAATTTGGGATAGGCTCTAATACAATACCGTGTTAGAATTTGAATGATTAAATTAGAGGAAAAATAAGAGCCTCTGATTATTATTATTGAATCCTTGAATGAATGGGAGACAAATAAGGCAAACCGTAACCTAACATATTTACCTTAAAATCTAATCTAATTAAACATAGTGATATCTCAAATTTATACTTTTAAGATATATAGAATATGTTAAGATATTACTATAATATATAATATCAATTAATATCTCAACATTATTTGTACATATAACCTCATCAAATTTACCCCTTCAAATTTTGAATTATGTGCAACTGTCAGGTATTAAATATGTGCATCTCTTCTAACAAAAATTCGAACTCTAGTTCGTTGCTTTATGAGAGACCGATTCTTCCACGTGACTTTATTTTTTCTAGATTTTAAATGCATGATGATATATGTGTGTTTATCCATCCAAAATGCCCGTGTTCCTACACACAAAACCATTGCTTTGAAACTCGAACCGGACCGACCGGTCTGACCTGGGAACCAGCAAACTGGGCTCGGTTCAGTATTTTTTTTATTTTTTTTTAATTTCATATTAATAAACCTAAAATATTCAAGGGAGAATTACATTCAAGTCCCAAGAAAGAGGAGAAATGAAGAAATGGTCCTTATAGATTGCAAAATGAAAAAATGGTCCCATTGAGTTGTCAATACAGGCTCATGCAGTTGTTAATGAGTTGTCAATACAGGCCCATGAAGTTGTTAATGGGACCATTTTTTCATTTTGTAATCTACAAGGACCATTTTTTCATTTTTTTTCTTCCATAGGACCTCAATGTAATTCTCCCAATATTCAAGGGGAAATCACTCCTAAGTCCCAAGGACCAAACAAAATTACAATAAAGTCTCAAAAAATAAAAATAACAACTCGTTAAATATGTTTTTACAACATATTGAATCATTTTTTCGTTGCTTTGGGACTTTATTATAATTTTGTTTGGCCCTCAGAACCTAAGAATAATTTTTCCTATATTTAATTTTTCACTAATTTAATCTTAAATTAATTCTAGTATGACCTACTCACCCTTAATTCATTACCTCAAGCGAGAACATAACCGTACACAAAACACGTAGTTGAAGTAAAGCAGGTCTCCGGATAAAAAAAAAAGTGAAGTCCTCTTTTGAAATAAAAAAAGTAGAGTGTCTCAAAAAAGAAGAAAGGAATTTACCCATTTAAAAAAATGGGGCCCATCTCTATCATGCGCCTCGGGTCACCATCCCTATCCTCCTGACAACTCGTCCTTTAAATAATTCCAATCAACGCCATGTTTAATTTTTCATTTTATTCTCCCTCTCAACTGTATTACTCATCGATTTTTTATCCCATGTGGCGATCGGAGATTCTCCTGCTAACACCTTCCGATTCCACGCGCCATCCTTGTTGATCCCACCGCCGGGGACCTTCTTCCGTGATCTCTCCAACACTACTCGGTACTGCCAATTCGCTTCTTCCTTGATCTAGTTTCTCTGCCCGTTTCCCGAGAAAGTGAAGGGAACCGACGCTTCTTCTTTACCGATTTCTTTTGATTGGGTGTGAAAGTCAGTTCAGTTAGCCACATAAAAAAAAAAAAAAAGTAAAGTCTATTTCAAAAGAATTAGTCCAACTCTAAGTCGTCGTCAGGTCTAAAATCAGCTTATTCAGGGTTTCGTTTGTTGGCGCTCTCGTTAGATTTTTTTTTTTTTTTGGCATTAGAAAGTACTGCAACTCTCCGGCGATTGATGTTCTTGGCTGTCGCTGGATTTCGCTATTTCAGTAAATGGGGAGGAACTCTGTTTGAGGGATTGCATGCTAACATTTGTTTTAGGCGCGGCCGCGTCGAAGTAGAGATCATTTTCTTCTTCTACCTTCCTTTAAAGCGATCCCGCTGTGACATACTTCATAGATTCTTTTGTTGGTAAATGAATAGGGATTCATCTTTTGCTCCATTGAATGAATAGGAATTGATTGAGAAATTTTGTTAACTTTTTTCCTTCTTTTTCGTGAGGATACTGTTGCTTAACTTATTTTTTTTGGTTAAATTTTATTTTCAACTTATTCTGTCCATTCCATATTGAAAATGTTTAGAAAATCTCCATACATTGAAGTTATTAGAAGTATTGATTCGCTGAGTTGTTATTTAGTTTCTTCAAATCAAGAATCTGTTCTCAAAGTTTTGGTTCTGGCACATCAAAGACGTGTTATGACCATTTCGCAAAATTCTGATTTTTTGTGATGCGCTTCTGATTAGAAAAGAAAAATCATTTCCTTTCTGAGCTTATTGCTATTGATCTTTTGGGTAACACTTTTAACACGTTTTTGGAATTAAAGATGTTGATGCTGGCTTTAAATGGTTTCAGACTAGTTGTTCGGTCTTGTTTTATGGCCTTCTATGTCTGTATCTATACTGTGAGAGATGCCTTCACTGTGATATGTGCTTTTTTCCTACACTGCACTCATTTCGTCCTTATATAATGCTTTCTTTTTGCTTGAAAGGCTTCAACTGTAGTTAGTCCAAGCAAACGGAGCCACATATAAAAATCTCATGCTGGCTTGCTGAACTGCCGATGAGCAGAACTGATGTTATTGGCAGTAGAAGGAGGAGGATTCTTCTCTTCTTCAGCTTCAGGATATAGTAAGGGCCTGACCCTTCTTCTCTTGGGTCAGAGGAGTGAGGATAAACCCATGAGAGTTTCACCGTGGAACCAGTACCACTTGGTAGACCAAGAATCAGACCCCGAGCTCCAGCTGGCTTCTACAAAGAACCGCATTTCCCGCGGTTGCGCTTCCTTTGTTTGCTTTGGTCGCGCTTCCGCAGGGCTTGAAACGCCATCTCCTCTTAAAGTAGGCCCTGCCCAACAGCATGATGTCTCACCAGGGTCATTGGTTTCCGACAAAGATCAATCTTCTCATCTTGATAATAGTAACGCTACAAGAAAGATAGCACTTAAAAGTAGCCTAAAAAGGCCACAACATAATAAACCAACTCCCATTGAAGTTGCTAATGAACATGAAGCATTGGGTGGTGAGGAGAGTGATTTTTCTGTTCAAGTAGAGCGAAGGAAAGTGCAGTGGACAGATGCCTGTGGGAATGAGCTCACCGAGATACGGGAATTTGAACCAAGGTATTGTAATATTTTGTTTTCTATAAAATGTTTTAGCTAAGAATATTTATATTAATAAGTTACTAAGTACGATTTGCTAGTTTATGCTATTTCTAACTTTTGTTTCTTTGTTTGGTCATAAAACGTCGAAAGACATGTTTCACGGGTTTAATCATTTAAAGTGATCATGTTTTATTTTAGTGATTGACATCAATATATAAGCTGTGCCTCGTTAGCCATTTTTTCTTTCCCTTTCATTTTTTTTCTAGCTGATTTTAATGTCCAACAATAATTGAATAAATGGTGTAAGAAGCTTCTTGAACTTTGGCTTAAAGGTTTTATTTGTGCATGGAGTGTGAATTTTGGATAAAGTAGATGCATATGTAGGTTCTCTTCCACAGCCTTTTCTGTTTTAGCTCTTCACGGGTTTTGATACTCAAAATTCTGTGTATCCTTGCCTTGTGATTGTGCTTGAATTACCAGATTTTGGATTGAACCTTATTATATTGATTCTGTAATTTTGCAATGCGAGCTTTGATAAAGTTCTTGAATCAAGCAATTGACAGAAAACAAAAATGAAGAGGGAGGAGATAACTGATGATGGTAATAATTGCTTGTTAGTGGTTTGGGTATGGAGACCAGTTAATATAAGGAGGGCATAATAATGGATCCAATTTCTCTTTTTTCGGCGTGGTGCTATTATGATAGGCACTCAAGCTGGGAAGGGAATCTCTAAAAGTTAGATGTTGAGATAGGAGAACTGCCTACTTTAGTAGCTTGTCAAGCAGTTCATGCTACTCGATGTGAGACTTGAGCATCCCATACTATCTTGGTTCTTATCAAATTGTTACTACAAGTAAAAATATCAAAAGACAAGATAGTCCCTCCCTCTTGGGTGGAAGGAATTTAACTTGGAATGACTGGTTTTTGTTCTCAAGTTTTATTTTTGCAATCTCAATTGAATTGGGACAAATGAATAATTTCATGGATTCTCTCCTGAAAATGCAAGGCCTCTTCCCAGTCAAGTGGTCTTAAATCTGGATTGGTTTAGTCAATACATTTAACACTATGGATTTGTTGTATGCTGAGAGTTTAACAGAGCTCTTTTCTATCATAGTTATCACAAGTTATTTGGTTATTTGGGTTTTGTTATTCTGTTTCGATATGCTATATTTGTTTGGTTTTATCAAATTAAGGTCCCATATACAATCGGTTCTATTGTTGAAGGTATATGGTACGTTTCACGCTACTTTACTGTAATATGAAAACTATCTTAGTAATAATAAAATTTCAACAACAACAACGATAACAACAAGCCTTATCCCACTTGGTGAGGTACAATAATAAAATTTCAATTATGCAATTTGCAGAATCTGAGTTTAAGCCATTTGTTGTTGCATTGTTCATCTACTTGTATCTTTTTCCTTTTGGATCATGGAATGGGGTAGAGCAGAAAGCTCTTTATTCTTTGTTGGTAGGGTTGGAACTTGAAAGGCTTTGATTTTGTCTTGCTAATTCGGAGCAATTTCTGCATAGCCATTTCAGAGGTTCTGGAAAGTTTAAGGAAGGAATGTTTAATAGGACATGCCTGCCTTGGAAGTTTTATGTCTCTAGTTTGAGATAAGTAATGGAATATTTTAGGATAAAATGCTGCTTTTGCTGCATTTAAGGGGCATGAGGTTTGTTTTCTTTTTATGGTTTTTTGTGAATTGCTAGTGCTACGGGGATGAGGTTTCTCTGTGATATAATTGGGGAAGGCTGCTTTCTATTGTTATGGTTTCTTTTTATTGTTTGGTTGTCATTTCTGGCCTTTATAAAGGACCTGTCATCCTTTGCTCTTTTGAATTACATTGTTGAAGAAAGATTAATGCCCAAGAAATTACTTATTTGTTGATTTTATGCTCCTCTAAAGTGCTCCACATATTTTGTAAACAGCAAAACACTATTTAATGTGTTTGTCTCAGATAGTGTTTGGTAAGAATGTTTGTTCCTAAATGTAAGAATAGGGCAGGTTTTATGCATCTGGTAATCCTCTAGTGTGGGTGCTTCAGACTGCCTCTTAACATTTCCCTTTTACGAGCTATTGTAGGCTTTACTCTTTGAGAACATCTCGTGTCTTTAAAAGCCACATCAGCCTACAAGTTATAGCACAATATATTGAAAAATTTATGGCAGAAACTTAATTATAGAATGTAATGACACTGGAATAGAGAGATGATAATCAGTATAGTTGGCTTTTCCTGGAGATTTGGAAATATAGGATAACTATATAGGAAAAATCCAGGCTTCTTGAACCCAAACCCGCCGGTCCGGCCTGGAAACCGGCGAACCGGCCGGTAAACCGGTCCGGGTTCATATTTTTTTAAAAAAAAAAAAATTATTTTTCCTTTAAAATTTCATACTATAAGTCTAAAATTTTCAATTTCTCACCGATTTGGTCTCAGTTTAGCTCTGGTTTGGCCCCCGTCTGACCCACTGACCCTTAACCCAGTACCCCGACCGACTCAATGCCCGGTCCGAGTTTTAATACCTTGGAAAAATCTTGTGTGATTTCAGTCAAAATAAAAAGGGGTATGTGTAATCTATTTTTCTAAATATTTCCTATAACGTGTGTAATTAATATACTGAAATAGAAATTGTGATTCACCTGCAGTGAAGTGGATGGATCAGATGATGAATTTGACAACGGGAATGACAGAGCTTGTTCGTGTGCAATCATGTGAAATTGAATCTCCACCATAAGATGAGTGGAACTCATTTGCGAGGCGTCCAGGGAATTACTGCTACCATATAACATCACTCAGCTTGTGGAGAATGGAGCAACATGGGACATCGGAGACGGACATGGGAGAGAATTCAAAAACATGATCTGCCTGAGTGATCGTGTGTGTCGCGGCCTTCAATTTTGTTCCTCTGCTTCTCATCAATCGATTTATTGTATATTTTCTTGTGTGATTACATTATCTTTTGATTCATCACGTTTATGCCATTTTATGTTGTCAATGTTATATGGATCAACAGAGTTTTAGTCCCATGTTCTCATCTTCATCTAGAAGAAGGATCATCCAAGCGTGAGATTCTATACGAGTACTATATCCAGTCCTGGGTATAAAATGCATTTTGTAGTTCAATTTTTGTATTAAAGTAGGTATTAATATTAAGGATGAGAGATAAATATTTTAGAGTTTCATGGCACCTTTCCCCAATTTAGTTATTCGAGTTTGAATATAAGATGCCTCCGGTCTGAACTACAACAGCTAGTTGGGGTTGAATTTGGTACATGACTTCAATTCACTTTGTCCTCATTTTTATCAGTTTTTTTTCCTAAACTATTCCTATTCAAGTTAAATCAAAGAAAAGTTTCTGTATAAATGATTTAAGAGAAATCAATGTGTTTTTAACAAACATTCCTTACTATCCTTTTTATAAGGAATATATTAAAATCACGTGGTTCAAAATATTTGTTAAAAACAATAAATACTTAAGGAATATATATTTATTTTTAATTATACCTTTATTTATAAAGAAAGTATATGAGAGATAATGAGTAAAAATTTATTAGTGTAAAGATAATGAATGAAATATATTTAATAGGGGTAAAAATGAAAAAACAAATTTAAAATTTTAAACAGAAGGGATTTGTTCTTTGTATTAAAGACAACGAAAGAATTTGGTTCGACAACGAAAGATTTATTGCTCGAGTTGATGTGGATGCTGCAGTTGATGAGCACAGAAATTCTGCAATTGGAGGAGTGATTCGAGATAGTTCAGGAGCTTGGATTTGTGGGTTTCAACAGAACCTAGGATTCACATTTGGTTCGACAGCTTCTGAGATTCAAGCAATTAGAGTAGGACTACTGACCTGCCAAACCATGAATCTCAGAAAGATCAAGTTACACACAGATTCTACGGAAGCCATTCGATTACTACTTCAGTCTGGGGGTCAACATCATCCCCTACAGAATGAGCTAGAGGAAGTAAGACAATTAATCTACAAGGATTGGGATTTAGAGATTTCCCATAGTCACCGAGAAGCCATTATGTGTGCTGATATTTTGGCAAAGAGTATCCTTGATTTGAACAATGATTTGTCACTTTTGGACCATCCGCCAGATCTTTGTTTGATTCAAACGTTGGCTGACCTCAGCTAACCATTGGATCTAATTTGGTATGTCTCTTTTGTAACTAGGATTATTGTAATGGCCGCCGTGGCCTCAAGAGTCTACTCTCTTGTCATCTCAATTCAAAAAAAAAAAAAAGACAACGAAAGAATGTTTTTTATAAAAAAGACTTAAGGATTAATTAATTTAACTAATTTCTTTAATCTACTCCAATTTATTAAATTGAGCTTATATTAAGGATAAAATGTAATACTAAATTTGGGTAAAGTTTTTTGTGATGTATTTTAACTGTATTTTTTAAAAAGAAATTGTAATACTGCATGTAAATGTTTTAATTAAAAGATAAATTAAACGAACCAACTTCAAGGAAGTTATATTACATATGAGGTAAACGACATTGCTGGCAAGAGAAAAATTGGTAAACGACATTTATAATTCAGTCACCTTGAGCCCCTAAACAGGAGCCACTTTTTCCACAGGAAACTTGTCCACGCCTTGTCCACAGAACCTTTCTCTAATAACGATAAGCCATTTCGCTTCCAAATCCACAAAATCTAGACAAAACCCGATTCAAGAAGATGCTCACAGCGTCAAACTCCCAAGTTTAAATCTTAAAAAAAAAAACGAAAAAATAAAAGAAAATCTGTGGGAAATTTTGGGTAGCACCACCAGCGAAGAAAATGTCGGTGGCATCTTCAATCCCCTGCCTCAAAATCCCCTCTTCTTCTTCCTCAACTTCTTCTTCATCTTCTTCTCAATTATCCTATTCCCTTCGATTTTCCTACTCCTCTCCCAAGTATTATAGGTTCGTTATAAGAAATTCTCAGACTGAAGGGCCTCTGAGAAGACCGGTGTCTCCTCCTTTGAGGGAACCCTTGAAACCTACCCCACCATCTCCGCCGTCGCCCTCGCCTGTCGCGCCCCTTCTTCCTCAGCAGAATGTGGCTGCTGTTGTTGCGGACGATAAGAATGTTGTTACGTTAGAGTTTCAGAGGCAGAAGGCGAAGGAGCTTCAGGAATACTTCAAGCAGAAGAAGCTGGAACAAGCAGATCAGGGCCCTGCTTTTGGGTTCGTCGGGAAAAATGAGATCAACAATGGAAGGTAATCATTTCTTTTCTGGAGATAAATGAAATTGGAGCTTTTCTTTATGTTGGTACAACTACTTGATTGCTAGATTTTTGATAGAATGTTATATTGATGGGCTATTCGTCAGAATATAGATGGATTTAAGCGGAATAAATTTCAGTAATAGTTGAGCAAGTTCTATGGGATAATTGCTTAATTATTCATTGCCTTATTTTCTTTTCTCTGCAATAAGAATTTGCTTAGTCGATATATGTCCCAAGCAATAGCAGGCTTGGACTTGATTAGCTTATTTTATAGGCTAAGATTAGGGGCAGGAAATGTACATGACCGTGAAAACGACTCATGGAAGCTAAATCTTTGTGAAACTTTCTGGTGTTCTAATCAGTGTCATGCCTGGTTTATCGCGAGGTCTATTTTGTTGCCGCCTGCCATTCCTTTCCTTCGTAGAAGCTAAATCTTTGTGAAACTTTCTTTAGTGGTTGCATCTGTACTGAGTTGTTGCCTCTTCTTGGAGGTAGCATCCGCTACTAATGGAAAACTTAAGAGGAGGTACTCATTATTAATTATAACTAGCTTAGAGGAAGTGCCTGCTTATAGTAAGACTCGCATGATACTTTTCCGCTAAACCAGTGAAACATCTTTTCTTGATCAGTGGAGGCATCTCCTCTTAACTGGTATGGGCACAACATAATGGGCTGAAAGTATTGCTTCTTAAAAGGGAGCTGTCTTTCTTTAATAATTAATTTATAATTAAATCGCTGTGTTTTTTTATTTGATTAAATATATGTAAATTAAAAAATACAAAACTAGAATGGGGATCTGTATTTTTCACAAAATCTAAGGTGAGTTGCACTAGAGCAGTCTCCTATAAATTTTATATTATATTTAGTTTTTTAGATTTAGATTAAGCTAAAGGTCATGTAGGAGAAATGAATTTTGTAAAATACTCAGGATGCGTGAAAAATCAGTTCTATCTTGAGCTTTTGCAGGCTCTTTCAGAAGAAGATTGATGTCTACGATCTATGGTTCATTAAATTCATGGGTGAAGGAATAGAATTCCTCTTTGAACCTGCTTCATTGAGTGTATTTTGCCATGTTCGCAGACATCATTTCTTACACTTGTGTATTTGATATGCATACGTCCCTTATCTTTAAAGCTTTCTTCAAATCACAATGAGGAAAAACTCTTCAAGGTCGACCTTACCAAATTCATGAACAAATGATAGGCTGATAGGCTGACTTGAGAGTCATTCATTGGTCATTGCAGTTGATGAAAATGAAAGTTGAGTGAAGTAATCTGAATGTAGCATCAACACATGGCAAAATATGGGTGCAGGATCAATTGAACAGTCAATATTGATTAACTGCATAATCTACATTCTGCCATATTGATTTTTTAGTGGGATCCAAATCCTAAGTTCTCATAGTGTTGTCAACAGTGTGGAGGGTTTCAGTACACTATTTAAACACTAGAGACAAGTTAGTATAATATGTATGGTCTCATTTTAAGTGGGTTGGTTTTCTTATTTTAATAATAGCTTTATATATTCATGTGTTTCTGTTGGGTACTCTTTGGTTTTATATTTGAATAAATGCATTTCATGCAAGCCCTACCAATTCATTTAACTTGTTTAATTTTGGCTGTGTATTGGGAATTTGGTTGATGCAGATGGGCCATGTTCGGTTTTGCGGTTGGGATGTTAACAGAGTATGCGACAGGTTCAGACTTCGTTGATCAAGTAAAGATCCTTCTTTCGAATTTTGGGATCGTAGATTTGGAATGAAGAATTTTAATGTTCAATGTTGTTGTTGATATAGTTTCGACCCTTATTCATAGTATATTTGTGTAATTTGTTACTCTCACTTACAGCAAGCAACCAAGTTGCATGTATTAACATCGTTGAGGATTTTTTTCTTTCATTATGCTCTTCTTTTAGCTTGATACATAGACAGGTATATATAGCATTTAATGAGCAAAGCAGATATTTTTTGTCCAAATTGTGACCCACAAAAAATGTCATGTATCAAGTGATTAAAGTCTACCTTTCTTGATTTTATTTCTTTCTTCTTTTTTTTTTTTAAGTTGCATTTGACACCTTAAAGTATTTTTTCAGTAACACTTTTGACATCTTAAAGTAAATTTTTTGTGCAGTTTTGTCCTTAGAATGCTCTTTTGGAATTACGATTCATAAACACGTTTACATAAATTGGGATAAAAATTATGATTAAAAATTTGTTTATGAAGGTTTAAATAATTATTTCAATTAAGAGCAAAGTCTGTAAAATGCTTGTTAATCAGTGAGGCCTGTGAATAAGGTAGAGAAATAACATATTTAGAGATCCTATAAGAACATTAGTGATGAAAGGCGCTGAAATTTCGAAATTCCAGAACAGATTATGTTTTTTTTTTTCTGGGGAATTACAATTTTTCTCAGTTAATACATTCCACAGATTAAGTTGCTTGTGAGGTTTTAGCCATAGACTTTCCCTCACTTTTCTGAAGTTCCTTGTGACTCTCTCCATTCTTCGATTGTGCGTATGTTTGGTTGAGCGATTTGATTGCTTATAAGTTGCTTTTTAATAGTGATTTACGGTATACGAAGTAAGTATGTGAGAGGAGTTGTGTCTCGATTTACGTAAAAAACAACTTATAAGTTTTTATAAGTTGAAACAAACATGCTTTGTATCTCTCTAACAAACCACGAGGCAGTGAGTTCTTCTCAAACTGCAACTTACCATGCATGTTTATATATCTTAATATCAAATAAATATTTGAAATAGTCATCGATCTGCTTTAATATATTGATTAATATCGTTAGTAGCAAATAAATCAGCTGATTCCCTCTCAGACATGTGAAGTGCTTCCCCAGGATTGAGCCAATCACAATCCTGAAATCAATTTCATTACTATATGATTTCATTTCAACACAGATATGCCTTAGGTATAAATATCATATCCTCCCCTGAAATCAATTTCCACACAAATTTCACCGTGATTTGGAAGCTACTCATTCCGATCTTTAATATGAAATTCAATTGATTTTTTAGAAAAATTAAATAAATTATTTAATCATATATTATATATCATTTTATAAGTCAAGAGGAAGCCGTTAACTAAGTCTTGTATTGATGATGGAAGGAAGCCGTTAAAAAATTTGCATGAAAAAAAAAGCGTTTGATTATAACGATAATTTAAAGGGGGTTAGAGGGTAATTTTACCTCAAAAATATTTTTTGCAGACAATTTTGTCTTTGCCGTTATCTCAGTCAATTTTCACTATTAATTGATCAAATATGCTGAACTGTCAGTCCGCATATCATCCACATCATTTTTGTTAAGATGCAATTTTGTCTCTAAAGCTTTATATCTAACTTTTAAAAAAATAAAATAGATAACATATAAACTGCTAGTTCAATATATTTAATCAATTAATGATCAAAATTAATTGGATAGCCGATAAAGCAATTTTATCCCTTTTTTTATACTTCCGGGCAAATGGCCCTTCATAAAACCAACGTGACAACTTCCCTAACTCTAATTTAAAAGCCAAAATCCTTTGTCAGAGATGATCACGTGCGCTCCACGTGTGTCAACCGTACGGCAAGCAGACATGGTTTGCTTTCAGTTTACTCTGTCCCTGTGGTCTGTTTGTTTTCCCGCCCCGGAAAGTTCGCGCCTTTCAATTTCACAAAACTGTGTACGCACTCACATTTTCCACGGAGCAAGCAAAGTAAGAAGCGCTCTCTAAAATTCCGGAAAAAGGTCACACAGTACCTACTTGTTTACTCACAGCAAGATTCCAAAAGTGCAGGCCATGGGCGGCCTCGTGAATCCGACATTTTCTTCTCCGATCGTTTTCCTTCTCTCACATCCCAGCAACAGCCCTTCAGCTTCTTGGCTGTTTGCTTCTGTTTCTCATCACTGTTACCTGGGCATGTCGCTCCAAGCACAAATCGTTACAAATGGGGTCGTATTATTGATGCTGGGATCGAAACCCTAGAGAGTTATGGGTTGCGTTCAGGCTAAGCCATCGGGGGGTTCATCGGAAGCTAAGGGCTTAGAGAGGCTGAAATTAGAAAATGAGTATGTTGGAAATGAGGATTTCACTGCTCATCGACGATCGATGGGCCAGAGATATGGAGAAATCGAAGAGATTGCTAGGGTAAACCAGCGCGAAATCAGAAAGCATCGGCTTGGGTCTGGTATTGGAAACCAAGAAAGCAGAAATCGCGGGGTTACAGAGGGGAAGAGCAATGCTTTGCATGATGTTGAGAAATTGGCAAGGAAATCTTTTGACGATGAGATGGTTGATGGATGGCCCAGATGGCTAGTTGACAATGTTCCTCGAGAAGTTTTGGCTAGCTTGGTTCCCCGTAGTGCTGATTCATACATAATGATTGACAAGGTCTTTGTTTATAGGTTTTGTTAAGTTTCATGTTGCATTAAAGAGTAGTGTTGCCTTTTATCGTTAAAAAGTTAATGATCAATATTAATTTTTTAACTATCAACTTTAGATTTTTAAAGGTGTGGGACAACATTGCTACATTTTGAAACTTTCAGGGTAATGTTGCTCCTTAGCGGGCAAATTTACACCTTAACCCTTTTATATTCTCAATTACATGAGGCTGATTGAAACAAGTAATGTAATTAACAAGTTCAAGCATGTGTTATGTTATGTATGTTTATCCTAGCACAAGGTTCATAGGTTTTACCTAACTGATAATGGTAGAAAGCAAGCTAATTGACTAAGCCTATGTGTAAAAATTGTGTTTTTCAGGTAGGACAAGGAACCTACAGCAACGTTTATAAAGCACGAGATAGGGCCACCAGAGAACTTGTGGCCCTTAAGAAGGTTCACTTTGATAAATCCGAGCCTGAGAGCATTAAATTTATGGCAAGAGAAATTATGATATTACAGAGATTGGATCATCCTAATGTCATCAAACTTAAAGGATTGGCTACATCAAGAATGCAATATAGTATTTATCTTGTTTTTGATTTCATGCAATCAGACTTGGCTAGAATAATATCTCGTCCTGAAGAAAGGCTCACTGAACCACAGGTTAAAAATCTTTCTCATTGACGCCTTTGACAATTTTAGCATTTTCCTTAATTTAACATAATAATGTGGGGGGAAAAATTGATGTAGGTCAAGTGCTACATGCATCAATTGCTTTCAGGTCTGCAGCATTGCCATGATAGGGGCATTTTGCACCGAGATATTAAAGGTTCAAACCTCTTGATTGATAAAAATGGAATGCTCAAGATTGCTGATTTTGGGCTTGCCAATTTTTATAATCCGAACCATAGCCAGCATCTCACAAACCGGGTCGTGACACTATGGTACAGAGCTCCTGAGCTTTTGTTAGGTGCCACGAACTATGGAGTTGGTATTGATTTATGGAGTGTTGGATGCCTCTTAGCAGAAATGTTTAAGGGAATTCCAATCATGCCGGGAAGAACAGAGGTGATAATGCCATGTGATGCTTTTTGTCTGCCGAAATAAATTTCAACTAAGTTTGGTCTATTTCTTTTCTATGTTTTGTTTGGTTATCTGCTATTATTAAGTTCCGTGATTCATTTAAGTTTCTCTGCTTTCAGGTTGAGCAACTTCATATAATTTTCAGGCTATGTGGCACACCATCAGAGGAGTATTGGAGAAAATTGAATCTTTCTACAACATTTAGACCTCCAAAGTCTTACAGACCCAGCCTAGCAGAATCTTTTAGGGATCTCCCTCCATCTTCTGTGGGTCTTTTGTGTACTCTGCTCACATTGGATCCTGCATACCGGGGCACTGCATCTAAAGCCCTTAAAAATCAGGTGAGTTCTTTAAGGCAAGAAATCCTCATTAGTAGTTTTGATCTTTGCATCTCAAAATGTGTGCTTCATATTCCTTTCTTGAAGGATTAGATGTTCAATTTAATTGCACATTGAATAAATTACTGTCTCTTCTACTGAGGGATGCTCAAGTTCCAGTTCTTCCCCTTATTTTGAAAATATGCACCCCTTTCCCTTGAAATCAAAAGATGTTACACTTGAGATTTTCTCTAACAAATGATGAGAACTTATTTTGACTAAAATACCCTTAATTAAAACTGATCTTGATTGATATAATAGGAACTTTTATTTTAAGTACTGCCTCATAAAGAATATCAAATGGTTACAAGTATAAGGAATTTCTAATTCTACTTTGGAAGCGAATATGTCGATCCCTTTAACATGCTACTTTATTTACGCACATAATGTGCTTAGTGTATTTCAGTGGCCTGCCAATTTTCTGCAATGGATTTTACTTCTAGCTGGCTGTCTGACTAATAGTTCTGTAAAATCATCCACATGCATGTACAATTGCACTAAATTTCATCTATTGAAATTCCGATGAAAAATTGGGATATGATTGAATGCGTAACTTGTTCAAATTTCCCTCATAGATGGTACTTTTTCCCTGCAGTTTTTCTTTACAATCCCATTGGCATGTGAACTCTCTGGCCTGCCTGTAATCTACAAGGAAGATTATGGGAAAAATCTGACCAACGAACAGATCAAGTAAGTTGATTTTCATAATCAGTGTTCTGAGGTTGGCTTCGGTCAACTTATAGATTTACAAATGCTCAGATCTTAGAGACACATAGATCTTAGATAAAAAAATGTGCGTATATTTATTTATGATGGTGATTGCTGGCATATCTCCTGTTATCATAGCGGTACTTGCGTGACAGGTGTGTTCTATGACCATTGATTGCACTGGAGCAGTGTGGTCTCCACGCTATTGACTTATGGATCTTATATGACCTTATCTTGCTCCTTTTTTTTGCTTGAATAAATTGCTGCTATTTCTTAAAAATTAACAAATTGTTGCTTTTCGAACTGGAACACTTGATATAAATTGATAGTAGAGCGGCGTAATTGGATATAAATCCTCATATATTATTTTCTTTTTATTAATTGCAAGATAGCATAGATCTTAAGCATCATATTTGATGGGGCTGTTCACATTCATTTGGGCCTCCTTGAAGGTGATTTCAATATGGACTGAAGTTTCTATTTTAGGCATAGAAGCAGGAACCTTCTCTATGGACTTCATCGAGGCTTGAATTATAGATAATTTATTTTCATTTATTTTGGTCACATTGATTTATGGTCTTATAATAGAAAGACCCTGCTGGAGATTAAGTCAGCTCAGTTTTTAAGTACAGATTTATTCAGTATTAATTCTCTACCTTGTTTGCCACTCCCTACTTTCTTCTCATATCTTCTCCTTTTCCCTCAACCCGAAAGGGGAAACATCAACCATTAATTCCCATGTATTACATGTGTAAGGCAGCACGCTGTATTGTTTTTTCATACTTAAGTGAGGTTAGCAGACTCTAGTATGCATTTATAACGAGACTTTTTTTTTTCCCATACATAAGATAAGATTTATTGTTGTTGTAATATTTTCAGGCATGTGAATTCTAAATTTAGACGATCTCTTACCCGTCATGAGAGTCGAAGGAAGAATCTGGTGTCTGGCCGGCAAACAGAGCATACTGTATCTTTTGAAGAGGTGAAACTCTCCTCAATCCTTCCGCTCTGTTCATAGCATATGTATTCCTTTATTCATATATGTATTTATGATTGACCCTTAGATGGTGGCTCCTTATTGTAGAACTAAGTAAAATTTTGAAGATTCAAGAATGTTCTGGGAACAACTCAATAATCTGATTTATGAAGTTCAACAAGAGGAAACATTTATATTTCAATGACTAGGCAGCCTACTTGAAAGCTTGTAGGCTGCAACTAGTAAACATGGCTTAAACACCCAAACAAATAAGGGAGTTGGTTATCTAGGATATGGATAACTGCCGTTCAACCAGCCAACCTAAATTTTTTTGACCAAAATTATAAACCTTAATTAAGAATTAAATTAAAAAGCATTTGCGTTACTCATGCTAACGGCATGCTAACCACTGGTATGATTGATGGGGCTATATTAAAATTTAAGTTCTGACCTTAAGCATGACCATTTAGTTATGTTGTCTCATTTAGCTTCCCGACAGACTGACAGTCGCAAGCGTTGATATTTACCCTGTTAGTGTTGACTTGCTTCACATCAATCCAGAGGAAGTATTAGATTGAATATTTATTTGAGGGTCTCCTCATTGTCCACAATACAGGAGACCACAAACTGTAGAAGAGAGCTGGTGTTTTTCCTGCACACATCCTTTTAAACAGTTGAAACAAAAATACTTAACCATGTTATGATCTTCAATTTTTATAGGGATATGATTACTGCCTATTTGATGCTTGATTCATTGTTAGAAAACAAAAAATATGGGTTTAAAAATTGACTGATGCAAAAGTCAGAGTCTGTCAAGAATGGTAGTGCTGATATCATTTTTTTTGGACTGAGTGCTAATATCATGTTGAAATTTAGGGATAAACACAACTTTTTTTTTTTTCTGGTGAAAACAAAACAGAGATCTCACCAACTTAGAGTTGATCTAATAGTGTAACGCCCCGCTAAATTTCTTTGGGCTCGACTTCAAGTACCAAAGGTGACACGTATGCCGGTAGGGGCAGCCACGGACCTTGAAACTGAAGTAGTCGGTTGTTTGGATATCTAATAATAGGATCCAAAAAAGGAGTCAGATATCGGTTGATAGTATAAAAAAACAAAAAACAGAGATTTCATGATTGATAATGTGATGGCAAACCTAGAGGAAAGATACTAAGAACGCGGTTAATTAGCTCAAATATGAGATATACTGATATCAAGAGAAATCAAAATTGAGTAGACTTATATTTTAAGGAAGGATCGTGACAGTGTTCTTCACATGTTAATGCAGGAATTGAGCAATAAAGTTGAGGCATTTGTTCCTTATAATGAAGAGCAGGGCAGCATCCCCGGAAGCAGTATGACATCTTCTGTGTCTAACACTTCTGAGTCAAATGATAATCCCTCGTCTCTCATTCTTTCTCCAAAGGATCGAAGGTTGTCCCACAAAATCCATGGCCATGTTAATGTCAAGAACCTTCCTCCATTACCAAAGTCTAAACAACATGCCTGCAACAGAGAAGACGACGATGACTATAGACCACACCAGATCCTCAGGTCTGCTTCCTCCAAAGAATTTAGAAACCCAAATCATAGTGTCTTTTAAATTCAAGGTTAGGCCTCAAACAGAACACCTGGCATTTAAACCAATATTTTTTTTAACTGTGATTTTTTTTTTTTTAATTTCTATTCTTTTCATTAATTGTGTCCTTATGAAGATGATTTAATTTAAGCGAATCATTTTAAAGTAAACTGAAACCCAGAATATTAATGTCACACAATGCTTTACTTTTTTGAAGTTTGGTTAGTGATATCGGCATTGTCACCTCTCAAAAAAAAGCCTGGGTACATTTACTAGTAGTTGAAGTCAATGAAAGGCAAAAAACCAAGGTATTAAAACTCGGACCGATCATTGAACCGGTCGGGGTACTGGGTTAAGGGTCAGTGGGTCAAACCGGGACCAAACCGGAGCTAAACCGGGACCAAACCGGTGAAAAATTGAAAATTTTAGACTTATAGTATGAAATTCTAAAGGAAAATTTTTTTTTTTTTTTTTTTTTGAAAACACCAACCCGGACCGGTTTACCGGCCGGTTCGTCGGTTACCGGGCCGGACCGGCCGGTCCGGTCCGGTTTTCACAACCTGGCAAAAAACCAACCTATACATACCGTAAGAATTTGAACCAGAAACTCATTTATGTTAAGTTGTCTAAGTGGTAGTGCTGCCCATTATGTTTGGATGAAATTTCAAGCTTGAAGTTGGCATTGAAATGTCTATATGCGTATACGTATTTAAATTGTATAAAATCAAAACCCTGATTGTGAAATTGTTTATACGTATTGTTTTTTGAATAAATTAATGATGAAAAAGTAGATATCTTTTTTTTTTTTTTTTGATACATAAAAAAAAAAAAAAAAAAAAAAAGTAGATATCTTTACGGGGAATCATCGGATCAAACTCAATTACATATGGATTTGTTCGTCATTTTGCTCAATTTATTAATAAAAACGATTATTTTTATATTATGTATGACTAATATGACAAATTTTGAAGTTTTAAATTTATCATGTCCAAACTATTATAATTATAAATAAATTAAAATTTCCGTGCACTGAATAGAACCAATGGCACTTGATGCAAGTTGCCAAAGCAAAGACAAATGTAGACTAGAACAAGACATATACTTAAAAAATAATCGTAATTAAAGCCAACTGGGGCTTCTTTGAACTTTCTGGATTGGTTTTAAACAAGATTAGGCACACATAATAATCGTTCTCGAAATGGTGAGAGCAAAGACTAAATCTCTCTCAACCAAGTCATTACTTATTCAAATTACTTCAACTACTTGCTTAAGTGATAAGTGTTAAATTGATAAACTTGTGAGAATTTATATATTTTATGTGAATTAATGATTGGTTAGAGACATGTATAAAAGGGTTACTTGAAAATAGTGATTGATTAATCTAAATCCATATACTCCATGTCCTTAAGTTCCACTTCTTGTCGCTTTCCTTGTTCTTCACTCTTGGTGCATAATCCATTACAATTATCGATTTGACTTTTACAACACTTTTTTTCTTCTGACTTTTCGTTTTGCAAGTTCCAGAATCAAACATCCACCCATGAGTGAAAATACATGTCCTTCAAACAGTAACTTGCGTTGATTTAATAAGGTTAGATATATTAAGAAATCCTTTTGTGTCTAATTATTTGTTTGTTTATCCTATATATTTTGCCTCCGATAAATATATAGCATAAAGTAGTTGGACAATAAACACTTACACTTTTTTTTAAAAAAAAAAAAAAAACAGTGTTGACACTCATTTGTGCTATTCGCACAGAAAAATAAACCATAATTATTGGCCAAGTTTGTCTTCATAATTAGACATTACTGATAATTCACCCTTTTTGTAAATGCTAGCTAGTATCGTCACATTAATATTAGAAAGTAAACCTCAATTCAACAGTGACCTTAGAGCTAGAGGTTGGTCCCACTTCTAAGGTGAGGCATGCGTTAATATATAAGCTGGAATAGATGTTCTCGTGTAATATAATTTGCACTGAGTTTCAAACTATGAGTCCCATATTATGAAATCTACTAAAATAATAATGTATGTGACCTATTGGGGGGAATAGGCTGGTGCGCAAGCCAAATATGTCAAATTAAAATATTATTTATAAGTCTAAACTTCCTATAACAATTAGCGGACGCACATATATATATAGGGATGCAGTTTTCATGCTCAATAAATTTGATGAGCATGGAAAGTTAGGAGATTCTAGATCGTCGGATCTAATCTGAACGGTCCAGATATGTTTTGTTAAAAAATATTATAAACCAATTCCTATATATAGAGAGAGAGTGTGTGAGATATATATATATATATATATATATAATTAACCACACATGAGCCTCTGACAAAATTGACTAGGTTCTGATCTTAACTGATAAGGTTTTCCTCCCCTAAGATGAAATTAAATTTAAGAGCTCAATGTTTACACCAACGCTTGACAAACATAAATAACAAGTGTGAATATCATAAGTTACCTCGGTTGGTAAATTGAGACGCCCAGCTAGCATCTCACAATAATTAAGAAACTACAGAAATACACACACACAGACATGCAAACACACATTTTTTATATATGATAATCAATGTAAACAAACACGAACACCCATATTGCAAACTTCAATGGGACAGCTAGTCGTCAACAACATATATACTCTCGGATTCTTAAAGTAAGACCTATTTTCATAAAAAAATTGAACTACAAAGTAAATCTTATATTAAAAACGGGAAGGAGTATAGTACTTAAAAGTAGGTGCAAGGGTATTATGTTTAAAAATTGAGTCATATTATTAATAATTTATCAATAATATGACTTGATATGAATTTTGTATGATTTGATATCAATAACCATTGATATTGATTATAATTAAGCATATATACGTAATGAGATAATGAGATAAGACTTGTTGTTAATGTTGTTGTTGATCGATTTCAGAAGCTAAATATTTTGTGGATAATCAATCACATGAATAATAATATCTTCATTTCAAAAGAAAGTCGATCTCAGAAGAATCATAATCTCAATTCTTACCTCACAGACACGCTCTCCTGTTATAGAAAACACCCCATAGTTAAACCCTTAATTAATCTATCCCATGTTTAATTTTCATGGCCAAAACTTCTCCATCAGCTTCAACATTTCAATTATATTTCCAACACAAAAAACTTTTACAAAGAAAAATAACTGAGCCTATAATTCCCACTTGGTTAAAACAAAGCTTCCCTTTTAATTTTTCCTTCCTTCAAAAAAGCTGAGACATACGAAACATCTTCACAACAAAAGTGAATTAAAACTAAAGAAGTCTGGTTTCTGATATATATATGTTTGCCATCAAATTCTTGAACAAAACCATGATAGGTAACTTCCTTTTCTTCTTTTTTTTTACAGTTTCAACATTACCGCGCAAGATTTTTATTTCAAGAATCTGACAGCAACCCATATATTAAACAGGCGCTAATTTAGAGAAACTTTACCTACTAATGATAACAATAATAATTAATAGCTGATATCAGTGAACTTGTTCTTGATCCACTTGAAGCTGTTTCTGACACTGGATTTAAGCTTACCCTCCACAGTGAAACCATTATAAGCCTTGATCCTCTTCTTCCTCTTGAACTCTGCATCATTCCCTTTCTGGGTTGGTCCATTGAAGCTGTAAGAGTTGGATCTCTCTCCGAACCCATTATTATTGAACTCTGCGTAAGAGCACGATGATGACTCAGCCACCGACTTGCTTTTCTCCATTAAAACCTCAGCTTAAGCTTCTCTGTTGATCGATCTGTTTTTGCTTTGCATGAACAAAACACAAAGTGGTTGAGGGTTTTAACTCTGAAGAAGAAGGAAAGGAGGGACGGAGAGAGAGAGAGAGTGGGTTATGATTGAACCGGTTTCCTACTAATAGTTTTATTTAACCTTATGATTGAACCGGTTTCCTACTAATAGTTTTGTTTCATTGGTAGAGTTTTAAGCATGTTTAAACTGTACATTTTTTTATAAACTGTTTAAATTTGATTTAGATGCTATAGATTTAATTTTTTTAGATTTTTTTAAAAAAATTATTTTAATGGATATAAATAAAACCTAAAATAATAAATATAACCTCTTAATTATTATTTTTAAAAAAATAATTTTAAAATTAAAAAAATCACTCTTTAAAAAAATTAAATATAAACCGGATTAGACCTTAATTCTTCTTGCTAAACAGAGCGCTGTTTCGTGTTATCATCCTGTGAGGTGGCCCCGCATGGTTGATGTTGGACAGCTGCAATGGGAATCATGACTTGAGGTGGGTAAGTGGGGCCTACTTGCTGGCCAAAGACATGTCAGCATCTGCTAGTGATGACACGGATTGAATTCACCTGCTTCATGTAGGGCCCGCGTTGTTTCCTAGTGGTGGGCTCCATTTGGTGGCTTTGTTTAGTGTTTTTTTGTGATGGGGGATAAGGCACTATGTTTTGTTTATTGGTACAAAGTGTCCATTTTTCATTTTCAAACAAAAACTCTCTGTTTTATTTGTTTGGTGGCGGGGAATTTGCGTAATGTCCCATTTAGTTTTGGAATTTTTTTGTCATCAACATTTTTTTTGGATTTTAAACTTGACATTGACTTTGATAGGGATGTACATATAAAAGAAGGTAATAAATAAAAATTAATAATTGTGAGTATAATAGTTAGAATCTTATGGATCTCAAATTATATCTCACAATTCAATTAAAAAATATATGGAAAAGATGTGAATCTATTGATATATCTTATGCATCTATCTTATGATCCCAAGAGTGATATATATTGGAATCGTAGGAATTATGCGATAATTCCTATGATTTTGGATGAACAGGATAGCGTACAGATCGGGTTGAATATGTTACAACCAGACTATAGAAAACTCCTCTTTTAATTTTCTTTCTCTGATTTTATCTAGATTTATTTAGGAATTTCCTTTTGTTTATATGATTATCCCCAATTCCCTTGACTTATCTCATTCGAAACCCTATGAAAGGCATACAAATATACATAAATTTGAATCTATGACCTCTGCCTCATACCTGTATCTTCTCCCCTAAAAGGAGAGGTAGATGCCATGTGAACTAAAAAATTTTCCCATTCATATTAAGTATAAATATAAATACATATGGTATTTTTGTTGGAGATTACAATAATTTTAAAAGGTTTGCATTGAGTTCAAGGGACTTCTAAATATGCAATGCCTCTTGTTACACACTTTGGATGGCTTTACATTGGAACATGTGCCATAATGATGGCCCCCAATCCTTGACTATTTGTATAACCAGAGTATAAAAAACCGGACCGGACCAGCTGGTTTGAACGGTTGAACCGGGAACCGGCCCCTGGTCTGGTCCGGTTTGATCAGTAAACCGATCAGACTGGTTGAACCGGTTAAAACCGGTGGTCCAACTGGTTGACCTGGTTTCTTTCTTTTTTTTTAATTTTCTAAATTTTTATTTTGTATTTTTTGAGGGCAAAATGGAAAGTTGAATATTAAAATGAAGAGAAAAATAGATAAAGAAAGAATAAATCTAAAAAAATGAAGAAAATAATAAAAAGAATTATTTAAAAAGATATAATAATTATAGGAAATGAGATATCTTTGCATAAGTATAGGTATTATAACTAATACTAATAGATTTTAAACATTTTTTTTTTCTAAAAATCTTTATTTTTATCTATAGAAGTTTAAAAATATATTAATATATATTATCACTAATAAATTATAATATTTTAATATGACCAGTTCAACTACCGGTTAGACCCCGGTTGACCCATTAACCCTTAAACCTGTGTTGTGACCGGTTCATTGCCCAGTCCAGTTTTTTGTTCATTGTGTATAACACATGTTAGCCTTTATTTCGGTAATTAAACTTTTAATTTTTTTTTTAAAACATAGAAATTGTGGATATGTATCATTTGTGAAAGCAAAGGCACCAGGTCATCTGCCACTATTTGAAGATGAGCGTGGCTCTATTTAGTGCCATGTGGGGCTTCCACGTATTAATTGCACTTTCATGCATTTCATATAGATAACCACGCAATTGATCACCTAATTTATATTTATATAACCATTAAAATAAAATTATAATGTCTAATAATGGGACAAAGCTAAATGTGTCACTTAAATATGATCCCGACGAATCTCATTATTACACTCAGGAAACTTCCCACCGTATATGTATCATACTGACTAATCCCTTCTTGGTGCCGTCACTCAACAACTTGAATGATGTTCTCAGAGAAATATGTTATATGAACACAATATAGTAAGTTGAAAAGCCTTTTACAAGTTTGGTTAAACCAGAAATTAAATTAAATTAAATTAAATTAGAATGAATTGTTTGTTTATAATTAATTAATATTCCTATCAAACAATGTTCAAGTCATGTTGGTATTGATGTTGTTTATATTTAATTAGATTAGATTAGATTTTAGGGTTAGTCTATTTGATTATGGTATTGCTTATATAAAAACTTATTTATCCTCTCTTTTATTAAAGAGGATTTAATAATATTTAAGAGACTTTTGTTTTACATCTACTTTAATCCTTCAAATCCTAACCATCCTAGTGGGCAGGGATAGGATGCTTCCTTCGAATAATCGTAGCTTATCACTACCTACCTACATTTTTTTATAACTACTGAGTGAACTTAATTAAGAAAAACAAGATGAAACTGCTGAAACTAAAGTGCAGAAGGATATTTTGTTATAGAAAATTTACATGCATCTTAAAAAAAAATGCATACATACATATATATATATATATATATATATATATATAACAAAACTTGAGAGACGTTAAAAAAAAACTCGAGAGATATCTGTATTATTCGTAGTATATAATTATGTGAGACGTAAAAATTATAATAATTTTATGTCGTTTTCTTTAGGAATTATTCTTATTTTTTAAACCTTAGAAAATAATTAGTGACCACAATTATAGCGTGGGTCCAAGTTATAAAGGAAGCTAATGAGAGGCCAAATTTAAAGTGTGAAAGTGAGACTCTGAATAGATTTTTTTTTTTTTAATGAAAATTGGAATTCATTAAGTTACAACTAAAAATTTAATACAAATCAAAGGGGAAATCCCAAATCAATCATCAACGATCGCCTCCTTTAAGGAATGTGGTGGTTGATCAAAGAAGACAAAGATCCCCGCAATAGAATGCCCTAACCTGGTAAGATGATCAGCATCTCTATTCTGTTCTTTTGGAATATAATTTAACAAAACATGTCAATTCCTAGATAACCATAATCTAGCTTCTACAATAACAACACTGAAAGGGTGGTATTGCTCTCCACCTCTCGTTAACAAATTGATTGCCTCAATGCAATCAGTGTGAATCAGAATGTTTCTGTAACCTCTGCTCCAATAAATCTGAAGTCCTTGGATAATTGCTAAGATCTCAGTGATTGCAGGAGGAACTGTCAACAACTTACAGGTAAAACCCCCAAGCCAAGCTCCTTCCGTATCACGTAGAACTCCCCCACAGCTGCATTGACTTGAGTCCATAGCCGAACCATCTACCTCCAAGTGAACAAATCCCGCTTGCCTGTCCCTCACACTCTGATCTGCAGAAGACTGTGAATAGATTTTGATATGCAGAAATCAACCGCATGCAACTTTTAATCCTCATTTTAATTTAATTTGCTTTCTCTAAAAGCAGCTGTCATCACCGGACTCATCAAACAACCCACAATTCCATCCATATTTTTTTGATTAAAAAACTTTTAAATTAAAATTGACTTAATAACCAGGGACGAATTATGAGTATATAAATGAATATATAATAATTAAGTGCGACTCCTTTGATTATGTTTCAACGTACTGAAAATCGGACCGGACAGTGAATCAGTTAGGGTACTGATTTCAGGGTCAGTGGATTAAACCGGAGCTAACCCGTAGCTAGACCAGTGAACAAGTATAGATTTCAGATTTATTCATATGAAATTTTGACTAAAATTAATAAAAAACTATTTAATTTATTTTTTTAATTAAAAAAAAGTTGAATCGGTCCATATGGTTCAACCACCGGACCGGACCGGTTGGACCATTGGTTGGCTGGTTTGCAGACCAAACTGGCCGGTCCGGTTTGACATACCCTATTATGTTTTCCATATTTGTATATAGCTAAATAATTAATAATTATTAATTTTCTGTCCTATTTAATAATAGTTTGAATAATTTAGAAGTACGAGTCTTTTATTTTTGGATGCAAGCAAATTAAAGGGGCAAAACATCATGATGGTGCAAATAACATGAGGAAGCAGCCCTTCACACTGGAATAAAAAGAATGTTAAATTAATAATGAGTGGGCCATCTAATCGTCATGCTTTATTGCAATTAAATGTATTATGATATGACTAATCACTCGATTAACTAAGGTTAAAATTAAAAAAAAAGATTGTAAAAATATGTTTAACTTTAGGTTATCCCTTTGTTTTGTTTCTAGGGAGTGGGGGTAAAATGGACAGTGCATTTCCGTTTAAGGTAGGTAGGTAGGCATGCAAATAAAGATTTTGTCCAATCCGATCATTGCTTTCTTTAACTATTCCATAAAGGACAATCATCAAACAAAACAAGTACATCGCGTGAAGAACACATCATTCAAATAAAATATATATTATAAAAAGTAAAATATTTGAATATCGAAAGCAAGTTCATTACAAATTATTACCATTCATCACCTAGTAGAGCTATTCTTTCTGACTTGTAATCATTTTATCACTTACAATGAAAATTATCACCACTAATTTTACACATATTAATATGTGCAATCCAAGAGGTTTTATATTTAGAATCAAAATAAATTATATAACAAGCTCTTCCTATACTTAGAAATAGGAATATTTATCTAATAGAGATACGTCACGCATGAAATTAAACATTATATTTTTAGTTGAGAATGGGTCTTGTTTTCTAATAAATAGGAGTTATTTGTAAGATTGTAGGAAAGGAAACGGTGAATTGTGAAGAGGAAATTGAAGAATTCCATAGATGACTCCTATGTTCCCCAAAATAAATGTATATATGATGCATTTGGCTACAACAAACACATGAAAAATATATACTCCTCCCAACCAGTAATCCAAAGCATGCAATTTTTTTTATATTATAATCCCGTATCAGGTTAGCTCAAGATTTAAAAGGATTTAGTGAAACCTTATACCTCTAGATCAAATCTATATCAGTTAAAGCATGCAATGTGAAAAATCTCAACTTTCAAACCATTTTAGTCCGATGGAGTATAGAGAATGGACCTCTAAGATTGAAACCCATTAGAAAGTTGTATAAATTAATTTTGGGCTTCTAAAATTTATATGAACTATATCTGTAGGTTCGAGAAAACCTTGAACAGGCACAGGCCCATTATTGGACACAAAATAAACCTATATCCAGAAGAAAGGACAAAAAAAAAAAAATCAATATGAAGGACTTTTATAAAAAAACGCACGCCCAGTGGGACTCGAACCCACAATCGCTTGATTAGAAGTCAAGCGCCTTATCCATTAGGCCATGGGCGCTCCACATGCCGTTATCGGTATTATAAATTTATTTATATATTATAAAAAAAGCCTGAAGTTTATGATTGGTGCATAGTTAACTTAGCTGATATATAGTTAACATTGTCCGGCCTGCCCTGTTGCTAATATGCTTTAATTTGTTGATGATTGGTGTATGTTTAACTGTTTACTGATATTGGAGTGTCATATTTAAGTTAAAATAATTTATTTTAGCCTCTGGTGGTATTTGAGTTCTTTCATAGTTGTATGATTTAAAAATTCCAATCACCAAAAGCATACCAAACTTCAAAAGGATCCTTTCTAGCTTGGATCTCTTTTTGGGTGCCGTCTGTGACTGTGAGTCTCAGTTTTTCATCATTATGTCTTTTTATGCTTATAATTACAATACAATTTTGATGGAAGCATAAAGGAACAAGTGGCTTAAATTTCATGATATAAATTTCGATGCATTGCATAGAGGAATGTTTGTTTATTCAACTTTTTCAAAAGGTTCTCTCTTAGCCACCTCCCTTTTTCATAGCGGCCCCTTTAATTTTTTATTTATTTTCAAGATGCTTTTATATCTAAACTTTTAATTTTTTTTATGCAATTCAACTTTTAATTAATTTTAACAATACTCAGCTATAAATTAATTAATTGATAATATAAGATAATAGATGGCTGTGGGAAAAAAAAGTGAATGACAAAAGTTACCCAAAAAGCAGTGATCTCAAGGTCTAGGTCAATTATTATATTAGTGGTTCCACCCACGTTTCATATATATACTGATTTTAATTATTAAATCTAGTGTATACTGCAATTTATATTATAAATTAGAGGGACGGGGTGCGTGCGTGGCGTGGCGTGCGTGTGTATATATATATATATATATAAAAGAGTGTAATATCGTCTATCATCTTCAGCAGAAGTTTCATGGGAATGTGAGACACTTTTAAAGATGTACTAATACCAACTTTAATATTATTCTTTTCTTTTTTTGCCATGGAACTTTAATATTATTCTCAATTCTTATTTTTTGTCTTGATTTAGATTTTTTATTTTCAAATATATGCCTGATTTTACAAAATAATTATCACATAATACATAGATTTTAGGGAAAATTACACTAAGGTCCAAAAAAAAAAGAGAAATGAAAAATTGGTTTGATTGCAAAATAAAAAAATGGTTATAAGGAGTTATCAATACAGACTTCTGGAGTTGTTAATGAGTTATTAATACAAGCTTTTAGAGTTGTTAATGGGACCATTTTTTTATTTTTTCTTCTTCCTTAGGACCTAAGTATAATTCTTCCTAGATTTTACTTTATTCTTGCCATGCGGTTTTTTTTTAATATGAAGATAAGTTAGGATGGATAAAGCATTAGGAGGGAAAAGATAAAAAGTGCTAAACTTTTAACATGCCTAGCTGTATGTGGTTATTGATATAAAAAAGCATAACATTACCGCATCGGGTTTGAATCAAGGAGTTAGTCATTCATAATATGTGAATTAAGGTTCGAGTTTTATAGAGGAGATGTATATATTTAGTATCTAATAGTATCTTAAATAAAATTATGTTTAATAGGAGGATGCCTATAAAAAAAAATAGAGCATTAAAATAAATTATTCTATATTCATGGTGGTAATAATTGTTTCATTTATAGTTTTATATAAAAGTAAAAGCACTTTGGAAATAAAATATTTTTGGGTCCACACGGTCAAAAATTTGTATTCAACATTTTTGAGCGGAGAATTTTACGGATATGCAAGGAGTCTTTGTTGGGGGGCTGTTGAGATAATAGATGTGACAGACAAGTATGGTTTTTCAAAAAGTTGGTGGGACTTTTAATGTCGAGTTACTTTTATTATTCTTGTGCCCTCCACATGACCACGTGGTTTGGCATTTCTTGATTACTACCCTACCTACTCCTTGATATAAAGCGTGTTTGTTTCGGTGGTGGGAAAATCGGACTTCAATTGTGGTTAATTGGATTTGAATAGTAGTTTGATTAAAAGTGAGTGTTTGTTTTAGTTATTGGATTTAAGGTAGAAAAAGTCATAAATCTTAAAACGAAGCTTATTAGAGTTTATATGCCTGTATGTGTATAAAAAAATATTGATAGAAGTATTTTCATATTTTTAGGATCAATGAGGTACTCAAAATCACTTCTAATCACAAAACTTCTTTTATGAAAAAATGTTCTAAATAATTTTATCTTTCATTAGATGGTAATCTTCTGCTAATTAGAGAATACTTTAAGATAACAGTTTAAGCAAGTTTTGAATTTTGTTAATATATGACTGTAGAAATATAGAGAATAATTAATAATTAATTTTAATCAGTTTAGATTTATTATTTAGTTGTTTTATGATTTTATAATCACTTTTTTTTATAAACATGTCATAAATTACTTTCTATATAGTGTTTTTACCTATTAAATTTAGTTTAAATAATTTATTTGGATTATTGGAAGTATTATTGAGATTTTAATCGGTTTATTTTGTTAGATTTTGAGCTATGTGAAAATATAAATTAGGATTTAATATTTAAATTGAAGTTTGATATAATTTATAAGATTTAAGTTTGAGGTGCATAGTAGAAAAGACTTTTGGAGTGTACCAATTTAAATTAGAGTTTGATATAATTTTATTAAAATTGTACTATTACCAAATTTTCAAAGTTAATTTTTGAGAAAATTGTGAAAAAATCCTTCCGTGTGTAGATATCTTCCTATATTCCATTGACAATTAAGTTGCCAATGATGACTTTTTTCACAATTATCCCTTCATTTTTTCATTTTTCATAATTTTTTCAATTTTTTTCTCTTAATTAATACAAAAGTCACTTATGCAAAAGTCAAACCAAATATCCTAACTTTTACATAAGTTACTTATCCAATCGCTAATCCAAATACTCATCATTTTATCCAATCTAACTTTTTTCCAATCTTAAGATTCCATAAATTTAAATAAAAATAAGTTACTTATCCAATAGTCAAAACAAACACACCCATAAAATATAGGGAGAACGACGGTGAGATCCTAAGGATTAAGTAAAATTTCAGTAAGGTTGTTGTGAAAAGTAAAAATACATATAAATTTTTCTCAAAAGTGTATCCACTACTATAAACTTTTTTTAGGTATAAAAGTAGCGATAGACTTTCAAAAAGAGGAAAAAAATGATACTTCCGTTAAAACTACCTAACGGCCGTTAACTCCAATAGAAAAGTACCAAAATACCTCTATCCAAAAACAAGGTTATGGTGGTAAATGCACTTTTGAAGAAAATTTATAGGTATTTTTGTCCTTTAATCTTTTTTTTAGATATGGGTATTTTGATAATTTTTACACTGAAGTTAACAACCATTAATTTTAATGGAAGTGTCATTTTTGCCCCATTTTTTAAAATTCATAGTTACTTTTGCACCTTAAAAAAACTTATGGTGGTAAATGCATTTTTGAAAAAAGTTTATGGGTATTTTTGCCTCTTAACCCTTAATTATATTAAGAAAGTTAGGGTGTGTTTGGTTTGAGGGGACGGGGGAAGGAGTGGAGGAGCGAGTGGTAAATTACAATTTTGGACAGGAGAAATCCAAAATTTACCCTCTCATCCTTTTAAATTTTGGATTCCAGCCCAAAATTTACCCTTTCATTCGTTTTAAATTTTGGGTTCCCATCCAAAATTTAAACTCCTTCAACTCAAAAAGGTAATTTAACCCCCCTCTCCACCCCTCCCCTCAAACCAAACACACCTTTAGTTAATATGATATGCATTTTTTACAACATTATAATCATATTCTTTAATTCCTCATTCTCTCTCTTCGTTGGTTATTATTGAGAAACATCAATAGGGATAAATTAGAAAAATATTGATAAATATAAAAAATATGTACAATGTTGACAAATATAAAAAATATGTACGCCCTCCAGTCCTAATTATAAGATAAAATTGATTTTTTTGGAGAAATTAAGGAAATCAATTAAATTACTTTAGAGTATTTATATTTTTAGTATCCTTAGATTATATATCAGTTTATTAGTCAAATTAATTAGTTTAGAGAAAAAAATAAACATATAAATACTCTAAAGTAATTTAATTACTTCCTTAATTTCTCTAAAAAAAGTCAATTTTATCTTATAATTATACTGGAGGGAGTGTTATATTTAGGATTAAGATCAAGTGATCAACTCTATAGATATATCTTATATTAAGGGCCGAAGGAGTGGCAAATATTGAATCACTAATCCTTGGAATTATTCACCCAGCAAAGCAACTTCTTTGCCATATTTAATTTAAGGGTTAAGTAGCAAATCCGTCCCGGAAATATACGTCCAGGAGCAATGTTACCTTGAAAATTTTTTTAGTGTCAATGCTGCTTTGGAAGTTTCAAAACATAGCAATTACGCCCTATATTGTTAAAAAATAAACATCGACTATTAAAAAATTAGCGTTGACCGCTACCTTTTTAACTATATAGAGCAAAATTGCTACGTTTTAAAACTTTTAGGATAACATTAAACCTGAAAAAACTTCCATGGCAATATTGCTCATGGCGCATATACTACCGGGACGGATTTACTATTTAACCCTTAATTTAATCACACCTACTGAACATAATATATTATTCACTTTTGTTTCTTTTTGGAAGGTGAACAAAGATATGGTCTCTGAGATGGTCATGATGGAGACACTACGCTGATTTAATTAACTATAATTATAGTAATTGGAAAATCCAAAGTTTAAGTTATGTTACGTACAACATATCGACTGGCGATGGTCCCATACAATAACAACCAATGTTGTTTTTTATGGATATTGTTGCTTAGTTGTAATATTATGTCCGTGTGTGTGTGTACAAAATATTCCAATGCTTATATTCCCCTCTATTTATTTTCTCCAAAATACTCATTATGAATGATGTTATTATTTGATTAGAGTTGAAGAAATGATGGCATTTGATCAAGTGAAGGCAAATAAAGTTGAGAAAAACAAACAAACTTCTAACCATAGTCAAAATGAATTTTAATGTTTTCTTAGTGAGTGTGTTTTGATAAATCATGACAAATAGTAATTGGGAAGGCGGTACATAGTTTAAAATTATTACAAAACTTTTTTTCCCTGCCAACTTCTTACGAGACAATACTAATACTCTGGTCCGCCTTCTAGAAGTGTTTTTGCCTTTTTTAAATTGTTTTTATTTATAAGTGTGAAGGCATTAATTCTTATTCTTATTATAAAACACTTCTAATTAACCAGCTCATCAAAACCAAATTAAAGAGTGGTAAGTTAAGTCATTAACATATCCTGAAAATGAAATAAAATTCCAAATTTAACCCATATTAAATATCATGAATAAGATTAAAAAAAAGGTGTAATTAATAATATTTAAAAAAAATAATTAATATCCTACTTGGTGACATGGAACAAGAACACCATGATCTTTTCAGAAGACCTTATATCCCAACGACAAAAGAGTGTCTTCACTATTGGATTGATTTTTAATGGTTGAGATTTGAATCCAAAACCAGTGAATTGAATATTGGAGAAATTAAATATAGAGAAGAGTTAAGAAAGATCCTCATTTTCCATATGAAATAACAAGAGGGAATAATTAAAAGCGACCTACTATATTTGACATTTTGAATTGTAAGTCGGGTAAGATATATATATTACAATGTCTGTTTGGATTAATGATAAAGACTACTTTTTCAACATAATTATGATATATGAGATGAACTTGTAAGATGCGTTTTATTTCAATTTATGTGTACCCACGGTAGTGGATGAGAAAAACGGAACGGAGAGAAAATACAGGTGATAGGCATTAAATACCACAACGACAAAGAATAATCCACTGTGTGATTACAAGGCGGCTGTAAATTAAGGGATTGGTGGGACAAAAAGGCCACTTATTTGAGTCTATAAAAGGCTGGGTTCCTAGTGGGATGAGTGCTCAAAGTCACAAAGATCATAATAGAGTTAAAAACATGGCCAACGTATCGCTTTACTCTTTGCTCTTTATCTCTTGCCTTGTACTAGTAGTGGCCACTAAGGCACAGTCCCAGGCCAAGCCTCCCATAGTGAATGGTCTCTCTTGGACCTTCTACGAATCAAGCTGCCCCTCTGTCGAATCCATCGTCAAGAACCACCTCAAATCCCTCTTCAAAAAAGACCCCGGCCAGGCCCCCGCCTTGCTTCGCATCTTCTTTCACGACTGCTTCGTCCAGGGCTGCGACGGCTCCATCTTGTTGGACGCCATCCCTCCCAGCAACCAGAGCGAGAGAGACTCCAGATCCAACGGTGGAATCCGCCCGGAGGCCATCAAGACCATCGACGATATCCGAGCCCTCGTACACAAGAAATGTGGCCGTGTCGTCTCCTGCGCCGACATCGTCGCTCTCGCTGGACGTGATTCTGTTGTCCTGGTAATTTCATGTTCCCCATCAAACTTGTTGATGTCTCATCCTTCTATTCTTATAAGAAACAACTACTGTAAAGCACATGCTTTAAAATAACAATGTGTACTTTTTTTTTTTTATTATATCCTTATTTATAAGAGATAATAGATGGAAATTTATCATAGAGATAATGAATGACATATCTTTAATGATGGTAAAAATGAAAAAATTAATTTAAAAATTTCAGACAAATAAGGTTTATTCCTTGTATCAAGCGGCCTTCTGATAGAAAGGATTAGAGCTAGGGAGTATCATATAATATCTTTGGAGATATAACTTGATTTATATTTATCTGCGTATTTATTATTTTTCATTAGAGCTTACTAGACTGTAATATTTTCCTGTACCAGTTCATTCTCAAATACACTATTTTCTCTCTAATATTTCTGGCCCCTTTTTGTTCATATTTCTCTCATCTTCATCTCCTGAGCTCATAGTTCTCTGTTTCTGCAACAACAATGGCAGACAGGAGGGCCAAGCTTCCCGGTTCCACTAGGAAGGCGAGACAGTCTAACCTTAAGCTTCGGCGAGACAAGCAACCTTCCATCTCCCTTCAACAACACCACCGGCACCATCAACACCTTCGCCGCCCAGAAGTTCGACGTCACCGACGTGGTCGCCCTCTCCGGGGCCCACACCTTCGGCCGAGCCCACTGCACCTCCTTCTCCGACCGCATCTCCGGCACTAGCCCGGCTCCCATCGACCAGACCCTCCTGAAGAACCTGAAGGCGACATGTCCCAGCGCCACCTCGCCCAACACGGCGAACCTCGACATCCGAACTCCGAACAAGTTCGACAACAAATACTACATCGACCTGATGAACCGACAGGGAGTGTTCACATCGGACCAGGACCTGTTTTCCGATGGTCGGACCAAGAAGTTAGTGCAGAGCTTTGCGTTGGACGAGAAGTTGTTCTTTGACAAGTTTGCTAATGCGATGATAAAGATGAGTCAGCTTAGGGTTTTGACCGGGAATCAAGGGGAGATACGAGGCACGTGTAATGTGAGGAACAGTGGGAAGAAGTCTAAGTTGGCTTCTGTAGTGGAAGAGGTGGTCGAATTGGCTCAACAGTTCTAGATAATAATAATGGAGGCCAAGGATAAATATATAGGTTGCGCGTTTAAATTCTAGTTTTTGTGACTTCTTTATTAGTATAAAATCACACAAGTGTGGGAGATGTGAGACACTTGCTGTCTGTTTGGTGTTTTGGATAATAATTTGTGGAAGGTTTTGGAGGATATATTCTAGCTCTGGTTCTGAGATATGTAAGCCTCTTCTTGTTGTATGGTGACTCTGCTTTGAGATGTGTTGCAGTAATAAAAATAAAAACTTCAAATAACGTATATTCGGCCATCAATCAAAAAATAGTTAAAACTAGTTAAAGTTAATGAATATGTATTATTTTTTTAACTAAACTCATATATGTAAAGAGGATAAATAAGAAAGAATAAATGTAATAAATATAATTAACAGGAGGTAAAGTTAAAAAACGCAGTAAACGTCTGGACAAACATAAAATCAAATTTATATTTTAGAGCACATTCGTTCAGAAATTTGAAGTTTATACTAACAGAGACAGTAACAGAGACAGAGTAAGTAATAATATAAGATGTTTCATTATTTTGTGAATTTGAGCGTTGCAAAAAGTAAACAGCAATTCTTGATATCGATGTTCAGTCAATTATTTGGAAAAATGGTGTAAAGCACCGACAAGCATTATATTACATTACGGGTATGTGAGGAATTTTACCTCGATTTATAAATAATGATTTTTGAAATTATGGTTTAATACTTATCCAAACACACATTTAATTGGAATCCTCCCTTAAACACACGTGGCGTAACCATTGTGAGCAGTAAGCATACTACAACTGTCATCCAAAAGATCTCATCAAAGCATGCAACAACTGCATTACATTACACTTACGCTATAAATTAACATATAATTCATTAGGCAATATATATCTATATATAGTCTCTCCGGTTCTTAATATAATACATATTTACCTAATTCAAAAATAAAGAAAGTTAGTTAATATGACATGTATTTTTTAAATACCCTAATCATCTTCTTTAATTTAAATAGTAAGCTGGTAAGAGATTACTTTTGTTGATGAATAGATATTAAAAGTATATAAAAAAATAACAAAAATATAAAAATGACAATAGTTTAGTTTAAATATATTTTAGATATAAATAGTTGAAATTAAATCCATCAAAACTTATATTCTATGATATTAAAAAAAATTGTCATGAAATTCATATATAAAGTCATTGAACATGATTAAAATAAATAAACTAATATAGATTTAATAGTGAGTTAACACAATTTTATAAAATAAAAAACGTAAAAACGGTAAACTCGATATACAAACTTATAAATTTAACTGAATTTATGGTTATCATAAATTTAAATATGTACGGATATAAATTAAAAATATAAAATTAATAAAATTAGGCAGTCAAGTCACAAGATAACGATATAACATGAAAATGCAACATGAGAATAGAGAAAGAAAAGATTTGTCCTGCACTGTGGTCTGTGGATAAGGTTCGGTCAGGGATGTCATAATGACTCTCCTTGGTTTTCGAATAAAGTGGTCGCCCCACTTCGATTTTTCTACATTCAAATCATATCACCCACCCTATGGCAGTATTCACTTTAATAATGTGCTAGAAAAAATATCAATATAATATAATATATTTTTTTAATAAATTATATTACCAAAAAAAACTCGTGTGGTTCTGTATTTATTAAACTTCATGAATTAAATTATTTATTTTATAAAATAAAGAATATTATATAGATGATATTCTTGATTTTTCTTTTAAGTCGACCCTTACTTACACCGGGCAATTTTAGCTGTATACTTCCTCTTATCCTGGATAAAAATTACGGAAGTGAAAAATTGATTAAAGACTAAAAATGTATGATCTCTGTCATTTTCATCAAATTTATTGGCCAAATAAAAGGTTCGTTATTATCTTTTGTCCCTTTTCGTTTCGAACACGTTTTCATTCCGCAGATTTATATGAGATGTTTGAACACTGTGCAAATCCTTTTTGTGATGAATATTAGCACATTGCTCATTTCTAATGCACTCTCCCTCTCCTAAATATAAAATAAAATAGAGTTAATTTTTTCTAAAAAATTAAGGAAGCTAAATAAATTAGTTAATTATATCATATATTATATATCCTTCGATCATATATTAGTTTATTAGTCAAACTAATTAGTTTTGATAAAAAAATAAAAATAAAAATATTCTAAAGTAATTTAATTAACTTCCTTAAATTTTCTAAAAAAATCAATTTTTTTTTTTATATTTAGGACCAGAGGAAGTACTATTTATTAGAAAAGCAAACCAACTAGTAGTAAATATAATCCGGTCCCAGATTCGAATAACAATTTTGTTTTTTTTTGTGTGTTTTAAGAAATTGAGACAAAAAAATGTAATAGTGAAAAAAGCTTTTATGAAATGGACATTACAAAATCTATAATGGCAGATGATATGGCCATAGATTTCAACTTAGTGAAGTATTCAAATTTCAAAAAAGTCAACTTCATATTATTCAAGATGAGAATTTTAAATTGAAGCGCAAAAGAAGGCATGCATGCATGGAATCTGTAGAAGTAGTTTTCAATCCAGGAAAAAAAAAAATCAAGTTCATATTGCAAGTTGCAAGTGGTAATTGATGCGCACCGAAAATATACGGATACTGTTAAATAATAAAGTGATAAGTAAAGTATCGTCTATTAATTTTTATATATTAAAATATCAATTTCTTTTAAGTTAAACAAAACTAATTATGAGTTTTCTCTCCAAATCTCAAATACATTTACTTAGTTAATCTCAAATGTTAATTTTTTTAATCTCGAGTATAAATAGTTATAAGTACCTGTCGGTTCACTCACAACCCTCTTTTAAATATAATTGTTATGTCTAATCAAATTACTCAAGAGGCAAGATAATTTAAACACATTCTTCAACAATTATATGGGGCTATTAGATATATGTCTATCCTAATCGTAAATTAAATCATAATTTAATCCCATATTATTTAATCTCAGAGCCTAATTAAAATTTCATTCGTCAAGGTAAATTCTAATACTCAAATTCACATCTAATGGTGGCCAATCATCAAACGGACATAATAAAACAAGATTAAGTAACCAAAATTAATATAAATCATAACTAAATAATCATAGAAATAAAATTTAGTTCACTAGTGAGTTCATAGTGTCAACACCCGTTTCCATTTCGATAATCGAAGAGTAATAAAGACGGAATTCAATGGGCATACAGAAAAGTACAATTATACTGATAAAAATATTTGTTTACAATTCTGATATCATTCGTCAACGAAAAACAGAAAATACAGCGGGAACTTAATATTCACAAATTTCGCCAAAATATCACAAAATAGACTAATTATGACCACGATCTTGTCCTCGCCTCGAGACCCGTGCCGCTTACTTTCTGGCGCCTATGTCTTTTCCCTTTGCCCCACTGGTACCCGTTGAGGTGTTTATTTAAAAATAGGGTAAGATTCCGGAGAACCCCAGTAGAAACATGCTATCGTTTATAGAAAATGCGAAAAGTAAATATGATATATGTCATGTATGCACCAATTAATGAACATTATAAACATATCATCTGTATGTATACATGATTAGGGCCTAGCCCCACTATTCTGCACCGGTTGGGTTCTCATCAACTTCAGTGTAAGTGCCTCTGACACTTCTGGCCCCTTTCTGGGCAAATTATGTTGATTAATAAAGCGCATTTACAAACATTGGCATCCACACAATCATATAACTATGGCATAATGTATGAAGGATAATGCCCATACCTCAATGCTTTATAATCCTCTTTTTAATGGTGTCTCGAAAAGCGTGTTGTTCCGACGTCCGACTCGGTCCTAAAATATTAAATGTACCAGAGATAGGTAATAACTTATTCAAGTATCATTTTATACTCCTCCATAGTGTTTATTGTGGTTATATTAGTCTATGGTGAAAATTTACGAAAATGCCCTCGGGAACCCAGTCCGGCCCCGCCGTACCCGGCCCGGTGGCATGTTTTCCTAAAATTTTGACTAAGGCTATTCTAAATTATTTTCGCCCAAGGAATCCATTTCCGGACTTAAAATTATCAAATTCACTGTAAAATTACGAAAATGCCCTTGATAGCCCCTATTTAGGGATTTCAGTGGTGTTTTCGTAATTATGCTTTTTCGGCCTCTACCGAAAAAGCGCCCAACTGTAACCTCACCTATTTTTGTCCATTGAGTCCAATGGAACCATTTATTTCATGAAAACCCAACTCCTACTACCATTTCTGGTCTGGCCAAAATATTGAAGGGAAAATAGAAAAATATAGCTTTTTGTTTTAGTTTCCAAAACTTGTACTTTTCCACTTCTAATATTTGGTTAACTCATTTAGAAACTTCTTAATCATGATTTAAAGTATTTTGGGCAGCATAACCCCTTAGGGTTATGACTTTTCTAATTTTACAACTCAACCCAAAAATCACAAAACCAAACAACAATCACCAACAATAACTTTAATATACTAAGAAGTTGAGATTTTGGAGATTACCTCTTGATCTTTGATGTCTATCTCTCTAGGACGTCCTCTCTCTCTTCTCTTTGAGCTAAGAATGAGTCTTCAAGATCATAGATTCATGAAGAAATATAGTTTAGAGAAGGATCTAGGGGAAATGTTACAAGGAAAGCTTAAGAATCAACTCTTACCTTAAGATTTCTTCTTCCTCTTCCCTCTAACTCTTCAAAGTTTCTCCAAACTCTCTCCCTCTCTATGTTGAATGAAAATGCATGAAGGGAAGGGAAGAGAAAGCCTTCATAAAAATGCTCCCTTGATTCCCAACCATTGATCTCATCTAAGGTTGTTATAGTGACACATGCCAACCACCATACTTTCCTCCATGCTTGCACCATACTTCCCTTTTGTGTGCACTCAACCTTGCCATACTTCCCTTTTGTGTACACTCAACCTTGATTATCATTTCCTTCTTCCTTGGTTGGCCAAAAACGTGCTCCCTCTTATGCTCCAACTAAATCAAGTGTTCCTTCCATTTACTCAAGTCAATTGGTATAAGAGTTGGCTACCTAACCTTATGACATAAGTAACGACTTATGACACAACAATTATTTCCATAATCTTTCATGTGGTGTTGACACTTGGTCTCATTGGATTTTGACACTTGTCTTCTCCTCCTTCATCTCTTAATTTCTAAAATAATTAAGAGAAAAAGGAAGATTACTTTATTTCTTAAATTTTCGGAATAATGCCAATTCTGGCAGATTTTCTGCCTTAACTTTAAAAAATCATAACTAATTTTGTAGACATCGTTTCGAAGTGATTCCAAAGCCTATGGAACCCTCATTAAGTTTAGTTTCAAGGAAAAATATGGAATTTTACTGGATAGGATCATATTATTCCCAGATTTTCAATTTTTGACCACTGCTCCAGAAACTTTCCAGATTTTCTGGATTAATTTCAAAAATTCATATATTTTTGTAAATAGCTTCAATTGAGTCATATGACCTATCAAATTAAAACTTAGGATGTCTACTTTCACCTTGTAAAATTTCATAATTTTTGGTCATCATTTGGTCTTTCAAAACTATATGACAATCTCACTGCCTCCCCGGCGATTTCACTGGAACCACTATTCCACTTTCAATTTTCAATATTTAATTCCTTTGGCCTTAAATATTCACCATTTCATTGAATATATAAAATAATTACAATATATTTTTTGTGAATAAAATTTGGGGTGTTACACATAGTTTCCCTAGGTCTAAAAAAAAATAATCACACATGGCTAGAATAAAATCCATAATACAACAAAGAAATTCAGATTCAAAGAATAAAGAGAAAGAAGAAAAGAGAGCAAAATCTGTCAAAGACTCCCTCTATTCCTCACTCGATCTCCACTATTATGTATTTCCCATTCTGCTATGATGTATCACATGGGTGGTGCGGTACCACTCCTTAACCAATTCCTTATCTAAATCTTTTTTTCCTCTTCCCCTCAAAAAGATATCATATGCGTTTCCGGAATCTATATATCACATGTTTGCTGCGATATTTTCATTTGATTCTTTTTTTTTTTATATCTCTCTTCATATAATATCTCCTGTATAATAAAATAAGATATAAATAGATTTTATATTAAAATTTATTTTTTATTCTGAACTTAATTAAAAGATAGAAAATATATAAAAGATAATTAAATAGATATAAGATATTAATAAATTTAATCAATTATGTCATAAAATCTATACCTATTTAATTATAAAATATACATTTATCAGTAATAATAAACAATATCTAACATATATCTCTCTCGCAGAATAATAGATGTTGACAATTATTTTATTTAAATTTCCGTGTATATATTTATATAATTAATTATGTGTTCGTTAGGAAAGAAAGAAAAAGCACTTTTTCACATACCGAAACAAAACTCCTCTTACATACTTACTTTAAACCCTAGAAATGCATTTCTAAAAGATTCAAACAAACAGGCATTATATCTTGGACTCAATTAGCCTTTAAAACTTGATGTATAGAGTCTATACATATATAATACACACACATGTATGTCCATAATAGGTTATAACGGCTAGTCGAATGTCTAACATGGTTATAATAGCAAGCCCAGAATATACATGTTAATAAGTGATTTACTGGTATTAATTTTCATCATTAATTAATTATTAATGAAGCACACAGGGAATTGTATGATTGCTGAAATATTAATATAGTTGATGAAGAGTGGAATTTCTCATACCACTCTCAAATTGATTTTTCCCAATTACTTTTCAAAGTTATTATTAACAACTTGATTTCCATCGAAGCCAACTTGTACGTCATATATACATGCATGAACATGTATATATATGATTAAGTTGTCGTTTAAGTAATAGTGTGTGTTTGTTTGGGTGGTAGGAGCCAATTTAAGTCCGATTGGCCCCCTTAAGTCAGCTGCTAACTTTAAAAAAAAAATCAAGGCGTTTGGTTGGACGTTCTACCAATAACTTTCAATAGTTTTTAAGTTACTTTAAAATAAGCCTCAAAGTGTGGCTTTTTTCTGATTGCATGTGTAGATATTACCGTTAATGCCATTAAATGCCCGACCTAATTATTAATCTCTCTCTCCCCCCTTGTCGACTTCTCTTGTCTCCTCTCCTCTCCTCATTTCTTCACGCGACTCTGTGCCTCTTCACAACGCCGCTCTTCCCATTCTCGGCAGCCATGTAATCAAGTTGCAGCTGGGTCCTGTGGTTGTCTCCACCGAAGTGTTTGCTTGGTCCTGTTGTCTTCGGCGGTGGCAGTCAAAGCGGCGTTCGGTGTCAGTAGCCATTGGGCTTGAGGTCAACCTGCTGGTGTTGGCGTCCGACGGAGTTGTGTGGAGTCCGGTGGGAAGCAAACAGAAAATGATGGTGGCGAATCTGTTAATACGATGTTGTTTTGGGTGAGTTTGGTCTGCAAGGTTGCGAGCTTCTGAGCTTGGCCGATGCGATCCAAAATATCAATCTATGGTTGAAGGTGGTGTGGTGGTGGATCTGCTCAGTCGCGGTGATCTGTGCGCGTTGTCAGGGTGCGGCCGATCTGTCTCTCGCTCTCTTGTAGGCTGTTGGTTCCTCAAGTATGTTTGCTTTGCCTTTGTCCATGTTCAACAAACAACTCATGGTTGCTCTGCTTTTCTCCGATATGTGATATGTGGTCTGGGTAGATGGGTGTTGTGTGTTTGCTTGTTTTAGGTGGATTCGAGTGGTCGTCTCTGTGGTTGTGTTCTTCATTTTTTTTGCACTGGTTGGTGTGGTTGTCTCTGTGTGTATGTGGCATTGGAATTTTCCCCTGCTTCATAGTGTGTTATTGTCCTCTGCTTCGTGTGGAGTATTGTGGCCTTCTCTTGAAAATTATGAATGCAAACTTTGGCAAATTTGAGTGTAATGAGCTGGGAAAAATGGAAATCATGAACCTTGTTTTTAGAAGATCTCAGGAAGAGAATGACGTTTTTTTAGGCTTAATTTTATCATCCAATGTTCATTTTCATTGTCTTCTTCCTTTCTCCTTTATCATTTTATAGTTGGAAGCTTGGGTGCAGATTAAAAAGATAAGAGGGTAATTTATAAAGGGAAAATTCCAAAAAACTACATTGGAAATATCAAAAGGACAAATCAGTACATTGAAAATGGGTAAAGATGAATCAGGTGGGTGTCAGAGATGTGAGGAATCTGTCATTTTGAAATTTCGGCCAAATGACGAAAATGCCCTTCAGCACTTCATCCCTACTTCGGAATAACAACATGATCCTCGTAATTAACAACTCCGAATTCGATATTAACAACTTCAATTCTTCTTTTACAATTGACAAGTTTCAGGGTCAATAACAACACATATATCTTAATTAACAACTCTGGATTCGATATTAACAACTCCAATATCTTCTTTCACACTTCATCCCCCGCTTCAGAATAACAACATGATTCTCGTAATTAACAACTCCGGATTCAACATTAACAACTTTAATTTTTCTTTGACAATTAACAAGTTTCAGGGCCAATAACAACACCTATCTCTTAATTAACAACTTCTGATTCGACATTAACAACTCCAATTTCTTTTTTCACAATTAACGAATTTCACGGCCAATAACAACACCTATCTCTTAATTAACAACTTCGGATTCGACATTAACAACTTTGGATTCGATATTAACAACTCCAATTTCTTCTTTCACACTTAACGAGTTTCAAGGCCAATAACAACACCTATCTCTTAATTAACAACTCTAGATTAGAAATTAACAACTCCAATTTTTTTTCACAATTAACAAGTTTCAAGGCCAATAACAACACCTATCTCGCCATTAACAACTCCGGATTCGCTATTAACAACTCCTATGTTGTTATTGCGACTGAGGGCTGAAGGGCATTTTTGTCATTTGGCCGAGATTTCAAAAGGACAGATTTCTCACATCTCTGACACCCGCCTAATCCGTCTTTTCCCATTTTCAATGTACTGATTTGTTCTTTTTATATTTCCAATATAATTTTTTGGAATTTTCCCATTTATAAATGGTGTTTTGAGTCATCCTTGCAATTTTATTCAACATATACTTTGAAAGCTAAATTTCAAGTCTCTGGGAGATTAAAAAGAAAAAGTTTTTTCAGCTAATGTTTTTGGCTGAATTTCTTAACAAAGATATTTTTATGGCGAACTTGAAATTAGATTAATTTAATCATTAGTAAACATGTAACTACATGGCTGTCAGTTTTTATTTTATTGTTTTTTCAAATTAGATATCTGATGAGAAATTCTCATTAGCACGTTTGGAATTTGCATATATGTTGCCAAGGTTCAAGCCTTCAAGGCACGTTGAAAGAGACAGCCCTAATAGTCTATTAGATAATAGGTAGAGAACCCAAATAAGTTTATGCCAAGATACTCCCTCCATATATAAAATACAATATTTGTGATGCACGTATTTATATTTATAAGATACACTTAAAAAATAAGTGAACTTGAAGACATATGTATCTATATATGTATTTCCCAAATGAGTCCTGCATCACCGTTATTTCTCATGCTAGAATCTTCATCAGAACTTTGTGTTTGAAACTTCTCTTTGGCTCTTTTAGTTAATTTTCAAGTGTAATGATTGCTTTCGTTATTATTATTATTTTTAATAACATTTATCAATTAAGGCTTTGTTGGAAGTATATATAAAGAATAGTGAGGATTAGAAAAATTCTACTAGCACTAATAAATTTGTATAGCAAATAATTTGGTTGCCATGTGTGTTGTGTGTGACCGTTGTGGTATAGCAATATGGACACAAAAGCTGTGTGGGATTTAGAGTCAACAGAGATATTCATCAACGTATGCATAGACCAAATATACAAAAAAGAACGCAAAGGGCAGGCATTTACACCAACGGCTTGGAAAAATATTATTTCCACATTCACTGAAAAGACTAAGAAACAATACGAGAAGAAACAATTTAAAAATAGATTAGATATCTTAAAGAAAGAGTTGAGGATATGGGATTCTTTAATCAGAGAGACCGATGTGGGCAGAGACCCTATTACGAACAATGTGCTTGCATCAAGCGATTGGTGGAAGGAGAAATTACAGGTAAAAAATTTTAAGTGCAATTTACAAGTTTAATTAGTTCGCTTTTTGCTATATACTTCATATAAATATTCATCCTAACTCCTTTTACTTGTATGCATGCAGGAGTATCCCGAATATAAGAAATTTAGGTACTCTTGTCTAAAGAATGAAAGGGAGTTAAGAATAATATTCAAAGATGGCTTAGCAACGGGAGACCACATTTTCTCAACCTCTCGCATACAATCACAGGCAAATGAGGAAGATGAGGATGACATTTACAGACCCACAATGGATGAAGAGGAAGGCTCTGGGGACAGCAAGGATGAGCATTTCGGCGCTGCCCCTACAGTTAGTACAGGGGTGACAAAGGAAATGGCAAGCATTGGATCAACTACATCAATTCCATCAGGCACTGGTCCCAGTACATCCGGAAGTGCACAGAAAAGGAAGAGAGGTTAAGGGTCTAGTAGAAGCAAAAAACAGAAAGTTCCGGCTGCAAAGCAAATAGCTAATACCGTCAGTGTCATTGCTAATGTGACTATGGATCGAGCAGCGGCTTTAACGGCAACTCAAGAAAATAGCATGCCTGAGGTTATGAAATCTCTACTGGAACTTGACGACGTGAAGGCGGACAAAGCCTTTAGAGTCCGGTGTATGTGAGCTCTGGAAAGCAAGACACGTCAGGATGTGTTTGTGTCATTGAAAGGAGACCCTGAGTACCTGATGACTTATTTGCGTTATATCGTAGAGGAGGATTAGTTGTAGTTGCATTTTATGTCTGGACAGTTGAATGTAGACATTTTTAGTTTTTTGTTTCCAAAACGGATTACTTGACCCGTCGTTTAGAACAGTTTTATCCTACTGCCATTTATATTATATGTTGTGTTTGTTAATCATCCTGTTCACATCACAATTTCACCACAATCACAGGTACATCAATGACAAATCGTAACAACCGAAACAGGTTGCAGGGGATGGAGGAAGATTAAGATAGTGATGACGCCTCAATTTTTGAGGCTGAGTTGGAACAACATCAACAATTATGTGTGTTGCTTTGTTAATATTTAGTGTCATATGTGTGTAGACAACTACGTAGAGCGAGTAAGGGAACAGGTCACTATTAGGTACAAGAAATGTTGGCAAATGAAGGTTCAAAATGTCATCAGATGTTTAGAATGGAAAAACATGTTTTTCATAGTTTGTGCACTAAGTTCTGTGAGCATGGATTAAGAGAATCTAGGAATATCGGTGTTGAAGAAATGGTTGCCATGTTCTTGCTCACTATTGGATACTGAGTAGGAAATATGCTAGTACAAGAAATATTTAAACATGCGGGTGAAACTGTAAGTAGACTTCTACATAAGGTTTTAAAGGCCTGCCTTGAGCTTAAAACCAAAATTATTAGGCCATGCGATCCAGAATTCTGGCAATGTCATCCAAAAATAGCATACGATAATCGATATTTCCCATATTTTGATGTTGCTATTGGAGCTATTGATGGTACTCACATCAGGTGTGTCATAACTGGACCGGGCTGAGATAAATTTATCAGGAGAATGGGATATCCCACACAGAATGTTATGGCTGTTTGTAATTGGGATATGTGCTTCACGTTCCAGTTAGCGAGATGGGAAGGTTCAGCATATGATGCTCGTGTTTTTCACTCTGCTATCTCAGATCCAACCATGAATTTCCCACATCCACCACAAGGTAATTTTTTGTACACTTCAATTACGTTTCTTTGTCTACATTTAACATTTAACTTAATCTCACATTTACAATGATTTTAACACATATTAGGCAAATATTATTTGGTCGATTCTAGCTACCCAACAACAGTTGGGTATCTTGGTCCGTACAGATGTGAATGTTATCACCTCCAAGAATTCAGAAATCACCGGTGGTTTCGGAATCCTAATAAGGCTTTCAATTTTTATCATTCAAGCTTGATGTGTACAATAAAAAGGACTTTTGGAGTCTAAAAAAATAGGTTCGAAATCTTACAACATATGCGTAAGTACAGCTTCGACACGCAAGTCCGTATTGTCTGTGCCACAATGGCTATACATAATTTTATTAGAAGAAATTAGTGTTAACCCCCGTGCGTTGAACGAGAACGTGAATTTAATTAATAGTACATTGCAGGATTAATTTTTTATGACTATAATGCATTTATTTGTGTATTTATAAAATTAAATTTTCAGCTCAAAAATGCATAAAGGGTGATTATGATTATGCTTATATATCACATTTTGAGGGAACATTTTTTTGGATAATTTATTATGCCTGGTGTGTCAACAGAGTGTTAATAAATTAATAAATGGAAGGCTATGTGGGGGACAAAATTTGATAAAGCAGAGGTAAAATGACTACAATTTCGATTTTTTACTAAATATATCACCAAAAGAATCTTTCAACAAAAAAATGAATCTTGTATGATATTTTGAAAAATTTCTCTATAAACCACATTAGTTGTTTTGTTGGTGGGTTTCTTGTCTGAATCAAGTATTAAAATCTTGATGCCGCTTATTGATTTAACCCTTGACAAAGCAACATATAACTGACCATGTGTGAAGACATGTATAGGTAAATATAATCCGATATTAGTTATTGATTGTCCTTGACTCTTATTTATTGTCATAGCAAACGATAGTATGATGGGAAATTGCCTACGCGTCAATGTGAATGGGAGTTTAGACTCCTATTGATTCATATCCTTACGATGAATTAGAACCTCTTGACCTATACTTGTACCATTGAGCGCGATCGCTTTAATAAAGTGTTTCCTCATAAATGTGACCCTTCAACCTGGTTCCATTGCAGAGTCCCGCAGCTTGATCTATATTTCGCATGAGCATTATGGGAACTCTGACTTTCAATGCAAGCCTATGTGGAGGTAAGCTAGAGCATTTTATTGTGTTCAAGAATTCTGTAGTGTACAACTCTTGAAATGATGCATAGCCTCGATCTGCTGAACTCACAGAATCAGAGCTAAAATATTCAACAACATCACCAAGCAATAAGGCACACATGCAGTCATTGATTTGCTCTACAACTTCTACTGTTGGTGATAAAATAGCCCTATTAGTAAGATATTCAGAATCAGACAAATGATGGAGGAGATCAGGATATGTAGCTTCGATGATCGATTGCATAGGATCATAACAGTCTAGAATTAAGAAATCTTTTGGTATTTCTATCTCTGATATTCCATCATGGGGAAAACCAATCCGGCCATCACCAACATCTAGAAGCCAGTCTGAAAATTGCTTCAGCTTTGAATTATCTTCAGATGAACTTGAAGATAACCGCATGTTCTTGGTAAATTGGAACAACTTACAATGACCCCATAAATGAGAAGAGTTTATGCTCAAGTTGACAATATCTGCACGGTTCCCTATACCAAATTAATTTATGGGATAAATAGGGTTTTTCGAAAATTCATTGATTTAGGTAGAAAAGGAATAGAGATTATTACTAAAATGGTTTTAATTGGATTTTGAATGAGAATCAATCTCTTTGATCTTAATGTCTCGTTTTAAATTTGATTAGTTACCAAAACCTACAAAATGAATAATTAAGCAATAATATTCTAACAAAATCATTTGGTAATTAATCTGGTCATTAATATTATTTGTGATGCAAATACTCCAATAATTGGGGAAACCAATAAGTAAATTATCACTGTTAATCAGGCACGAATATGTGATGGGATTCAGCCAAATTAAAAACATACGGTAATTATTGCAATGTTATTTAAAAAAAAGTACGGTAATTATAGTAATAATAATTTAAATGAGCAGATATAATAATTAAATAACGTATTTCGTCACATAAATTATAATTATTGTTAAGGTTTCAAATAAATTTTAATTTGATATAGGATTAATAAATTATCTTTTGTTCCAAGTGTACTATTAATTTTAATGTTAATAGTAGTATACACAGAGATCTATCAATAATAAAAGCACGCTATTTTATAAAAAGAGGGAATAATAACCAAGAAACTCATAATTGATTTTATTTTGGTAAATCATAGTTAATTAAAGCTAACATAAATTTAAATAGTAATTTACATTATTGAACTTCTTACATTACTCTAACCATAACTTTTTTATTTGTGAATCCTCAAACCACAAATTTCATGAGAATTAAAATTATGATGTTATTCTGGTTACACATTATTTGTGAACCTGAGAATATTATTTTGCTTGCATATTCTTTACTTTTTGAATCATTTGTTCAGCAAACCATTATAAAAACATTAAGCAATTATGGTATTATAATAAAAGAGTGAGTCACTTGAAATCTCATGCGACAGGGAATATAAGCAATTAAGGAATTCTGACAGGGAATGATAAGAGTGAGTCACTTGAAATCTCATGCGACACAGTGGAGGAGATATGTGCGAAAGCCTGACTTTCCTCGGGGGCATTGGTGAGTCTGTATAGTAATTGTGACATTTACGTTAGAAAATCCTATACGTTATATAATTTAGGTATACAGATACGCAAAAAACATGGATACAACATTTAACCTGTCATAAAGGTCCTTTACGTCTGGAAAATCTGGGTTGAAATAAACTTATGTGGCATTGAAGGCACTACATATGTGTCCATAACCTTAAATAAAAAAAGCATGAAATTTTAAAACAAAAAAAAATGAATTTATAGGGAAATAAAATATATATGTAGTACTTTTGTTTTTTTGTAATTCTAGCAAACCGTAAGACAACTAAGGTGGGCACATCCAGATCTTCCGTTTTGTCCTCAAAGGCTTTGATCGTTACCTCCCCAAATAGAGATACATTGACACGTTCTTCACTGCACATGTTTTCATATGATTATGATGATGATGAACTAACATGAAAGTAGATGTTAATATCATGAATTAATTAATGTTAAATCTAGAGGGTATGTTACTTATGATTTTCAATTGTGAAATCTAATTTCTTTGTCGTGCCAAAGACTCTCCTTAGATCAACTAAGTTCCCAAATACTTGTAGGTAGCCCCTTCACACCTGGATGAATTTGTCATCTAGGTTAGAATAAAACATGTTGAATAAAAAGCATGGTAGATATATACACTAACCAATTAGCTCTTCATGTGTGGCTTTACCGCTAGCGATGTCATTAACTGGGATAAAGTTGAATGCATGAAGAGGGATTTGGAAGTCATGTTTCTGAAAAAATGTGTTAGTGTGGAACGTAATCTTCCAACGGTGTAAGCATGTTTTGTATTTATTATTGTTTGCCAACACTTCAAAGTTCTCAAATTGGTACACCTCACCCTCTTTTAAATCCTCAATGTACCTTCGGATTTGTCCCCTCTGGACAATTGAACCCTCAATTCGATCACCCTGTTTGCAAATAGTTAGATGAAATATGAGCAACAATATATTGTTCACTTGATGAATATGACGATTACATTAGATACTTACTTGTTCATCAACTAATAACATATTGACTTTCCAAACCTCAAATGGTGCAGCCTTCTTTGCCATCGCCCACTTCCTAAGTACCCTAACAATAATGCTCTAGGTTTCCTTGCTATCATCAATGTCCTTGAGTAAAGCATGAGCAATATTTGCCATTGATTGAGTTGATGTAACTGATTCTTCAAGAATGGTCCTCTTTTGCTGGATATGAGGATGGGAGGCTTATGCTGAGATATATAATGGTACATGTATGTGAAGGAATTTTTGGGAAAAACAACTTTCAATGACATGCATGGACTGAATGGTAGTAATTTAATTAGGATTGGAATGTTAGCTATTATTCCCAACAATCTTGGACGATTAAGGTTATTATTTGAATTGTACGGTAATTATAACATGTGTAATGCTACATACAATTATTATTTGCCAATTAGTATGCTAGAAAATACATAATTCAATTATTATATTGTTTGACGTTTATATAATAGTTTGCCCAAGCATTTGAATTGTTCGAATAACATTGCTCAATTGCTCAGATTGTATGCCACAATTTTTGAAATAACATTATTAGAAACTCCAAAAAATACATAATGCAATTATTATATTGGTTGACATTTTTATAATGGTTCGCCCAAGTATTTATATTGTTTGATTAACATTTCTCAATTGCTCAGATTCTATGACGTAATTTTGGGAATGATGTTATTAGAGACTAGAGAAAATACATAATGCAATTATTCTATTGGTTGACATTTTTATAATGGTTTGCCCAAGCATTTGCATTGTTTGATTAACGTTGCTCAATTTCTTAGATTATATGCCGCAATTATAGGAATAACGTTATTTGAAACTTCAGAAAATACATAATTCAATTATTAATTGATCTATTATTAATTCAATTATTAATTTAATGAGGATTGGAAGATTTTGCAATTTGAAAGGATACACCCAATTATTCTTTTCCAATCATTATAAATGTGTTTCACTGTATTTAGATTATTTGAATTTTGAAAGGCTACACCCAATTATTATTTGAAAATTAATTTAATTATTGAATTAATTAGGATTGGAATGTTAAAGTTATTATTTCCTACAGTTATGGAAGATTTTGAAATTTGAAAGGATACACCCAATTATTCTTTTCCAATCATTATAAAAGCGTTTCAATATAATTAGATTATTTGAATTTTGAAAAGTTACACCCAATTATTATTTGGCAATTATCATAAATGAGTTTTAATGTAATTAGGGTTGTGATTATTCAACCCAAGTCAAGCATAAATGGGTTATGGAGCGGGTCACACAAGATTTAGAGTGTAAAGTTGATGATTCCCAACCTGATGTGGACTTTAGAGAAGCAGAAAATGATAATAATATAGTTCATCTAGATAATACTCAAGATCAAAACCCATCGTCGACAAATGATGCTCAGACATATTCAACCCAATTGAATCATATTTATGACACTATCAGTGACCAAATTGTACGAGACCTTTGATTTGATTAGTTGTGTAATATTTTACTTCATCAAAAACTTTAAGTTTGTACAATTTCTAATTTATTCACATTTTAATTATAATTTTATTATTTAGTTTACCATTGCCAAACATGATCTGTTACAATTCTCTGCCATTCGAAAGCTCTGCTGTTTGATTGGTATGAGTCAAGCGCAAAATTATGTATTTTTGTATTTTCCTAATATATATGAAACCAAGGCAGATTTTTATGTGAAGAGTGTGCAAATAACTGTTTTATGCCTTTTGCCGTGCATTTTATGGTAAGGTCTCTACTGGTTTGAAGATTAGAATTATCGGACCCAATTATGTCCCTGGAGAAAAGAAAGATTTGTGAGTGAAGAGTGTGCAAAGAACTGTTATCTGGATGGGTTAGCGGTATCAAACTTTTGAGTATGTGCCTTGTGGTAACACTGTCGCCATTAGATGATTTGAATCAATTTATCACCAAGAATGCCACTTTAACAAATGCACATATCTTCTCAGGTCCCATTTGGCAATTAAGTTGCCAATGAGTTCTTTTTCCACAATTGGTCCTTCATTTTTCATAATTTTTTCAATTTTTTTCCTCTTAAATAACACAAAAGTCACTTATGCAAAAGCCAAATCAAACATCTTTCACTTTTACATAAGTTACTTATCCAATCGCCAATCCAAACACTCATCATTTTATCCAATCTAACTTTTTTTCAATTTTAAGATTCCATAAGTCTAAGTAAAAATAAGTCACTTATCCAATCGCCGATCCAAACACACTGATAATGAATATAAAACAAGCTAAATGTGAAAACAGAAGTTTGAATATAGGACATGGAAGATAAGGGCATAATAAAGGTGTGTGTGTGTATAACTCTAAAAAGCAAAGTATTAAAACTCGGACCGGGTATTGAACCGGTCGGGGTACTGGTTAAGGGTCAGTGGGTCAGATTGGGACCAAACCAGAGCTAAATCGGGGCCAAACAAGTGAGAAATTGAAAATTTTAAGCTTATTAATATAAAATTTTAAAAAAAAATTAAAAAAATTAAATAGGAACCTGGACCGGACCGATCTACCGGCCAGTTCACCGGTTTTCAGGCCAGACCGGCCGGTCCAGTCCGGATTCCACAACATGGCTAAAATGTCAAATTGGCCACCAAGTTTGATTATATATAGACTATTTGCTCTCTCTCTCTCTCTCTCTCTCTCTCTCTGTAACGCACATTCATATGCATCGCCCACTTGCACAATTTCATGCCACGTGTGGTTTTGAACTTTAAAAAAATATTATTAGAATTGAAAAAAAAAAAATTAGTTTAGAGAATATAATATATATAATACGTTAATCATCAAATCTGGACAGTGTTTTGTAGCCTATAATTAGCGTTGGAGAATACGGTATTCTGAATGACAGTGTTTTGTGTGGGTATTCTGAATTCCCACACAAGAGAAGAGAATTTGAAAAACAAAAAAAGATATCCTAGCGTTGAAGGTTGTGCGTGTGTGGAAGTTAATGAATCACTTTTTATTGTTGTCATGTTAATAGCTGTTGGGGTGTTTTTCTGTTGGTCAAGGGTGAGAAAGATGCACTCAAGTATTATAAAATAAATTAAAGTGTATGATTTGAGTTTTTTTTTGTACAAAAATTTTAGGAAAGGGGTTAGGCTCACCCACGATTCAAGAGCAGAGTTCTAAATTGGGATGTCTCCCTTAGCGCCTTGACTGGACCACAACTAAGTGGACTTCCCCGGAATCGAATTCTCTCCTTTTGGTGAGAGTGTCCGACCCCTTCATCAGCTGAACCCAAAGACCAGGGATGATTTGAGGAAATTTTGATATGACAAAAGAATGGGAGGATGAAGAATAATTTAAGAACGATGTTGATTGAAGCAATTAATTGGTTGGGCTATTACTCATGACCACTATTCATGTATTGTCCACTACCCAAATGGGAAGGCTTGGTTTGTAATCCTCTGTTTGAAGAGAGTGTTTGGATTAACGGTATAAACTGATTTTCCATCATGATTTAAAGTATACGAGATAAATTTATAAGATGAGCGTTATCTCAACTTACATAAACATATTTTTCCACCGCTTTCTCAAACAGGCCCCAAATTACTCTCATGCCTTTCTTACAAACAGGGGGAAAAGAAGGAAACAAAACTTAACACGTCCATGAACTGCATTTAAAGGTAATCTTTTTTTTCCGTTCTTTTCCCATTTTTTTTTTTTTGTAACTTTGCCATGACTTCATGGGATGAGGTCTTCTTTATCAGAGGAAGACCATGTCTTGTACACAATCTCAAAACAAGGACCTGAGAGTAAATTCTTTGAATTGGATCTCTGTTAAGAATGTAACACACAAAATGGTAAGAATGAATTTCTTCCAAGTCCCCTCCGCCCAATTTGGAAAATCTAGAACTACGAATTATGAATGAATGAGATGGAACACAAAAATATCAATTCGTCAACAACTTATTTTCATTATCAACTTGAGGAGGAGGAGAAGGAGAAGGTTTTGGAAGGCCACGAGGCTTGAGAGGAGTGCAGGTAAAATTTTTGACAATGGAAGAGTAAAGGTCAAACTCTGCCTTCAATTTCAAACAGCTAGCTTCAATCCACTTCTCTGCTACACTCGTCGATACACTGTCTTGGCTATCCCTCTCATGTTCTTCAATGGCTGGTCGAATTTCATTGTACAAGTTATCAAGTCCACAAGCCGCCTCATTCTTCATTTCCTGCAAATATGCCTCAACATTCAGATACCAGCTCAACATAAAAACTAGGGACTTGTATGGGACTCGGGTGGGGGCGCTAGTTGTCCAAAGAATTCGTTATGGGGTTTTAGGATGGACTATGATATGTTAAGAACTAATCCTAATCCTAAACCATCCCACACCTCCAATTTCCAAATCCTTTTTTGGGAAATTTCCAGAAAAATACCTTTAAAATTTGAAAATATCAAATCAATGATTTCTTCCTAAAGTGAGTTATGAACTGCCAGTCAACCTAAACAGTTGTAGGAAACAAAAACTGATTCGGGATTTTGATATTTTGAAGATATTTTTCTGAAATTTTCCCCAGGGATTCTAGATGGATTTTGTTCCATCTAATTTCTCAGTTGCTCTTTCTTTCACCCTCTCCAATTGTCTTTTCTTAGGTCTTGTTTAGTAAAAGGAAAGAAAGATTCTTTCTCTATTCTCTTGGAACAGATTTACTTAACAGTAACGTACTTTATTTTTTTTGGGTTGCTTTGATGATCATTTTAATACCTCAGAATCACTTTTCATCTATTTCGTTTACATTTGAAGTAGCAAATAACTCCTAACACAAACCAGACAGTACATAACAAAGCAGTAAGTGAAGTAATACCTCGTATCTTAAAATCTCCTCTTGTGCTTCCTTTGATGCTAAAGATTCAGCAGCAGACTTCACATCGACTTGCTTCTGTGCGATTTTTTTGAACCTTTCATTATATTTCTTTGATTTTTTGGCAGGTATGGACCTAGGTCCAATGCGATAGTTTCGGGCCGCAGTATTTCTGATTCGTGATATCATTGCATTGTTTTGTGGAAAGGCCTTCATATCATCACTTTCCATTTCAGATTTTATTGAATTGACATGCAAACCCTTTTCTGGAACTGATCCAAGCGGTTGAATGCCAAAAGCAGTTGACTCTAATAGTTGTTCGGGTTTTATGATAACGTCCATGGAGTGTTCCGTTTTCCCATTAACTTGCTCACCAGGAATGTCAGAATGTAAGTTTCTAAGGACCTTTGAGGGAGGTTCATCCTCTGCAGAGTCATAGACTGGAATTTTCTCAACAGTGTACCTGTGACCAAAGTAAAGATTGATTAACTATATCAAAGGACAAAGGAATTAGAGTGATAGTGCAAATAACGCGTACATCACCACAGGCACCCAAAAAAGGATGAGGTTATATGCCAATGTGTAATATATTGTAGTTAAGATAGTTCAACCTTTATTGCCCAAAAAAACCAAAAAAGAAAAACACAGAAAGAGACCCTGGTAACTATCATGTACTATACTTACACAGTCACTAATACTTTAAATGAAGAATACTAAAAAGAAATTATAATATTAAAACAAGGAGAGGGGACAAGATAAATAACACGTTACCTTTCATCATCATCTTCCCATAAATATGTATCTTCCTGCTCAGAATTTCCACAAAAATCAAAGATCATAAGCAAAGACCACAATTAAAAAAAAATGAAAAAAGTAACATAAATGAAAGGGAAAAAAGCAAATAGCACAAATAACCATAACAAGGACACCAGAGTAGGTTCAGTAAACTATTAATATTTAGTGCTATTCTTTGCTGCTAATGCAATAATTTTCCCAGTTAAAGTATCGATTCAGCACAATTCTACCAGATGAAAACAATTTAACAAAACAAAAGTTTCAGTAAATTCCGCTAGATTCATAAAACTTGCCTGAAAACCACGAGATTTCGCTCCAAGGAATCCAGAACATTTGGCTGCACCACAGAGGCAACGAACCTTTGCACCACCAAACCATTCAAAATTATAATCATATGCCAGTTCAGCTCCAACAGGTATATCTTGTTTTGCAAATATTCCAACTCTTATCTCACCCAAGACATTCCATTTCCTTGTCTCACAATTTGGCTGACTGCAAACTTAATAGGTTTAAGTTGTCTCAAACCTTGGGTCAGGGAAAATATGGACAACATGAAAATGCCTACAGTATTTGCATAATAAAGTTTTTTTTTTCCAAATTGGCTTTGATTTGAAAAGATTTACCATGAATGGTTTATAAATCTACCAAGGCTTCCCTTTCTAGTTGCATCAATGGATTCAGAGGCATTAAGACAAATAATGAATGCATCCTTAAGACCTGCAAAATAAAGAGAACTTTTAGAAAACAGAGAAGTCAGTTATCAAATGGAACATTTATCAAATTAAAATTTGACCTTGTGTTTCGTAAGCCTGGGCTCTTCGCTTGGCTTCTTTCCATGAAATTACTTCTCCACAGTATTCGATGATAAATTGGCCTGCCTGTAAAGAGTAAAGCTAAGAACTATAAGAATATTCAATAACCTGTAACCAAGTCAGAAAAGGCCACAATACCCATGGATTCAAGCACTAAAGTTCCATTTTCTAATTGTGACATTTTGCTAAAACTCGTCACACATGATTACCTTAATGTTCTCATCAGCCAAAAGACCCCATCCACGGCCTTCAGTTTTGAACAACTTTGTTTTTGCATATTCACACTTCTGAAATCTCTATAACCATAAGACATGGTTTAAAAGAAATACAAAATTGCAGTTAGTTTCATTCCATATAAGGATATAATACAGCATGTCAGACATTCAGCAAATCTGGAAAACCAAAACTTAATAGTAATTATTCTTTAATGCATTAGAAATTCACATTCAAATGACTTTGTAGGACTAGCAGATAATGAGACATATAGTCTAGGAGATAGTAATGAAAAATTTCTTCTAACAATTAAATACAAGCAAGATTTTTATGGGAAAAAGAATTCCTGATTTCCCCATCAATGAATCATTGAAATTTGCCTACATTTTTTGTTAGGCTCTTTATCAAGAATAAATTTGTAAAGGGTGTCAACAATTGTTCAAATTTTCATTGATTGCTACCAAGCAATTACTCCTAATTGATCCAAAACTTCATCACTGTACCCACTCCTTGTATGCAAATTAGAACAATAGTACACTTTATTTTGTTACATTCTATGTGGTAAAAAAGGACTCTATTCTGCTGAGTACTGAAAAATTGAAACTACGACAATAATAAGGAAGAAATGACCAAATTAATATTTAAAAAAAAAAAAGACAAGTCTAAGCATGCACCTGATTTTTGCAAAAGACACCACAAGGGCAATAACCAGGGGTGCATTCAGAGTTGGTCAATACGTTGAGACACTCATCCCCACATGCACTATCAGGGTCAATAGCATCATATTTGCATTCACATATAGCAATATCCTCCTCCTTCTGCTTCACATGCCTAAAAACAAATAAAGAGATAAGCAAAAGAATGAGCGCACCGTATAATGCTTTGTATTGTTAAGATCATCTACGTTTCATTTCACTTAGTTGTGCAGTCATTGTTTGACTGCCAATTGTTGGATTGAACTTCCATTCAGGTTGGGTTTTTATTGGCCGCACCTTCCTGTTCCTGGAGCTTATTGCCATTTGTGGAGAAGACAAGTCAAAGGTGGCTCTTCTTAAGTTGCAAGTTGGCCATTTATTTTAAAGTTAGGTACCATTAAGAAGTTGAAAAAATTATTATTTAGGAGTTTATTTTTGTCTAGGAGTCTTTTGGTTATCCTTTGTCTAGGAATCTTTAACTCTTGAGCCAGTGCTTGCACTTCAATGTAATATCTATGGCATTGTTATTTTCCAGCAACAATGGTTGATGAAACATCAAGAACTAATCAAGGAGATAATCTTTAAGGCAACGCCAAAATTATATATATATATATATATATATGATATATGTATATATGTGCGCACACAGAGAAAAACTTACCTTCTAGTGAAAAATTCATTCTGCGTTATATGTATGTATTGAGGCAACTCTTCAGCATGAGTATCCTTCAAAATCAATAGTTTCCATGTCACTTGACTCAAATATTAAATGACGTGTAGTAATTGAAATAGACCTAAACATAGAGAAAGAAAATGGGGCAAAAACCAAGAAATAGCTACCATTTCGATATCTAAGGATTGAATTTGAACGACTGCTTAGATGACTGTCATAGGTATATTGCAGCCCCCTGCCAAAAATAGAAAAGATCATACAAGGCACCGGAAAAGGAGAATTTTAATCAGTTATCGTAGACAACTCATACAGGTAACGGAAGAATTAGATAATTAACCCTCACTGGTCAACCAAAAAAGAAAGCACTGGTTGTAAGTAGGAATAATGGACCAGAATTAGTCAGAACTCTTCAAAGAAATCATTGCTCCAAAAAAAAAAAAGATTTTGTAAAACCTTCAGGAGTCTCCACTTCCCCCTATTGATTTTAAGGGGGTGAAAAGATTCTCTTTTGTTTTATGTGCATATGGAAAGATGGGGAAAATTTATTGAGATTACGTTTTATCATGGAATAAAGATGTTACGTGTAGTGCAAATTCACGCTCAGGATCCCCATTTGACATTCAAAACGAAGCGGAGATCAAATTCATTCAAGAAACTGACAACATTTGAATCAGTGCTGCTTAAACTGGCAATGGGACATGGTGCATGAAAGAAACTAGAGATTACATACCTCGAACGCCAACAATTACCCGGTTCTCTCCGTCACCTGCGAGGACTTGAGGGCTAAGTTCCTGGCCAGGTGGAATTTAGGTTGAAAGTGGTTCGGACTCCGTCAGAGTCAGGAGGAGAACCTGAAGACGACCATGGTGGAATTGGAAAAGAGGTTTTGCGCCTCGGACTTGCGCGCAAGTAGAAGGAGAAGACCCGTCGGAATTTTTCCGATCTAAAAGAACCTTCGTTAATGTTGAAAAGGCAGACTGGGGAGAAATGGGTCGCAGTCGTCCTCAGCCCACTTCACAACACCGAACCAAGGAGGCGTGCACACCCGAGGTGATCAATTTCCATTAGAACAAGGAGTCGATGGTGGCGCTAGTTTTATTTATTTATTTTTAATTATTATTATTATTGTACCTTTTTTGAAGGGAAAATTCTAAAAAAATATAGAAAAAATTGATAAAGGATAAAATGGTGTGGTGAATTGCTGAAATCTCAAATCAAATCATCAATAAGAATCGAGGATTTGAAATTGTGAGCAAAAGATGATAATGCCCTTAGTGAAGTGGCAGGGAAAAGAAATAAGAAGGGAGCGAAGAATTGGTCAACGCGACAAAATTGAAAGGGAAAGACGGTGTGGGTGAGTGAAGAAGAGGAAGGGAACTGTGGGTTGTTGGGTCAGCGAAGAAGGAATGTGGGTTTGTTGGCTGAGCGAAGAAGAAGGGCTTCGATGGTGTTTCGATTTGGAAGGTGGGTGACGGTGGTCGGTGGCCGAGCGAAGAAGAGGAAGGGAACTGCGGGTTGTTGGGTCAGCGAAGAGGGAATGTGGGTTTGTTGGATGAGTGAAGTAGAGAGGCTTCGGTGGTGTTTCGATTTGGAAGGTGGGTGACGGTGGTCGGTGGCCAAGCGAAGAAGAGGAAGGGAACGACAGGCAAAAGTGGGAAAGTAACAAGTTGGATGGCAAAAAACAACACCTCTCGTTTTATTAATAACATCAGTGCTACTACATTAATGACTTCATTTTCTTGTTTAACAACTTCGTAGGCAAATGTAGGAAAGTAACAAGTTCAATGGCCAACAATAAGATCTCTTGCTCCATTAACAACACATTCCCCTACATTAACTTACTTCACTTTTTTGTTTAACAACTTCGTATGGAAATGTGTGAAATGAACAAGTTGGTGAAGCTAATAACAACACATCTCTCTCTATTAACAACACTATCTTCTACATTAACGACATCACCTTCTTGTTTAACAACTTCGTAAGCAAAAATGTGAAAATAACAAATTTGAGGGCCAATAACAACACATGTCTCTATATTAACAACACGATATTCAACATTAATGACATGGCTTTCTGCTTTCACAACTTGCTATCAAACAATGCAAGACATGCCCAGCAAAAAGTGTGAAATTAACAAGTTGCAGGGCCAATAATAACACATGTCACTATATTAACAACACAATACTCACTATTAATGACATGGCTTTCTGCTTTCACAACTTGCTATATTCATCATATGCTATTTAATGACAATCTGCATAATTATATTTACCAATAACCTAAAACCAAAAATATGTGACAATGACTCTTTTACACATTTACATATTTAATGCCAAAGAACATTAACAGTGCAGTAGCACATAATGTGTCACCTAGTATTACTTTCCTACTTTTGCCTATGAAGTTGTTAAACAAGAAAGTGAAGTCGTTAATGTAGAAGATGATGTTGTTAATAGAGCAAGAGGTGTTGTTATTGGCCATCGAACTTGTTACTTTGCCGCCTTTGCCGATAAAGTTGTTAAACAAGAAAGTGAAGTCATTAGTGTAGTAGCTGATATTGTTAATAAAGTGAGATGTGTTTTTATTGGCCATCCAACTTGTTACTTTCCCACTTTTACCTACATCATTCGCTTACGCTTCTTCACTCAGCCACCTACCACCGACCACCGTCACCCACCTTCCAAATTGAAACACCGCCGAAGCCCCTCTTCTTCTCTCAGTTGTATTCCCTCTTTCCTAACCCAACAACCTGCAGTTCCCTTCCTATTCTTCGCTCGGTCACCGACTACTGTCACTCACCTTTCAAATCGAAACATCGCCGAAGCCCCTTTTTTTCACTCAGCCAACAAATCTGTGTTCCCTCTTTGCTGACCCAAACAGTTCCCTTCCCCTTCTTTACTTGGCCACCGACTACCGTCACTCACCTTTCAAATCGAAACATTGCCGAAGCCCCTCTTTTTACTCAGCCAACAAATTCGTGTTTCGTCTTCGCTGACCTAACAACCCACAGTTCCCTTCTCTTCTTCGCTCGCCCACACCGTCCTTCCCTTTCAATTTTGCCTCGCCGACCAACCCTTCGCCCCCTTCTTATTTCTTTTCCCTGCCCTTTCACTAAGGGCATTATTGTCTCTTGCTCACAATTTCAAATTGCAAATTCCTAATGATGGTCTGATTTTGGATTTCAGTAATTCACCACGCCATTTTGTCCTTTATCAATTTTATCAGTATTTTTCTAAAATATTCCTTTTTTTGACCAAATTATTATTATACCTTGTTAAATAGGTGTGTTGTCTTTATCTACAATAATTACTAAATCGTTTGGAAAATTATTGATTACTAAATCTTTATCTTTAGTTAATTTAATCTCATCTTTCTTTCTTATCTTATAAATTGTGTGCCAATGTTACAACTTTTTTTATTGCTAAGAATAAGCATACTCCTATTAGAAATAATTATATTTAAGGTATTGTCAGACACTAAATGCAGACATATCTCCCAATAGAAATGTTACAAAATTATAACAAGTCATTAAAATGGGTTTTGTTTATGGGTTGGGCTGGCACTAGTTTAGAAAAATTAATACATTTTTATAAATATCTAACTAAATTAATTTTTTAATATCTGTAAATTAGTTTTTTAATTCTATATTTGATATGGTAAAAAGTATATTACAAAATAGGGAAAAAAATAAAAAAATACAATTTGAACTTCAAAATCCTAGATGAGTGATTTCTTATTAAAAAGTGTTGTTATTTACTATACTTTTGTAGTTAATACCTATACTCCTATAAATAATAATACTGATTTGATATTTTGAAGTTTGATTGGTATATTTTTATCCTTTTTCCTATAAAATATTTAGGTAGCCCTTATAATATGGACCAAAGAGAATAGGTAGCTAGGAAGTGTAACTTAGTAGTTGCATGGTAAAAGTTGTCTCTTGGATTTTCTTAGTGCCCCGTTGGGATGCATTAAAAATAGTATTTTTAAGCACTTTTTTGTAATTCAAAATATAAAAATCTTTTCACATACTAAAATCACTTTTAAAATGGTTAAGTGCTCTTTTGACAAAGTAGGAAAAAATGATTTTTTAAGTATTTTTTCATAAGTCGAAACAAATTTTTTTTTTTTCCATTTTTATCTCATAAATCATAAAAACACTTCTAAAAATTAAACAAACATGCACTTACTCCACATACCAATGGGTTGAGCAACATGTCATGGTTTAGACATGAATCCAAGATAGCTAGTCTATTGAATAACATCATTCCTCCCAAAGTTTCTCAAATCTTCTCTTTTTAATGGTTTCGATTAGTTGTGGATAATTTTGAACAAAAAAAAAAAATTAGTTGTGGATAATTAATTTTATATTATATAAGATAAATATGTGAAAAGGTTGTTTTCCTTATAATCAAAACATGCACGTGACGGTCCATGTAATATGCCTAAGAGATCATCTTCCACTTTTTCCCCCTTTTGGTTCACAAGCTAGCTTCAGTTTTGGAAGAGATTTAGAAATAAATGATAGCTGGGACTAATATAAGTGTTTGTTTAGGATGGTGATTGTAACCTTCAAAAATAACTTTTCAATCATAATCAATGATACGTCCCCAATTTTGGGAGGGGGTGTGGATTGGGTTGGATCTAGTGGCACCCACAGTCGTTGGAGATAAAGGGTCTGCATTTGAATTGGGTTAAAAAAATAGGGGTGCGCCTTTGCTATCAATTTAAGTTTTTTACATAATGAATAGGGCTTTACGGTTAAACGTGCTCAACTGGGATAGTCCCGAAATAGGGGTGTGTTTCTGTTATCAGCTTAAGCTTTTAGCATAAAGCATGCTCAGCCGGACAGTCCTGAGATAGATGACCTCAAGAAGTATACGAGGTAAGTATGTAAAAGAAGTTTTTATCCCAACTTACATAAATAAGTATTTTTAAAAATCGTCATCCTAAACACACTCTTATTATTTAGGTAGACAATGATAACAACATTTTAAAATTGAGAGTTTAACGTTAAACTCAAAACCGAACGCAAGAAAATCCAGGTTGGCATTTCGCTTTTTGCCATTCTGCTTCGCCTTTTTATCCTTTTTCCCATTCTTTTTTGTTTTTCTTTGGCTCTGCTACGGAGAACTATTATTATTGGATTCCTCTTTTTCAAATAAGAAGCATATATATATATATATATATATATATATATATATATGAAGAAACCTGAAGCTGGTGATAGAGAACGCACTATGTCCGTCACAACCGTTGGATCCTGCCACTTAAGGTTGACCCCACCCACGTGCTGACGTGGCAGAGCGATTTCACACAAGGAAAGGCAAAAGGGTAATCTTACCTTGATGACGTTCTTGCAGGAGGATTCACTTGAGGATGAATTGGGGGTGACAGTGACGTGGGATGGAAATGGAAGGGTTCTTCCTCTGCTGCTACAGTATTCATTTGCGCTATAAATCGGCGCCGGGATGGTTCTCCCTAAATATTCTTTAGCACATAAAACTCATGCTTGCAAATTTCCAACACTAAATCAAAAACCACCATCGTTGATATCACACCTTTCTCTTTCATCCTTCTGAGGTTTTCCGTCACGTTTCTCCGAAGCCCCCTTCGTTTTGTGTTTTATTTCCGCATCGTAGCGTTCGGGTTTCTCCCCTCAATTGCTTCTGCGAGGATAATCACTGACCAATTGGACTCTGATTCTGTTGGGGTTCTATTGGGGGGTTTGTTTTTGGAACGCGCGAATGCGAAATGAGATGAACACTGGTTGCATGTTTCAGTCTTTGGCTCTTTCCCTGCATAGCGTGGAGAGTGCATAAGATTCTTCATGGCAAAGCGCGTGTACCAAGTCTGGAAAGGAAGTAATGTAATGTTTAATTCACTTGCTTCTCCCTCTTTTTCTGAAGTTAGACTTTTGATACTTTACATGCCTTCTGGGGGTGCTCTTTATTTGTTGATGGAGAAAAGTTGTGGTTCCTTATAGATTAGGTGTTTTTGAATGATTCTAAAAGCTTAAGTGTGGTTGGAGTTTATGGCTCTTTTGGTTGCTTAATTATGGAATTGAAGACAGACAATTTTAACTTGGACGATGATTCCGAGATCATACACTGGATATGTGTAGCTACTGAAGTGAGATTATGCATTTTGTGGGTTTTACTACTTCAATTAGAAGTTCCCTTCCTCTGTCCATCCATTGTGTTTGTTTGTGTACGGCGTGTGTTGGGGGTCTATGTCCTGCCTTACTTCCTGTCAGACGAAACTTTAATAGTGGTTTCGCGAGAGGGGTTGGTTGGACATAGCATTTAATCAAGTATTTAAGATATTGAACTTGACTAATATGATGTTTTTCTTGTTTTACTAGACATAGTTATCGAGTTTTTTTTGGTTATCTGAGTTTATCAGAAGGGTTATGAAACTGAAGAGGGTAACATTGCTCAGAGTTTTGGTTATTGTCATATTTTGTCTGCTCCCCTAGATGATCTTTTTGTATCTTAAAGAAGAAATCCTTATGCGGTAGTTTGTAATATAATCATAGCTAGCTCCTCTTCATGTTTTTCTTGAAAATATTTTATATATCCTTTAGGTGTTTAGCTGGCAAATTAGTGTAAATTTAGGTAATAGCCCTCATGTAAATATTTTGTAGATTTCATGCGGATGTTCCGCTAATATGTTTGGAGTTTGGAGGACTGGAAAAAATGGGTTTTTCTCTTGTGGATTTGAAAAGTGAAGAGACGGATGAATCATGTGATGGATATGTTAACTAATTCTTTGTTTAGAGTAAAGTCATGGTAAATAATTTTGTGTTTCTTTGGTAAAACCATCCTTCTGAGTTCTGACAGATTAACTATATAGTTTGAGAATTGGTTAACGAGTGATTGAGATATGATGTTTTGTTTTTAAACTTTTTTTATTGATAAAGTTAACATGGGTGTAGGATCAAGGACCATGAAGGTGTCCGTTCTATGATATGTAACTTAGTAGAATCTTAAGAGGCTTGTGGTGGAATAAAGTATTTAAGGATGAAAGAAAATTGATACGAGGCTGAGGGTGTATTAATGGGTAAGTTAGGGCATGAGGAACTAGGTGAAGGAGAAGTTATTTCCTGATGAAATCATGTGGAAATGGACGCTTACATAATTATCTTGTTTATTCTGGTCATTGATAGTAAATTGCTTAGGTGCTGAAAGTTTTAGTAGAATTATTGTAAAGTTGGCTGTGATTTTTCATGTCTAGTGAACTGTTTTATTTTGTACACAACTTCAGTTATACATGTATGAGTCATTTAATTGCAGTGGGATTGGAAACTAAATATCAAATTTTCGTTTTTATGACATGCCAATAAATCCCAGTTATAGTATAGCTTAGTATATCACATGTAGGGCGTTTGCATTAAACTGGTGTAGCTAAGATTTGTGCCTTTTTATATATTGAAAAACAAGCGTTTCAGTTTTGTTATCTAAACTCCAAGGGACATGGACAACAAATTTGAAGTTGTTTCTTGATGTTTAAATTGTCAAATCCCTGAAAAGATGGGCTACCTTGTTAATTTTGAGGCATCCAATTTTAATGTAATTGATGCATGTTCAATGGCGTACACCTTGTGTTTGCCATGTGCCAAGCGAATTGGCACAGATAGGGCTTACTCTTTGCCACGCATTATTGATGGTACCCAACGGCATCTTTTGCATGGTGTAACACTTAATAACATGGAACCACGGTTATTGGTGAGGTAGCATTTAGCTTATGAGAATATTCTTGATTCTGCTCTTTATTTTTATTTCATTAAATCTATTGTTATTACAAGTTTTCATTATTTAGGAAACAAGGTTTATTGAAGTTAAAAAAAATGTTGTCTTTAGATGACAGGTATGATTTATTTTTTAGCTTTTGTGAGACTTTCTTTGTGACTTAGACTTTCTTGGTAACTACTGATACTTCCACTTCAAATGATGTTATTAGCATGTTTTAATAATTTATCTCCTGTTCAGGAGCATAGTGTTTATTATCAATTGATTTCTGTACGATGTAAAAATGATCTCTTCTGTGTTGCCTTTAGTATTCTCATGCCTTCTTTTTTCTCTTGCTTATTAATATGCTCTGTCTGAGTGTTAACTCTTATCTTACTTCTAACTATTCTCCTAATCATATGCAGAAGTTCATTTGTGGAGGGAGGTTGATATTTGGGCCTGATGCTTTATCCCTTCTTGTCACCTTGTTACTGATTATTGTTCCAGTCACCATCTTTTGTGTATTTGTGGCGTGGCATCTTCGGCATGAATTTTCATCGTATAATGCAGGATATGCAATTCTAGTTATGACAATTCTCTTTACCATTTGGGTAAGATTTGTGTACCTTTTCCCCTCATTCTTTTCTACTCTGCATTTGATGTGTTTGCCCTTGCCATATGCATGGCTGGATCCTGCTTTGTTATATACTCATGGTTCAAACGTTTTAGGTTACCATGTTTTGAAGACAACTCTTTAAAAAATAAAACAACAAGAAGAAGCCTTATCTCACTAGGTGCGGTTATTTTAAAAATAAAAACATAGCTTAATTTCAATTATATTATCTAGGTTCCTCTGTTAGTTTTCCATTCACCTCGCTATACTATTGTTCCTCCCTCATCCTTGAACCTTGTAAGTTGACAGCTTGTGCTAGGCTTAAGCTCATCATTGATAAGTGATACCTTGTTTTCTCCGGAACTTCTGTATGCTTGAATTTTTCACCCTCTATAGCTAGTAAGCAGGTTAAGCCTTTGTAATATGAATGCTTATAGAATTGAGAATTAGGGTAGAAGAGAAGAGGATTTAGAGGATTGAAGAAGAAGAAGTAGAAGAGAGTAGGAAAAAGTAGAGAGAAGAGAGAGTTGTTTGAATAATGCAGAATCTTAATAACTTGCACAACCGAAAACAGTAGGAACATTCTCCCATATATATAGGCAGTAGGGGAATAGTAGAGGGGTTCATTAAACAAGGGCTCAATAGTCATTAGACGCGGTTAAGGCCATGTTTGGCTAATGCCGCTCTTAAACGGCTAGTGCTACTAATGGTTAATCCCGCTAGCCTAAGTAACTAGACTAACTAACTTTCAAAATATCCTTATTACAATCATATCAATACCCCCCTTCTTTTAAATATCCTTGACCTCAAGGATTAAGGACCACAAAAGTAGGATATTGTTGTTGAAAAGAGTAAAAGGCCATCCAAGAGGCTTCTTCATCTGGTAAGCCCTTCCATTGGACCAACACTCTGTAATCATTCTCTTTCGGCCCTTCTTAGTCCTTTGGTTCAGAATTATTTCTTGTCTGATGGCCGGAGGCAACTCGGGAAATTCAACAGGAGGATGCCTAGGCCCCACAGTAGGATCCGGGCATAGCTTCAACAGTGAAACATGAAAAGTAGAATGAATTCTGGACTTTGGTGGCAATTCCAGCTTATATGCAACTGCCCCAACCTTCTCTATCATCTGATAAGGTCCATAGAACCTAGGAGCTAACTTCTGAGAGCCTCTTGTTGTTGTGGAAATTTGCCTATAGGGCTTGAGCTTCAAAAACACCCATTACCCCACCAGAAACTCACGATCTGTCTTATGCAAATCGGCCCTTTGCTTCATCAAGTTTGCTGCTCGGTGCAAATGATGCTTCAAAACTTCTTCTCTAGCCTTGAAGCTACGATCTACCAACTTTAGCGCCGAATTGTGGGGTAAATAAGGGCTATGTAGTGGAGGTTATTGCCCATAAAGCAACTCATATGGTGTAGCTTTAGTGCTGTGTGGTATGTTGTATTGTACCATCATTCTACATGGGAAATCCACTTAGCCCAATCTCTAGGCGTCTTCCAACACATACACCTCAAATGGTCTCCAAACACCTATTAAGTACCTCCGATTGCCCATCTGTTTAAGGGTGATAAGCGGTAAAAAGCTTTTGGTCCACACCTAACACACGAAGAAATTCCTTCCAAAAGCTACTAACGAAAATGGAGTCATGATTATTCACAATTTCAGCCGGGGCACCATGAAGTTTGTAAACCTGATCCATAAAATGTTGTGCCAAGTTAGTTGCTGAAAGGGGTGAGCAAGAGGTATGAAATAGGAGTACTTGCTCATTCGATTGATGACTACCCATATAGTATCCTTTTCTTGTGACTTGGGAAGACCTTCAATGTAGTCCATAGCAATCGACTTCCATACCCTACTAGGTATAGGCAAAGGCTGCAACAACTTCGGAGAAGCTATAGTCTCATACTCACACCTAGAGCAAGTGTCACATCTCTTGACATACTCCACAACATCATTCATTAACTTTTTCCACCAAAAAAGACCTTTAATACGTTGATAGGTAGCTTGGATCCCCGAATGGCCTCCTTGAGGGCTTGAATGGAGCCAATTGAGAATATGCAACCGAAGTTGAGCTACTTTGCCTACAACTAATTTACCCTTCCTTCGTAAAAGAGTACCATCCCCCGTAAAGTTACTCCACACTCCCTTATGTTGTTGCACCTTTTCAAGTAGAGAGCGAGTTAAGGCATCTACATGCCAACTATCCTTTACCTATTGCAACAACTCCGGTGATGTAGTGCTATAAGTTATTTGCATTAGTTGCTGCTTAGGAAGGCGAGAAAGTGCATCGGCTATGGAGTTATTTGCCCCCTTCTTGTATACAATATCATAGTCAAAACCGGCAAGTTTTGCCACTCAGAACATCTGAAATGGTGTCTTGAGTTGCTGACCTAACAAAAATTTAAGACTCTGCTGATCAGTGTGAATGATAAACTTGCCCCTTTCAAGATATTGGTGCCAATGGAGGACCGCTAGCACTGCTGCCATCAACTCCTCATAAACCGAAAGACTTTGGTGTCGTGGAGAGAGACCTTTGCTAAAGGCTGCAAGAGGCTACCCTTGTTGCATTAGAACAGCACCTATTCCCACTCCACATACATCGGACTCCACCACAAATTGCTTAGTGAAATCGGGAAGAACAAGGACCGGTGTTGAAACCAATGCATCTTTAAGGCGATGGAAGGCTTTACTTGCAAGTTCAAACCACACAAAGGCATTCCTTCTCAGTAAGAGAGTCAAGGGTCTTGCAATGATGCCATAACTCTTGATAAAACGCCGGTAGGAACCGGCTAACCCAAAAAATGCTCTCAATTGCTTGACTGTGGTGGGTTGAGGCCAATTTGCAACCGCTTGGAATCTTCTTAGGGTCGGTTGTTGCTACTCCATTTCCTAGAATGTGCCCTAAATACTCCACACTTGTAGCAGCGAAGGTACACTTGCTCTCCTTCACAAAATAATGATGTTGCTGCAATGTGTGCAAAGTGATCCTTAAGTGCTCCCGATGATTTGCAAATATAGGACTATAAATTAGTATATCATCGAAGAACACTAGAATAAATTTTCTAAGAAAGGGGCGAAAGATATCATTCATAGCTTTCTGAAAAGTTGTCGGTGCATTAGTAAGACCGAATGGCATTACTAAACACTCATAGTGTCCGGAGTAAGTCTTGAAGGCAGTTTTGTAAGCATCTTCTGGCACCATCCGGATTTGATGATAACCGGCCCTTAGATCAAGTTTTGTGAACCATCTAGCCTTACTCAACTCATCAAAGAAATCCTCAACTAGATGAATAGGGTATTGGTTCTTTATTGTTTTCTTGTTCAACTCCCGATAATCCACACACAGACACCAAGGTCCATCCTTCTTCTTTACAAGGACTATTGGAGCTGAAAATGGGGAGCAACTCTCTTGTACAACCCCTACTTGAAGTAATTCAGCAACCAATTTCTCAATGACATCCTTTTGTGCAGCCGGATATCAATATGGTTTTAAGGAAATAGGATTTGTGCCCTCTTCTAAGACAATGGGGTGATTGTGACCCTCTCTAAATGGTGGAAGGCTCTTAGGCTCATCAAATACATCTTGGAAAGCCTTTAGGACACCTTGAATCTCTGTGGCAGCTTAATGGCAAGGCAAGGCAACTCATCCTATCTCCTTGCACTTCAACCAGCTGCATGAAGTACATTTGCTCTTCCTTTAGGCAGCTTGCTTCCACCCTTTTTGGTGCTACAATCTTCAAGGAATGAGGGGTATTACCTTGTAGTTTCACTAGCTGACCCTCCTTCCAAAAGTACATGGATAGGGACTCATAATCCCAAAAGGCATTCTTTATGCTTTTAAGCCACTGCAAGCGCAGTACCGCATCATATGTATGTAACTCAATGATGCGAATATCAAAAATGAATTCCAAACCTTGCATTTTCCATCAAAACCCATGCCAAACACCATGAATTATTAGTTTACCTCCACCAGCTATCTCAACATATGAGGGAGGTGTTTCTTGAGCTTGCCAACCCAACTTAAGAGCTGTTTCCAAGTTTAAGAAGTTATGTGTGCTCCCACTATCAATTAGGATCTGTAGATGATGTTTCCCAACAGCAACCAAAACTCTCGTTACGTGGCAATTAGTTGTTCCAGTCATAGAAACAGAGTAGTTACACATAACAACACATTCTCATATAAATACACGTGTATGCTTTTTCTGATGTGGAATAAAAAATCTTCACTGTTACTCTCTCATTTTCTCTCTTTTGCGCCACTCTGTACCAATTTGGTATCAGAGCACTCTTTAGCCTCCGATGGCGACTTGAAGAATTTGATTTCTCGGATTAAAGCTTGCCTTGGTGATCTTGCCAATAAGATTGCTACTACCGCCAATAGTAATCACCTCGGTAGTTCTTCTTCTACTCCCACTTGACCTCCAACTGTTCCTCAATTTGGATTGTTCGGTACGCAGGGGTCGTACACTCCTCCGACGAAACATAGCCGCATTGAATTTTCGCAATTCGATGGTGCCGATTTCAAGAGTTGGTCTTACTGCTATCGCCAATTCTTCGCTATTGATGATACTCTGATTGAGCACTGAATTCATCTGGTGAGTGTTTATTTGGAGAAAAAGGCTTTGAAGTGGCATCTGAACTTCATGCGTCGACGCAATGAAGCTAACGTTCCATGGGAGGATTATTTCAATGCGATGGAGGCAAGGCTCTCAACGATCCGACGCATTAGTGCGATGGTTGATCTTAAGCGTCTGCAAATGACCTGCTCTGTTGACAACTACATTGAGGAGTTCGATGATCTCTTAACTGAAGTGGATATACCGGATTCGGTTGCCATGGACTACTTCCTCGGTGGATTGCAGCCAGATCTACAATCACTAGTTGATGCTTTCAAACCATCTTCCTTACCGAGTATGATGCAAATGGCTCGAGTGCAAGCTTGAACTCTTTAAGGTGTCTATGATCATATTCCGTTTGCTACTTCTGCCTATAGTTGTCGCTTCCAGTTATCTTCCACATCGACTGTCGGAGTTTCTTCTTCTCGCCAAGCTAGCTCTCTACTTATTCCTAAAGAATCCTCCACTGACAAGTCGGGCTTATCGACTTCTTCTGCTTCTTCTAAGCGTTCGACTGTTACACTCAGTAAGAAAGCTATGGAGGACAAACGTAGAAAGGGACTGTGTTATTGGTGCAATGAGAAATACTCAAGCTCTCATAAATGTAAAGAGTCTTGGGTGATGATGTTGATTATTCCAGAAGATGATGATGATTTTGTTGACGCTACGGATCATTTGGACGCTTTGGTGGATACTAACAAAGCTTCTGCCATCATTAATGCAGTCACAGGGATTGTGGGCTGTTCTACTCTCAAAGTTTATGGGCTCTTCAAGAAGCAGGATGTCACTATTTTAATAGACACCGGTAGCACTTATAATGTAATTGATGCTACAGTGGCTCGATAGTTGCATCTTCCGATACAGACTGGTCCTTCTATTCGCGTGTCGGTAGCAGGAGGTCGACAAGTGTTGCTTACTACTTATAGCCGTGGGCTACACTGGACAGTAGCTGATCATGAATTCTCTGATGACTTTTTAGTAATGGATTTAGCTAGCTTTGATGTGATTCTGGGGGTGCAGTGGCTTAGGAAGCTGGGTTGGATTGTGTTGGATATGTTCACACATTACATGGCTTTTAGTTACAATAATCAACTCTTCGAATTGCAAGGCATTCGTCCGGAACATGCCACTGTGACTGAAGCTTTTTTCCAGGAAGCTGATTTGTCTTTAGCAAAACATATTTTCCTTGTTGTTCATGAGCCTTAGGGTGAATTGTTTTGTGTTCTAACCCTGACCAGCTGACTCTCGAACAGTAGCACCAATTGTAGATTGTGCTTGCTGATTTTAGTGATGTGTTTGAGGAACCGACTGCCCTTCCTCCTTCTTGGCCATGTGATCATCGGGTCCATCTCCAACTTGACAGTGCTTTAAGTTGTAAGCCTTATCGTTATGGGCCTGGTCAGAAGACTGAAATTGAGCGGCAGGTCCAGCAAATGCTTCATCAGGGCATTATTAGAAAGAGCCACAGCCCTTTTGCTGCACTCGTCATGCTGGTCCAGAAGAAAGACGTCTCTTGGCGATTTTGTGTTGACTTTAGGAAGCTCAACGAGCATACAATCAAGAATAAGTTTCCCATTCCTCTCATTGAGGAACTTCCTAATGAGCTTCAGGTTGCTTGTTATTTCTCCAAATTGGACCTCCGTGCTGGATATCACCAAGTTTAGATGCATGAGGCAGACATCCATAAGACAGCCTTCCACACTCATGAGACCTTAAAAGGCAATTAGTTGTACCGGTCATAGGAACAGAGTAGTTACACATAACAACATATTCTCATATAAATACACACGTGTATGCTTTGACTGGTGTGGAATAAGAAATCTTCACTATTACTCATTTTTTCTCTTTTGCGCCACTCTGTACCACTCATAGATTCGGCATGATCTGTTCCATTCATTGCATACAAGGAGATCCGGGGCTGCTATGTTTCGTCATTAATTGCAGATTCTGGAATTTCAGGTGCAGCTTTGGTATCCTCATCCTCTTCGTCCAACAAAACCAAATGTAATTGCATTTTCTGCCGTTGAGGCCGCACTTATGTCCCTTGAAAATTTCCCATGGTAGAAAAAATATAGGTTGTTTGCTCGTTGCTCTGCTTCTTCTGCAGTTAGGGCCTTCACTAGTTGTGTGATTGTTCTGGGGATGAAGCTGGTATTTTGGGTATTTAATATAGGTTTTTGGTCCTTTCATTGATACCCATTAGAAAAAGACCCAGCCTTGGAATTGTTTTGCGTGGACGATGAAGAGTGCCCACGAATTCCATGACCCCTGCCTCGGTATCTTGTCCGAATTAGCTCTTGCGACTTTCCTATTAACCGCGGTTTCTTGGGTGCGGGCTAATCGACGAGCTTCTTGCAAGGTTCTTGGATTAAACAACCGTACCGAATCTGCAATTTCGTCTTTTAACGCACCCATATGCTCATTGACCAAGTATGCCTCAGTCAAATCCAATCTCGTCGTAATCTAATCGACTCGGGTGTTGAAGTCGGCCACTGACCCAGTTTGTCTCAAGTGAGTGAAATCGGTCATAGGCGTCTCATAGGGTTGCCCGAAGGTGTCCCTGAGTAGCGCCGAGTAAGCGGCCCATGTTGGAGGTTGGCGCCAATGTCGCTCGACCGCTTTGTGCCATTGAAACCGATCGTCGTCGAGATGCATAGATGCCATCGTCACCTTTGAAGCTTCTGGGGTTTCATCAATTACAAAATACCGCTCCACCTTTTCTATTCAGGTATCCATGTCTTGACCTGTATATTTAGGAAATTCCATTTTGGTAAATTGGGTGGGTCGTTGGTATTGGTGCCGGCCGTTACCTCCTCTTTCTTGATTTTCCGGTACGCTGTGTGGCCCTTTCTGATTAATTCTTTGAACTGCCACCGCCAAGGTTTTGAGTTCTTGAGTCAGGGTATTAAAATTATCCTGCATCCCACGCTGAACCATTTGTAGCTCTCCTTGGTACCCTTGGACAGATTCATGGAGTGTTTCAACTGAGTCTTGGAGAGCATCGAAGGTTCCTAATTTCTGTTCAATAGCTTAAATTCTTTCTTCCATAATTCTTGAATTTTCTTAGGATCTTGTTTCCACCATTCAGCACTGTAAGTGACGAGCCAATAAGCAAGGCCTAGAACCGAAAGCTCTGATGCCACTGATAAGCCTTTGTAATATAAATGCTTATAGAATCGGGAATTAGGGTAGAAGAGAAGAGGAATTAGAGGATTGAAGAAGAAGAAGTATAAGAGAGAAGGAAGAAGTAGAGAGAAGAGAGAGTTGTCTGAATAGTGCAGAATCTTACTAACTTGCAGAACCGAAACAAGTAGGAACATTCTGCCATATATATAGGCAGCAGGGGAACAGCGGAGTGGTTCATTAAACAGGGGCTCAATAGTCATTAGACTCGGTTAAGGCCATGTTTGGCTAATGCTGCTCTTAAACGGCTAGTGCCACTAATAGTTAATCCCACTCGTTTAATTAACTGGACTAACTAACTTTCAACATATCCTTATTACAATATTATATCAGAAAGTGACTCTATAAAACAAACTACTTCCATATAACCATTAAGGAGTTGATCCCAAATTCTATGAAAATATAAAGATGAAGGATCTCTAAAAGCGGGAAGAATTTGAACAGATATTTCAAATAAACAAGAGAGAAAAGACCAAAAGAAATCAAGGCTGAGAGAGCAAGTGCGAAGCTCAGCATGGTTCACCCAGAGTGGGAAGAATTGATGCCCTCATGAAGTTCCATTATGCAGCCATGCTTGAGACGCTAATATATTATATGGTGGAAAGTTGAACTGTTTCCTTTCAGAGGCAATACAGAATGCGTCTTTGAGCTATACTCTTATTAGTGTCCAGCAATCACCAGAGGCTGTTATGAATTAATGCCAATAACTCATGATTGTAATGCATCTATTTTTGCTGCCTATTTCTTTCCTTTTTTGTTAGTCGTTTCAAATTTTATCAAAATAAGGTAGTTTTGCCTTGATTGTATTTTGTTCTGTTTGAAGCACGCTTCTTGTGAAATTTTCATATAATGATTATATTTTTTCCCTAATCTTTGTCTGGTCTCCTAGGGTTTGACGCAACATAATCCCTATAGTCTATGTTTATAGGTTCTGGGTATTCTCTTTCTTACTTCAACACGTGATCCGGGCATTATTCCAAGGAATTTAAATCCACCAGAGGAAGAGTTTCGTCATGATTCTTCAGTTTCTGCTGATGTAGGGGGCAGACAAACACCAAGCCTGCAGTTCCATCGAACCAGAGAAGTAATGGTCAATGGCCTTCCTGTAAAGGTGAAATACTGTGAAACTTGTATGCTATTTCGTCCTCCACGCTGCTCGCATTGCTCCATTTGCAACAATTGTGTTGAGCGTTTTGATCACCATTGCCCTTGGGTTGGTCAATGCATTGGATTGGTACGATAACTGACATATGACAATTGATTTTTATGATCATTGTTTCTTTTCTGTTGATGTTTTGGACTTTTGCTGTTGTGTCCTTATAGTACTTTCTTTGGCTCTTCCTGCGTGCAGAGGAACTACCGTTACTTCTTTCTGTTCGTATCTTCAGCGACTATTCTATGCATATATATATTTTCCATCTCAGCTTTCTACATTAAGGTCCTTATGGATCATGCTGATAAAGGCACAGTTTGGAAGGCAATGAAAGAATCCCCTGCATCGGTGATACTAATGATTTATTGCTTCATCGCCCTGTGGTTTGTTGGTGGACTAACTGGTTTTCATTTATACCTTATATGCACAAATCAGGTCAAATCCATTTCTTACATTTCTAGCTTTCTTATCTTTTTTATTAATTACTGCTTAGTGTACCTTCAATTAGCCTCTTACTTTGTGAAGGATTGATAATCATGGAATTAATGTTTCAACCTTGGTTGGAATTTGGAAATAGCTTCATGATAGTAAATTCTCATCTCCACCAGCAGTACAGGGTGGTTGGAAAAGGGACAAAATCATGAAATAGCCCCTAATAGATAATTGATTGAAATAACATATCCACACTAAAATCCCAAATGTTTTCACAGGATTTCATGTGATGATGGTAACCTAAAATTAGGCTGTCTCCTTAGTGATGCAAGATGATCATCTGGATATACCGGCATCTTCCCCTCTAATTTTGAAATTGTCATGCATATAGAGATGTTGTCATTACATTTCCCGCATATCTTTTGAGTGGCGTGTTAGTGGATGCTTGGTAGGATGCACCATATTTCTAATCCATATCGCCTATGATTGCATGGTTTGCTTTCTGGAAATTGTTCATAAGTTGTTGCAAGAATATTTTGATCACCAAGATTATTTCCCCCCCGTTTTTGCAGACCACCTATGAAAACTTCCGGTACAGAACTGACAACAGGGTTAATGTTTATCATCGTGGTTGTTTAAATAACCTTATGGAAGTATTTTGCACTAAAGTTAAGCCCTCCAGAAACAATTTCCGGGCCATTGTACAAGAGGAGGTTCAGAGGCCGCCCCCTCAAGTCAGTACCAGGGAACCTGAACCCGAAGACCTGGACGGAGGAGATCCACGTCCTAAGGTTGCAGATGATCTGGATATTGGTGAAGATCTATTGAAGATATCACAGCGTCGGGATATTGAAGAAATCGAGGAGGACATCCGTAGCAGAGGGAGCAATGGACCTCCCCCTAACACTCTGGAGGCTGACTTAACTTTGGAGTCAGATCACCGAGCTCAGACAATTCGGCCTGATGTCAGGCACTCAAGTTGGGGAAGGAGAAGTGGGAGCTGGGAAATTTCACCAGAGGTCTTCACCAGTTCCAATGTCTCTGAAAGCAGAAGCCATGTTGCTTCTAAGGAGGTGCAACAATGACTTGTGGTTTTGTTTTTCTGATGTTGGCATGTCATCAATATGGATGTAATGATGTGGGGTTCAGAAGGAAGATGAGATTTTGATGGTCAGAGTTTTATGGAGCTAATGGAATTTGAATGGATGGAGAAGTCTGGGCAAAAAATCTGAGCCGATCACCTTCTGGTAATCCTCTGGCTTTTTTTGGAAAGCATAGAAATGTGTGTTTCTATTTGTTTGATAGTTTTTTTTACCTCTAAGGTTGGATATGTGGGTGGCATCTGCACTGCTGGCTATATTCTTTGTGTAAATAACCAGTTGTGAAAAATACTAGAAAATTTCCCTTCTTATTGAGTTTTAGGCTCTCTGTACAAACCTGGTACTATGTTAAAATGCTTTCATCCAAACTGTTGATATGAAGTTGTATTTTCAGATATTTTGCCGCTTTTTATGGTTTAATGGGGGACTATTTGCCAACCTTTTTGGATCCAACCTTATTCTCAAACTCAGACACTTGGTCACCGAACCCAAAACTCTGATCTTAAATATAAGATCCAATTGACTTTTTATTTTGGAGAGATTAAGGAAGCTAAATAAATTACTTAACTACATTATATGTTGTATAACATTAGGCAAAATAGTTTTGAGAAAAAATAATAAATATAAGTATTTTAAAATAATTTAATTAGTTTTTTTTAATATCTTTAAAAAAATAAATTAGATCTTATATTTAGGACCGGAGGTAATAAAACCTACATCTACATGCCAACTTAGAAAAAAAAGTAAAAAAAAGAAAGGGGAAAAAGATCTACAAGGGACGTAAATGCCATTGTACTATTTGGTTCTCTAAAGTCTAGACTCTTGAATCTCCTTTCAATTTGATACCTATGGTTTATCTTAGGATGTTAATAACAATATCCATTTTCGGAACCTCCTAAATTATTTTTCTAACACGAAAAAAGAACAAAAAAGAAAAGAAAAGAAAATTCTTCCATATGCTAAAAAAAATGTTTCCTTTTTATAAGATTCACATTGTTCCTCATACAAAATTAAATGAAGAAATACAACAAAAAGAAAACACCTTCTGGCTTCTGATATGATCCATCCATCTCTCAATACATATTAAATGAGGCTCAGTAGTTTTTGGCTTGAGTTGTTAGAAACTAATCCTAAATTCCAACATAAATTAATTGATAAAACCTCAATCAAATCACAAATATTTATATATGCATCATGAGATTGTGGAGTTACTGGGGAAACTCCTTCAACACCAACTGAATCAAAGATCTCAAGAGCTTGTTGGTATCATCCATCTGAGGAAGAAAACTTCTGGGCTCTCCTGATGCCAAACTAGTTTCACACAATCCAATCTTAACATCGGCACTGTTAAGGCTCTGTTTGGCCGCCATAGGATCAACCGTGAAATTTGCATAAGCACCCGTAAATCCAACAATGCTGTCTTGATAATTATCTATGCATGTAGTCGTCGTTATATCGATGTTGTTGCTCACAATCTTGTCCGTCATGTAATTCACGGCCTTCGATGCGACGGCCGCCGACAGCTCTATGGACAGCAATGTCGGGGTCCCCGCCGGCAATGACTCTATGTACTTGTCATCCTTTCCCTCCAGGATCTTGTCACATTGTTTAGGGTTTGCAGATAGCTCACAGATGTGATCCGTGAAGGACTTCCCTTCGTTTGATTTTACGATAAAGGCGATAGCCGCGCTGGAGACTTCTGGTGCCGCCGGTGAGACAGCAGGTGAAGCGGTGACGGGTGACTCAGACGGTGATGGAGCCATGCTTGGTGGCTGTGACACGACACCGTGGTGCTTCTTCTTGCCATGGTGGCCCTTAACACGGTGGCCGTCCCCTGAGACGCCGGCAAATGTAGGCGGTGATAGAACATCGGTTGGTGTTGGTGTTGGTGGTGGTGGTGTTGGTGTTGGTGTTGGTGGTGGTGGTGTTGGTGTTGGTGTTGTTGGTGGTGTTGGTGTTGGTGCTGGGGTTGAGGATGGACTTTTGTTGTGTCTCCTGCCTTTGCCTTTGGCGAGAGCAGGATTGAGGAAGAGGGATATACACAAGAGAATGATGATGAAACAAGAAGCCGTACGAGGAGCCATTTCTGTGTTGTTGTTGTTTATAATTTGAGAAATGGTGGTACGTAATAGAAGCTTGAGGGTTTTATAGTGACCATGCACGTACGTACGTAATGTTAGAAACAAGAACTCGTTCTTATTTTAAGTATCGTACGTACGTACGATGCTTACTATAATTGTTGTCTCTCAGGTTTTACGGGTACGGTTGTTGATGACAGCTTTTACATGAATTGTTGTTAGTTTGATGGCAATAAAATTACTGGTTACCAATTTGACAGGAGAGCTCTGATTCTCAAATCCAAAAATAGATTTGTCAATTTCAGGAATATATTTTTTGATGTGTCTTAAGGTTGACCAGTGAAAATTGTTCAATTGGGTTGCGTCAACGTTAGACTAAAATTAAACTTTCATTTGACCAATGCCTTCTACCACTCACCACAGCTTTTAGGCCTTCCCTATATAGATAGATAGATAGATATATATATATATATATATAGAGAGAGAGAGAGAGAGAGATTTGTCACCTTTTTTTATGCATGATATAATAAGTATAGAATGTTCGAAAGGTCATACCGATTTTCTTTAATATTTAAACCCTATTAAAATGTGTAATTACATGGTAAACAAAAGAAAAACTGCACATAATACAACAAAATGAAAGATTATAGTAATGAGTTTCATTGTTTCTTTTTTTTTTGGTACAAAAGAGAATGAGTTTCATTGTTATTTGACTAATATAGTGTTACCCATGGTTGATTTGAACCGTCCGGGAAAACATAGACCGGGAATAAAAGCCCAAAGCCTCCCCATATATGAGTGGGCCCTTTGAAGAGGTAAGCCCGAATGTAACTTTTTTGGTACTAGTCCATTGTAGTATTTGAATTTGAAGTCAACAATATGACCAACAGGGGTTAGGTCTAGCAGAATGGGCTAATCCTTCATAACATGACAAATCAAGGTTCGAATCTCTCTAGGAAGGGGTGCCTATATTTAGTGCCCGACGGTGACTCGAATAGAATTGTCTCCAATAGAAGGATACTTATACTTAGGGGGAAAAAAAAGTCCGCTATATGAAGTCACATTGTAAGATTTTACATTTATTTAGGGAAAATTGGAATAAAGTCTGAATTTAAAAATTTTATAAGGAAGAAGAATTTGAATTCAACTACCACTACTTTCTGCGTATGTAATCTTGTAGAATACTGGTACTTTTTTAAAAATAAAAATGTATCATATCCTTCAAACCAGTGAAATTTTCACGATTTTCCCTTTTTAAATTTAAAAGTAATTAAATACACAAGAGCAAGCTCTCAAATGACAATTAAATACATATTTTGGATTTCAGCGGAGTTTATGTCAAAAAACTCCGCACACACGCACAGGCAGTGTTTCGAATCATAATTCACAAACACATACACATCAAGCACGTTTTTATGGCCCCAACTAGTTTTTTAAAACGAAAATTTCAATCACTTGATTCAATAATGGTTGGCATGCGCTGAAATTTGGGCAAGACACAGACTGTGACCACAAAAAGAAAAAGAAAACGGGAAATATAAATTATTAATTTATTAATTATGGACAACGAAACAGAGAATAAGAATTCAAAGTAATAAATTTACTAACATGCGCATTACTTTAATTTTAAGGAAACTATGTGTGCTGACTTTATCTTTTAATTCATGTGTCACATCTTCATATCCCTTGCAAATTATAAGTATTTTTTTTATTTTTCTGAAAAATAAGAATTTTCTTTTAAAAAAAATATTACTTCCACTCAATATTTAGCATGGTTTATGAACTCGGATAGGACCGGCCAATCCAGTCTGGAAACTAGTGAACCGTCGGGTAAATCAATCCGGTCCGGCATCCAGCCCAAGTCACTATTTTTTTTTTTTTTCTTTAGAATTGCATATTAATAAACCTAAAATTTTCAATTTCTCATAAGTTTGGCTTCAGTTTAGGTCAGGTTTGACCTCGATTTGACCTACTGACCCTTAACACAGTACCCCGGTCAGTTCAGTGCCTGATCCAGTTGATGAACCTTGATATTTAGATATTTGTATGAGACAAATGTGTCGGTTTTCAACATTGAGTTGAAGAGTAGGGAATCATTTCACCTAATTTAACAAATGACATGAATGTGAAAGAAAGGGAGATCGATGTCGGCACATATCTATCCTTATTATTTCGTTTTTTCTCAATGCTTTTTTTTTTTTTTTGGTTTTTTCCTTTCCATGAAACAAACTTGAAATCATATGTGTCTTTTTATCAATAACTATGAAATTTTATATGTAAGTGTATGTTTGAGGTTGCCTTTTAACCAAAAGACTTGAATCAATTAATAGGAGTTACTCATATTCTTATATCAGACTAATCGATGTGGGACTTCTCTTAATGCATTCTTATAGTTATCACTTATCTAATCACATAAAGTGTACATAAAATAACATCATACAACCATTTTTCCATAAATATCTATGGCTCTAAAAGCAGCAGGCTAGCTCGCAGTTTAGGTGAAACTGTTGGTTTCTACAACATTCTACGAATAATTTTAATAATGTTAAGATCAAATCAATCTAGCATTAAGAATAAATTAACTAAGCCTAACCTCTAAACTAGTTGCTGCTTTGGCTTTATCTCTTATCTCTTTATCCTCCCTCTTCCTTTAATTGTTCCCAATCTTCTTTATTTATCATCCATAGTAATACAGACAAGAATTAAATCCATTTACTGCATTCAAACTCAGCAAGTTCTTTTAACTTTAGATGCATAAAACAACGAAATTAAAATTAAAATACTCTTTTTTTTCCTCCCTTGCAATACATTGTATGTTGGAAAAACAATAAATAATAACCTATTTGAAAAAAAGAAGAAGAAATTTTAAGCAGATCTAATGTATACAATTTGTATAGACCGAACTAACTACAAATAGAATATTTATAAACATATGGAGACCATAAAATAATTTCTGGTATGGACACTTTGGTTTAAACGACGTTTGGTTGTAGTGTATATGTTTATATATCTATTCATAGTCAATTTAGTCAACAAATTATTATTTTTTAAGACCCAATCTACTTCAAAAATTTATCTTCACCTAGACGGCGGAGGAAGGTTTCCGGTGTCTGGCCATGTTGACGTCGGAAAATATGAGTTTTCTTCGCCCTGAGTCATTGGTGGTCGGTAATAGCCTATTTGTTGACCTGAAGGCAGGGGAAATGAAGCAGAGGATACCTGACTAGAAGGCGAAAATGCAGTGGGAGCCGAAGAAGACGACCATGACGCCGGCGAAAACAACGACGACGAAGACGACGGTTGAAGACCACTCATTTGAGAATTATAGAGCCATTGCTGCACCACACTTGGAGGTATCTGTTGCGGCGGCTGTGGATGCCTTTGAGCATGGAAGTCGCCGGAGCTCTGTAACAGCTGGGTGTAATTCAAATAGTCTCTGACCGAATCAGGTGGCCCCTGAAAAGAAGACGCCTGCATGAACTGAAGTGCCGCAGTAGAGGACGGCTGAAAGACGTGGCTGGTGACCGGAAGATTTGGAACTGGCACTGGAACTGCCCTGACGTTTTCCGGAAAGTTTAGTTTGGCTCTGCTACCTCTGAACCTCAATGCGGCTTCGTCATAAGCTCTGGCTGCCGCCTCCGCCGTGTCGAACGTGCCAAGCCATACCCTTGCCGCCTTGTGAGGATCGCGAATCTCCGCAGCCCACTTACCCCACGGCCTCTGCCTCACTCCTCTGTATCTCCTCCTCCTCTCCCCTGTTCCATCATACGAACCACCGGTTTCACCCGACGACGGCATCACCGGTAACGCAGCGGTAGCCACCGCCGTCCCATCAGTGGTAGCAATATTCGACGCTTCCACCTCCGTCACTATCAAATCAAACCCAAAGATAACTTACACATACATATTCTTTGTGATTACAAAATCCCATTAACTCCCTCATACAAATTCTTTACATGCTTAGAAGACGCCATTGCACTTATATCTTACTGTATTAATTAAGCTCGTAAAATAGCTGAGATATAATTTATATTGAACTGTTCAGTTGTTCAATAAATAAGATCAGAAAGCAAAAATGTTGATTCATTCATTCATATGAACTTATTTGTTGTATTTGATTAGATTTGAAGTGAAAGTGAAGTTAACTAATTGCACCTGATGAAGATGACTCGTGCTGTAATAATGGTGCAGTGAAGTCATTAATGGCGGCTTTGTAGGCGGCTTGTTCCTCTTCTTGTTGACGGCCTCTTTTCTGACCTACCCCTGAAGAACCAGAGGCAGAGGCCATGAGAGGACCTGAAGAAGATGAAGAAGGAGACAAACGAGGAGATGAAACATGCGATGACATCATAGGAAAACTGCTAATTCCTTGGAGCCATTCATTATTAGTGTGTCTATTGTGTCCAGAAGTACCTGATGACACCACATGCGTCAGAGCCGAAACCATAGCCGACAACTCTCCGGCGCGGCCGCCATACCCTGACATCACTCGCTCCATGGATTCCGCCTTTGTAACTTCCGCCGCCTCTTCAGCTTCGTTGTTGAATCCCACCGACTGCCCGTAGTCAGTGCTTCCCTCTCCGTCGCCACTTTCTGCCGTGAACCTCACGAGATCGCCTGATCGCCGTTGGTGCGCCACCGTGAGCAAGCATATGTAAATACCACGGCTTCTTCAAAGGGAAAAAGAAGATCTGATCTGCTCAGGATTTGTTTTTTTTTTTTTGGTGATTTTGTTAGGAACGGAAGGGTTATATAAGGTTAAGGTGGGATAGAGAGATCAGAGATGAAGGAGTCGCCATTAAAATAAATATAGAGCTCCACAAGCACAAACAATACAGCGCTTCCTTTTTAACCATGCATGCATGATGCACGCCAACTTTCTAATAAAAATTCTCCTTTTATGGTATATTTGATTTCTTGCAAGAAATCATAAAAACTACTATGCATTAAATACTGTATTAATTAATGTCCCTATACGAAAGAAATAATTTTGTAATACATAATTTACATGCCTAAATTTGGCCAAAATTCCAAAGTACATTGACGTATACAATGATGCAAAACCAACATTTATGAGAGATTATATTGTACTTTGTTTGGAATAGCGGTTAGAGTATTCAAAAACAGCTTTTCAATCATAATTTACAATATATAATATAAGTATATGAGAGGAGTGTTATCTCCACTTATATAAATAAACACTTTTGGAATCCTCAATCATGATTTCAAACATGTTTATTGAATCATTACTATCAAATTTTAAGATGTATTATAATATGTATTTTAAGAAAATTTATTATGTTATGGAAATATAATGTCTCCACAAAGGTGACTATAGAATCATATGGACATGATAGAGTGGTATGGAAAGGAAGTAGAGGGAGTGAGTTTTCAGTAGCCCAATTGTATAAAAGAAGGCTAGGGGTTGTAGATGGGGTCAGGGAAGAAATTTGGAAACATGTGTGGAAGGTAAAGGTCACCAGAAGAATCCAAATCTTCTTATGGTTGGCAGTGCAGGACAGGTTATTGACAGCCTTACGCAGATCCAGAATCCTTGGGGGAGAGCCAAATTGTGGTAGGTGCAGAGTGGGGGTTGAAGACTATGACCATGTCTTGAGAAGCTGTCCTGAATCTCGTGTGATATGGGAGGCGCTAGGCGCAAGAAAGATATGCCCTCAATTCTTTACTATGCCTATTTCAATTTGGTTTTTGAATAATCTAAATAGTAGAGCGGAGTGGGCCCCCATTTTTGCTATATGTTGTTGGATGATTTGGAATTGACGTAATAGATTGTTATTTGAGGAGGGGTTTACCATACCTAACCGTCCTGAGCTCTTTATTCATAAATATGTTGATGAGTGTCTAGCATCCAATAAAAAGTATGACGAGTTGGGGTTAAGAAAATACCCGAAGGAAGTGAAATGGGGTTTTCCAAGTGAAGGTTGGGTGAAGTTGAACTTCGATGGAGCTGCAAAGGGTTGTCCAGGAGCGGCAGGATGTGGTGGGGTGTTAAGGAAGGCTGATGGTAGTTGGTTGAGTGGTTATAGTGTACAGCTAGGGATCTGCGATGCGATTACGGCTGAACTCTGGGGAGCATTTCATGGCTTGATGTTGGTGCAGGAGTTGGACATTCCCAGAATTGTAGTAGAGGGAGATTCGACATTGGCGATTCACTTAATACAGGAGGCTTGGATTCAAGGAAAGTCAAATAACAGGATTCTCAGCTCGTGTTTAAGACGAAGAAGAAGAAATAATATGCAAGTTTGTTTCTCTCATACACTTAGGGAAGGTAATGCAGTAGCGGATTGGTTAGCTAATCGTAGTTACAACTGTGAGAACAATGTAGTATATTATAATAACCCACCACTTGAGGTGGTACCATATTTGTATAGTGATCAGGTGGGTGTTGTTTACCCACGAGGTTGTTTTGGTTGATATATGAAACAGATGGCATAATGCCCAATTTTTACCCAAAAAAAAAAATAGAGGATGAGTTATAAAAAAGAAAAATAAACCTAATATCTTGTATATATAGTCATAAATTTTTGTGTATATATGTTGCTCTAAATTCATGATTACTGAAATGTATCTTATATAGTCACAAATGTATATTTTGTATCATTACTGAAATGTATAGTTTATAAAAAAATAATTATATTGAATATTTGAATAATAACTTTTGGTCCTGAAAAAGTACTAAGTAGTATTTCAAGAGTATTCCATATAATTTCATTAAGTTTGGGTCAGAGGACGTAATATTCTCATAAAACAGATAACGAAGAGCGCATTGTGGGCTGCCGCCTTTGCTCGGAGTGTTCACACATGGTAGGCTAAGGGAATTTGACTAAGATTTAATGTGTAGGTGCCACGTGGAATGAAGTTCTGATATGATTGTAATCTCCTGAACTGTATCGGTGTCGTTTTGGAATGAAACAGAGTTCATCTTTGAATTGAACTCTTTGTAGTAGCCATTAACCCTCTTTCTTTCTTTTTTTTTTTTTGGATGATGTGACGTCGTGGCGTACGTTAATGCTCATATAGTTGTTGATTTTGTTACACTAATCTTCTTTTTCTTATAGTTGGACTAATTTGAATATTGAACATCGATACTGAGCAATTTTAATGGAGAAATTGTGTAACATGGCCATATGAAATAACAACAAATCATGACTTTAGTAATTAAATTACTTATATGTGATTGAGCGATAATTTTCCTACCATTTTACTAAAAATTGGGTAAGATTCGTAATGAATTTATATAAGAAAAAGTTGTAGTGGCGCTTATTGAAAAAAAAAATGATAGAAAATAATTTAAAGTGATTTAGACATATACAGAAAAAACTATTGGATGTGCCAGAGAAGAGGACAAATCTAATTGTTTGGAACCCAGTCAAAAAAGGCATATGAAAATCAAAGAGAATGTTTAATGAAATTATTGAACATGATATTTTAATTATCGCGAGATTTGGTTTTTGACCATACTCAATAGTATCATTTGTTCTATATAACCAACCCCACTTAGTTAAATAAAGCTTTATTATTGTTGTTTGCTAAAAACAGATGGGTGATTAGCTAACATATGCATGAGTCCAAATTTGATTTCCATTTTATATGAATATTGGGACAACAGTTATAATGATAAATTATAATATCAGAATTTAGGGGGGGAAATTATCATTATTGTATTCATAGTCTAATAATTAACAAACTCTCGATGATTTTGTTTAAAAAAATGTATTTTCCTAATTAAGTGAGTAAAGGAATTAGGAAAAAGAGGAGGTGCTTCTCTTGCAAATGAAGGAATGTAAATGGTATGTGGTCAAAGCACGTCTCTTCTGAAATCACAGAATTGAACTCACTTCCGTTATATATGAATCTGATCTTATTCAACACGTTTAACTTTAAATTTAATTTGTACGTGTGTTTTGTTATGCAAGCTACTTTTAATTTAACCCCATCTTATTCCGTTATAAAATAATTAGGTTTATTACGAGATTCACAAGTAAACCATCCTGTTTCATGCTCTGTTCCCAAAAGCTGACTAATATAAACACAACATGTGTCTATATATTTCATCAATAAATAAAGAAGATATTTCCAAATTGATCATTATCGAAATACAGGGATAAGTCTGTTCATACCAAATTTTCACTAGGTTTGGTTTATTATTCGACCTAATTATTCGTAGGCGTTTACCCCAATTCATATTGAACTGATTAATCAACTAAACTGTTTCAAATACTTTTCTTCATTTTTTGGGTTTATTTCCACATATTTCCTTTCTTTTTTCCCCTGATGCTAACATTTTGACCGAGTATACAACTGGAAATAATTCATTTAAACCATTTTGTTTCCTTGAGGATAAAAAAAAATGCATCAGTTATCTTGATTTATAAATAAACAAATTAAAATAATTCATTTTATAAAATTATAGTTATTTAAATCATTTAAAAATATATATGTTCTTAACAATCCGAGTGCAACTGATTTATTTAAAATAATGTTTTATAAATAATGGGAAGGTAGGAGTTAAATCTAAACCAGAAAAGTTAGGCAGGAACTACCACTTTGTTCTGCTTTTTTCAGAAGAAAATATAAATTAAGTTTCGTTTGTGTTGCATATATTCGATGGATTAATAATAAAATAAGTGGTTAGGTATTAGTCGGGGGGGCTTGTCCTTGGGAGGCTATTTCTAGATTACAAATGAATGAATTATAATAACATAGATGCATGATTTTTACCAACAAAAAAATTAATTATAGATAAATAATTATCCACGCAAAATTGAATAATGAATCAGTTTAATTACGTTGTTAGGTTTTCTTTCTTTCTTTTTTCATGAAAAGGAAAAATTAATGACAACATCGATTTTGTGTCATAAGCAATTATGTCAGGCGTAGCTAAAACCTTGTTTTTCCAGAAATAAAATCAATTTTTTTATGATTATTTTGTATCATTCAACTAACTAATTAATACTCCTACGTTCATTATTAGACGTGACTAACTTAAGAAATGGTCAACCATACGAAAATATATTTGATTAACGAATAACAACATAGACATATGTTAACTTGTTAATGTGTATCGATCACGACGCTAATGACATCATAAGTGCATATGTGTAAAGAGAGCGATAATTAAAATCCTACGCACACGCGCGCGTAGGATTTTAGCTTGTTTCTTTTTGTTCCCAAGAAACCGCGTGTTCATATGTTTTAGACAAAAATTATTGTGCTTATTTGTAACAGTGATTTAAATACTTAAAAATAGTTTTTTAATTATGATTTTTGATATATGAAGTAAGTATATGAGAAAAGTTTTATTTCGATTTATATAAAAAATAGTTTATAAGCAATCTCAACATTATAACAAATATGACAAGTGTTAATTATTTTCATAAGAATTTAGAAGCAGTTGTGTTCTGATAATATCATAAAATGCACGAAGTTTTGTACATATTCATAGTCAACATATATATAATATTGACGCAGGACCTATTCAAGTCTCCTTTTAAAAATTCATCAAGTTTTACTGGCAAACCCCTTCAATTTTAATTTTCCTGCTTATACATCATGACGCCTACCAAAAATTTGGTTTGGGATTTTACAATTTTAAATTTTAAAGTTCCTAATTACCCATCAATATTTTAATTATTATGTCAGGCTTGATTATTTTCTGTCCATTTATTTATATTTTTCATATACTAGATATCTTGGATGCTAAAGAATTGGGCATTGCCTCCTTATGGTCAAATGTACTAAAAATAATTGACTCAACCTAATTAACATTAACAGAATAACCTATCTACAAGTTGTTAGTTGAGATAGTAAGCGATTTGATCTTTATAAAGAGAAAAAAACAAGTTAAGTTTATCCTGAAAAACACAAAATTGATAGGGGAGGCGAAAATTCTTTACTCTTTAACTTTAAGTTTCGAAAGAAAAAACATTGTTGAATTAAAAAAAAACATTAACAGAATAATGTGCATTATATTATGAACACATGAAATTGTCAATAACCTCACAATGATTTTTTCTGATCATCTTTACAATCTTTACTTAATACAGTCAATGTCTTCAAAATTGATTTTGTGGAATTATGGACCCTAGTTGAAAAATATTAATCTGGGCAAAGAATTCCTTGTATAATTCAAAAAATTGAAAATAATAGTGGGTATAACTACCACAGCATGCTCTCATTATCATTCCTCTTTTTGAATTTGTCATTGTTATGTTGACCCACAAACCGCCCTAGTCACCCCCACAAAGACACAGCAATTGCTGTGGTGACACCTGACCTTTTCATAAATATGCTTATAAATTAATAAAAATATGTTAAACAATTTTTTAAAATGAAATTCATATATAAGCCGATTAATGATGCATTCATTTTACTATATATTATACAGAAAAAGAAATCATATGATTGTGACATATTACTACCCTTCTCAATATAACACCTGGGCACATTAAAAAAATACTTAAATTAATTATTTGTAAAAAAAAATTGTGTGTTCATTTTTCTAAAATATCCTGTGAAATTATTTGTATCCAAACTACATTTGGATGCAAACCCCCCTTAAAATGTGAATGTGTTATTAAAATAGTTTAGAAAAAGATTATAAGAGTTATTTAAGGGTTGAATTTGATCATAAATATAAGATCTCAACCCATTTTACGACACAAATTTATATGTTTTCCTAAAATATCTTCATTGATTATACATATTAAGGGGTTTTATCTAAAGGCAGTCATAATGAAAAATGATATTTTAGAAAAATCAAGTTATATTTGGTGCAATTAACTCTTATATTAAAGATCAAATGTAGTATTTTACTAGTGCTTAGGAAACCACAAAACCATGGTTTCAGAAACCCTTTTCAGCAAGTCAAGATAAAACTACTCTCATATAATTACCTCGTAAATCTTAAAAGTTATTTTTTAAAAGCTGATCTAAACGCAAGCCTAGCGTAAAGTTTTAGTTTACTTATGTGTTATTTGCACCAAATATAAGTTGATTTTTCTAAAATATCATTTTTTTATTATCACTACCTTTAGATAAAACCCCTTAATATGTATAATCAATAAGGATGTTTTAGGAAAAAATATAAATTTGTGTGGTCAAATGAGTTGAGATCTTATATTTATGATCAAATTCAACCCTTAAATACCTTTTATAATCTTTTTCTAAACTATTTTTATTGAATAGCACATTCACATTTTAAGAGGGTTTGCATCAAAATGTAATTTTGATCCAAATAATTTAATAGGATATATTTAGAGAGAGGAGCACACAATTTTTTGTACAAATAATTAATTTAAATATTTTTTTAATGTGCCAGGTGTTATATTAAGAAGGAAAAATCCTAAAAAAATACCACTTGAACTTTAAAATTATAAATTAGTTTTGTTAATAATAAAAGTAATGAGACTGATAAATAGAACAATGACACTGACAACCTAAATTTTTATCAAATCACTTATTTATAATTTTTAAATTTAAATAGTATTTTCTCACAATTTTGGTAATATGTCACAATCATATGATTTCTTTTTCTGTATAGTGTATAATATATAGTAAACTATCTAACGTTATAACTCATGGACACGTGTGCACGATGTGTCGCTTTCACACCGAAGCCCACAGCGTGCTAATCGTTTTCGTTTCTTCCTTTCCTTCTCTCTTGATAGTGAACTATACTCCTATCAACCAAACAAGTGGATTGTTTTGTTGATAAATATAAGATTTAAATTTTTTTTATCTCTAAAATTTATAATTATTTTTCATAATATATCTACTAATTACATATATTAAGAAAATTTTTAATACACATGATTACAGGACTAAAAAACTAAGGAAGTGAGTTGCATCATATTAAAATTTAAAATTTTTGTTGGATAGAGTTTCACTTTCACACCGTCACACATAGCGAAATCGAAAGTTGTCAGGAATTAAAACACGTGATGAAATGGATGGATTAATGTGGGGCCATATTAAGTGCACAAAATCTTTTAGAACCGTCCTTTTGGTAATTTGTGGAATTTCTCTCCTTCTATCCCCATCTTCCTTTTCCTTGCATTCTCTCCTTTGTTTTTTTTTTGGTTGCACTTTTTGTCATTCTCACTCCTATTTTCTCTCACCTACAAACTTTACACATTTTCTATCCCACACTTCATATTTTATAATTTTTTTAAAACTCAACTCCTTAACTATTATAGAATTTTTATTAAGTAAAGAGGGCTTCACGCAATTCTAACGGAAATCCAGAGATTATCCATGTAATTTACTCTTACTTTTATTCAAAATGTTGTGATGATTTATAATTAAATCTTAAAAACCTTCTGCCATAATTACTTGAAATTTTGAGTCTCTCTTCATAATATAATAATAAGGGTTAATTTAATATTTAGTCATTATAATTTGCCCCATACTTATAGTTATAAATCATGGATTTTAGTATTTTAAGTTGTTTTTATTTAAAACATTGGTTTCTATACATATTTTAATAAAACTTAAATCATTTTGTTTTTTGAGAAACTAAAACTTATAGTTTAAAATTATACGGACCAAAACTAAAATTAGGGTAATTTATTAGGTTCAAATATTGTGTTAATGCTAATAATTATCTTATGAATTAGAAAGTAAATTTAATTTTAATTTCTACAGACCGGCCTTAACTTCAAATTTATTGAATCAGCTGGGTCCTTAGATGCATTTTGCACCGCTAAAAATCTGAGGATCAGCTTCAGAATAAAGCGCGTGCTTTAAGTTGTAAGGATGATTTTTTCATTAAAAGATTTTAATTGGACACGTAAGCATAAATGCTTCGTGCTTTAATTTCAATGGAATATTATATTGGAATCTATTTCACATATGAGTGGAACACGTGTAGAAAGAAGAGAACAAATTAAGGAGCCCAGTGGTGGAATGAATATAGTGATCGATATCAAACTAGTTGTTACACCAACCAATTAATTATGGATTAATTGTACATAATTATCAAGTGGTAATAAATTAAATAATGGTACTTATATTAATGGGAGAGACTGTGATGAGATCTTTGTTACAGTCACATTATGACGCATTTGATCCATTAATTCAATATGTGATCACTCACATCAACTTTTGCTTTTACTTTTAAGAATGAGTTTTTTTACATTATTTTTGAATTATTATTCAAGATTAATTGACTTATTAATAAACTGTTAGTTGATGTGGTAACCCGCTCTATGTAAGGAGAAGAATATAAATTCTAATTTTAAGAAATACATTATTAAAAGAAGTGAAAATCCTTTATATACTATAAACCTTGAAAGAGGTTATACTCTTCATCAATTAAAAAAAAAGATTAAGTAGTATTAATGCATGCTTTAATAATAAGACAATAACAATAAAATAAAATATTAAATATAACTTTGGGATGACACACGTGGTCACACACACACACACAATGAATTAAAATTAGCGGGCCAAAAAAAAAAATAATAAAAGGCATAGATAAACACAAATATTATATTTAATTTATATATATCTTAAAGAGATAAACACATGAAGGAATATGTTCATGTTCAGTTAATAATGGTCGTATAGTGCGGGACCCAAAACCCAATTCAAAGTCATTAAAATTAAACTTTATTAATTTTCTAATTATTAAACGTGTAGTATGAACATTTTTTTTTTTTTTTTGCTCAAAGTGTAGTATGAACATTGAGTAATGAATTCATGAGTCATGAAAAGGATATACATATATATAATATATATAGACGACTATAAGAAAATGTCTAAAACTGGCAGCCGGGTTACCTTTTGTGTTTTTTTGGAAAAATCACTTTTAGATCTTAAGAAAGAAAGATATTATCAGAAAGGTTCCTCGAGATTATAAAACACATCGAACATAATGTGAATATGTGTTTTGGTGTTATCTTTTTGATAATATTTTTATTTCTTAGAACTTTAAAAGTGATTCTCCCGTTTTATTTTTCCCGATGGCAGCCGCCTTAGTTGTTGTAGCTACTAGCTAGCTAGACGGTTACCTTCTTTCGTACTAAAGGATTCCAAACCCCGTACGTGATAATTACCTCTTGTTGAAATTTACAAAATATAATAATTATTGTGTTCCTAAAGATTATTAATGTAAAATGTGTTGCATATGCTTTCTATTGAAATAAACCAATTTCAAAATAAAGTTAGTGGAACAGGATTGGCATGCCCAGCGACAAATCATGAAATTAAAATAATAAAGTTGCATACACGTGATTAAAAGACTATTCATTTATTTTTGAAAAAATTATATTCAGGTCCCAAACAAGAGAAAAAAATAAACAAATGATCCCTTCAGATTTCAAAATCACCAACAAATCCCATGAATTTGTTAATGGTGCTCTTAAACTTGTCAATGTTGCGCTCTTGAAGTTGTCAATGAAATTTGTTGGTAATGTTAAAATCTGAAGGGACTATTTTTCATTTTTTCTCTTGTTTGGGAGCTGAATATAATTTTCCCTCTATTCTATACATTTATGAACATTTAGATTATTTTCTATAATTTACTATTTTTAAATCATGTGAATAGTCAGATTTGGATTGGGTTCTATGTCTCTCTTTATGTTGCTAAATACTAGTATTATATTTGTTTATATGTCTCCCATATACTTTTTTTACTGTTTGATTTAAATTTTTATTCAAATCAATATATTCTTCAATCATAAAATTTTTATCAGGTTATTATTTAAAAGAAAATACTTAATTTAAGTTCCTTATATTCACTTTAACTGAGTTATGACCCGTAAAGCATTTGTGATTGATCTGAACAATATTATTAAAAATACATCTTGTATAGTTTTTCATTCTTTTTCGTAAGCATTACAATCTTTCATCACTAATTTATCTTATACAAGCACGGAAGCACCAAAAAAAAAAAAATTTAACAATTTTTTAGAAGAGTTATCTCATTTGGGATCGGAATGCTAAAATCTAATCTAATAGTATTAAATATTAGATATCATATAAAAAGATGATGCAAATTTCAAAAACATGCATGTGAGTTGTGAGGTATTTGTTGTCAAGTAGCAAGAAGAAGTGTTGAGAAATTAAATGAGGACAATAATTGAATTTCAAGTGTTATTATTGCATTGATGATATTAAAGAATTCATGAACATGTTAATGATCTTAAAAGATAACAATTAATTAATGGATGATGGGCCCCTAAATGTGTGAAGAATCCAACTTTTGATCTTGATAAGTTCAGTGATATGCCATTTTTGTCTGGATTCATTTGGGAAATAAGAGCACCAAATTAAATCTAGGACAATAAATAATTATAAATTAAATTATAAAATAAACCACATTGTTCATATATGGCAATAATCTTTTGGGAAAATGACAGACAAATAAGGGTAGTGAATTTCAATAATTCTAAATTGACTGATTTGAAATTTTGAAATATTGACAAACGTGTGAAATTACATAAGTGCTCTTATTTTTTAGTTTTCTTAAAAAAAATCTCTAAATCCCTTTATCGGTGAAGGGCCAGCAGCCCGTGCCTGGAGCTCTGGTGTCCTTGCCGGAGGCCTAATATATATTTTTTAATTTCTTATATAAAAGTTGTGAATATAGATACTTAAATTGTTAGTAGTGATACTAAAGTATAAATGGTAGCCTAATATATATATATATATATATATTGTATTTCTCAAGCAAAAGTTATCAATATAGATACTTGAGTTGTTAATAGTGATATTGAAGTTGTAAATGAGGTATTTGTTGAATATTTCCTAATAATTTTCGCCGGAGCTCCGGTGGTCTAATTTTTTTTTTTTTCATTTCCCAAGCAAAAGTAGACAATATTCATACTTGAGTTGTTAATAGTGATATTAAAGTTATAAACAGGGTATTTGTTGAATATTTCCTAATAACTTTCAACACAGCTCCGGCGATCTGGTTTTGTTTTTTCCTGTATTTTTCAAGTAAAGGTCATCAATATTGATACTTGAGTTGTTAATAATGATACTAAAGTTGTACACAGTATTTATTGACTATTTCCTAATAACTTTCACCAAGGCTCAAGCGGTCTAATAATTTTTTTTACATTTTTCAAGCAAAAGTCGTCAATATTGACATTTAAGTTGTTGATAGCGATACTAAAATTATAAATGGGGTATTTGTTAAATATTTTCTAATAACTTTCACTGGAATTCCGACGGCCTAATATTTTTTTTTTTTTTTTTGGAGTTTCTCAAGCAAAAGTTGTCAATATAGATACTTGAATTGTTAATACCTAGTTTACAACTTTAGTGTTGCTATTAACAATTCAGGTATCCATATTAACAACTTTTATTTAAGAATTCAAAAAAAATAGCTCAAGTGGCCGGTCATTCGCAAGGAAATGGGAGCTGCGGTGACGGGTCGCTGGTGCCAAAGTTTTAGCAGCTAACAAGGGGTTTTACGGATTTTTTAAAGAAATAAAAAAGTAAGGGCACTTATGTAATTCCACATATTTATCAAAATTTCAATTCGGTTAATTTGAAATTATTGAAATTCATCAATCTTATTTGTCTTTTAGATATTTTAAAAATATTTTTTTTTGTCATTTTCTCTAATGTTTTTGTTTTAAAAATTACATAAAAGTAGCTCTCCGGAGATATCAGATCTCAAGCAAATGATTGATATATAGTCCTCCTCATTGTGATTGATTTGATTTCAAAAACCTTCTTAGCAATGCCATTTTTGTTAAGTCAAGTGTTAATTCGGTTAATTTGACTTAGAAGATTTTTAGGAGAATATCATTTAGGTCTCAATTAAAAAATAATATTAAAAAATTCCCTAATGATGATCGAAGAATTATCATTGACAAGTGAAAGAACTATTATTGACAAGTTATGGAACTTATCAATATATTATTTCTCTTAGTTAGCATCTAAATGATATTCTTCCAATATTTTTTCCCCTCAACATTAACCGTAAAAAAAAAAGAAAAAAAAAAGAAGCAACTTTGCACTAGTTTAAAAAATTATGTACCAAATTCCTTCATAATTTTTTTAAGAATACTTATATTCATGCTACTTAATTATTAAAATTTAATGTGTAAAAATAAAAAATTTCCAAATAAAGAGGGTCTTATGAAAAAAATTATGGTTAATATCATTGTTAGTCTTTATAGTTTGATCAAATTTTAGTTTTGATTCATATAGTTTAATATTATTAGTTTTGATCTCTATAGTTTCATAAGAGTTTAATTTGAGTTTGATGACTGATACCCTATACTTTTACCGAGTTTTGATTTTTGCCTATATACTTAAACTTAGGTCAAGTTTTTATGAAACTCTATATAATTCAAAATCAAAATTCAATCAAATTATAATAACCAACAATAATTAATAAGTTAGGAAAAAGACGAAAATCAAATTGCCAGAAGGCAAATGGCATATAGCAATCATTCTTTAATTTTCCCTTTTTCTTTTTCTTTTTCTTTGCAGATTTTTTTTTTTTTTTTTGGCAATGCCATAAATGGAATTGGAGTGGCAGGTCTTCTCATCTGATTGACTATCATTCTCATCATCACAACGTTCCTTTCAATATAATTCTACTTTACAAAGTTCATTGAACCCTGACAGTCAATTTAAGTGGGAGAAACAAAAACAAAAGAAAAAAAAAATTCTTTTCTTTTTAATGGAAAGTGTCCCGAAAAAACATGCAAGAAACTAGTTAGGAACGAGTCGCATAAGATTAAAACTGTAAGAACCAACGGAAGCTACCCATTTGCGCCACATCAATCCGTTCCTAGGTTCGATCCCAGGAAACGGAAGGTGTAGAGAATTTCTGTTGGGAGCTCTCTCCCCTGGGGCGCCTTAAAGAGGTGAATTCCTGTCTGGCCTATCAGATTGGGGGCGCCAGGACTAGTCGGTTGTTGGGGGCCCATGTCGGTAAATCCGGCGTTGGCCTTCAGGTTAACGCCGGATACCTGGAAGGTGGGTGCACCGAAGGCCAAAAATAGTCCATTGCATAAACCATAAAAAAAAAAAACTGTAAGAGAGAATTAATGACTTTATACTTTACCCATTTTATGCTCTTAACGTGTATCAAAAGATCTGTACAGTGATTAATTTCTCTTAACATGTGGTCAAATCTAATCATATAGTTATTAAGATAATGATTATGAGAAAGATCTTCTACTATGCATCATTAATATCTTTAAGAAAGCTATGAATTGAGCCAAGCGTGCACAAACAAAGCAAATATGAGAGTTCTTGCAAAGCATATAATGATCAAGTACTGTGATTTGGTCACGCTTGAATCTTTAAATTAACTATTCCAAACCCTAAACCTAAATTTACTTTCTTTCTTTTCCAACAAGGAAAGATGATTCCTTCCTTCTCAAAAGTGTAAAGTAATGTGAACAATTCCATTATTTGAAAAACTCATGCGTGCCTCCTCATTCTTACTTACTGCGGAGTACTTCCAAATCACTACAATCTCTCGAATCCGGAGTAGTCGGTTGCTCGGGTTTACCTGGCCTAAAGAAGGCCAGGACCTAGAAAAAGCACCGGATACCGGATGCTTTAAGCAAAAAAAAAAAAATCACTACAATCTCATCATAATATATCCATCCATGTCGTAATTAATTAATTAATTAATTAGTCTCTCTTGTTTAATTAAAGGCAGGCCATTTTGAGTGAGGATTAGAGGATTAAGTATATTTTGTAAGCATGTTCCTTGAAACTTGATTTTAAAAACAAATTAAAAGATAAAGAATACCTGAGATTGCATATAACAGACAAAACAGGGCTATAATTCTTTGCTTGGTGGGACAAAAAAGGAGATAATCTTGTTTGTTTCAGTTTAAATAAAGATGGATTAAGAAGGGGACAGAGAGGAAAAGATGGGAGGCAAAAAGATATTTGTAATCCCGGAAGCACGCTTTGCTTGGACAAAATGTTGTAGACTTGTAGAATTAATTATTTGGGACATATATTAATGGGAGAATGACAGAAAAATACCATTTAAACTTCAAAATCCTGCTGACAAAAATGGTAATGAGATTGACAAGAATGATAATGGGATTGACAACATAAATCTTTATCAACGGACTAATTGGGAATTTTAAAGTTCAAATGGTATTTTTCTGTCCTTTTCCCTATATTAATTCCTCAAATCACATTCTGACTTGCTAATTGAATTAATAGGGTAAAATATAAAACCTATATTCAACTTCGTCCAAACATTCAATTGGATTCTGTGCAACTTGTCTTCCATTTCTCAATATTTCTCCACATATTTAAATACCCCCTTCCATATTTAGTATACAACCTAATTGTGGAGTTAATCTTGATTATAAATATGAGACCTATTTTTTATATTTGTTAATCTTTTCTTAATTTACCCTTATTGATGCTCCCTCAATTATAATCAAGTAAAGAGAGATTGAGGGAATTAAGAAAGATTATTATGGTGTTTTAGGGAAAAAAATATATGTTATTTTAACTACCTTAACTAACTTCTTTAATTTAACCAAATTAGATAAATAGATATTATATTAAGGCATAAAGAGAGTACATTTCAACATAAAAAAAGATGAATATACTAATGCTCTCTCTTCACCAACAAAAGTTGATTCGGTTGGTAAAGAGTAACCCATCTAACTCACAAAATCATGAATTTAAATTCTGCTGTCAATGTGAAAACTTTGTTGATGGACGATATTTAATGTAAGTATCTCTATAAATACTTTTTATGCTTTTATTCTTAATAAGCCCTTAGGACCTGACTCACCCAAATTTTTTCCTATTAAAAAATAGAGATCTCTTCTCCATGCAAAATTCTTTGGTGATGTTAATTATTCAGAAAACCTTGAGATGGAATATGCCCAGGTGCAGTCTTTGGACAAATTATATTTGTCATATGTGTGTACGAGGTAAGTTTTGTACTAACTTTCCAGGGAGAAACGTGTGAAGCAGCCGATTTTGTAGACTTTAAGTGGCTTACAAATTAAGTCCAGCTTAGACAAGGCGGCGGCGTGATTAATGCTCTAATTAGAAGCTTGTTTGGCATGGAATTAATACTCACTTGACAAGAAATTAACTTAAGATAAGGATGTATGGCACGGATTAGGTACTGTATGATGGAAACATATTAGATTTATTATGAGAGATTTTTGTTTTCATCGTTTCAAAATCAAGCACAAATTAATAAGGAGAGCAAAGAGAATCAGATGAAGTGTGAATAAGAAAGATATCAAGAGGGAAGAAGATTCTGCACTGACTTTCTATTTGAAGATATTGCCAAATCTTGTGGAAAGAATACGAGGTCATTAATTCAAGTCTGTGTTCATGCAAAATACTCTGTTGAGAGGCCTACTCCAAATGAACCTGACAATATTTGAATCTGACTCAATTAGATAATCATATAAAGAAAAAAGGAAAATCGTGGAAAGAATGAAATTACGCGGAAAATGTAATATGATGAACTATTATTTCTTTGGAATACAAAGAAACCACCCAAACTTTTGGTTTTTAGTTCAAATGAAAAGCATGATGGAAAATAAGACAATATAAATTTGCACTTCAATTCAACATATTGCTTTCAAATAGGTCACTTTCCAAGACTAGCATGGGTGCAAACATTTCTAAAGTATAACTATAACTACATGTATATTCCCAGGTCAAAGAATACTATCTACCCTACTACACAGACACATATACATAAGTAGAAAGGTATCTCTTACCTTAAATAAGGAGAGAAACAGGACCCAATAAATCAAACCTTCTAGCACACTCTTTGAGATTCTTATTTGTCCTTTTCTTTTCTGTGAGTTTCTCACCTAAAATAAGAAGAGGAAGAGGAAAAAACAAACACAGGGACAAAAAGGTTATGATACATGAAAAAGAAGGGCGGCTGGCTCCTTCAATCCGTACCTTACATCATGGAAACTCCACTAAAAAGAATTATTTCTAATGCAGAGAGAGGAAAGGAGTCCACAAATTTTTTAAAACCACTCAAATATACAAAACACAAAAGATGTCAATTAGCAATCTCTAATGATAACTTAAGATCTTCATAGTTTAAATTGGAGACTTCAACATCAACATAGAGGATTCTCGTCAATCAGAGAGCCATGCGCAACTAAATCTTGTCAAATTCTGACCTCTCCTTTATGTCCATGGTGATACCAAATAACATAAGGACATAAGAATTCTTGCAAATTCAAATTATCTGTATAAAATTTACTTCCTCTGGTCTTTAATATAAGACATATTTATCTAATTTAATTACATCAAGGAAGGTAGTTAAGTTAGTTAATATATCGTGTATTTTCTAAAACACCCTAGTCATCTTCCTTAATTCCCTAATTCCCTCATTCCTTCTCCTCCTTAGCTATTGATATATAGGGGTAAATTAGGAAAAGAATAACAAATATGAAAACTATATCTTATATTTAGGATTAAGATCAACTCCTTAAATAGATCATATATTAAGAACAAAAGAGAGTAATATTTTGTGTCATAGCGTATCTCATTTTGATATTTGACTTGCCAAAGACTCGATTAATTTCTTTGGAAGTTTCTGCTTAACAACTCAGACCCTTGTTTAAAGGTCTTATCTTCTTTGCAGAAACTTTTCCAATAAAAAATGTCGTCTCTTCTAATATCTGGCGATATTTTCACCTACTAATAATTCATTTATAAACAATAAACATTTCCAAGCAGATATGGAGTAATCAGACAGAGTAAAACTAATTACAAACACACGTAGAAATAGGTCAACCAAATTTTTTAATGGAACGTGCCTCTAACTTATTTACAATAACAGAAATATTCATCAATTTGATCTCCTTATCGTTTGGAGGTTTGAGTCTGCATAACTGATCATATATTTTTCATTTTGCATCGCAAATAACTAAAACTTTCAGTCTTGTCTATTCAATTATCACTTTAGCAAAACAAGAAACCTATGGCCTTATTTGGACTAAAATTTCTCATTACTTGCAACACAAGCAAAGCATCTCAAAGTCTTTACCCACGTGAAACTCCGGCACCAACTATAACTGGCATACAAGGTTTTAGAAATAAAGTCCACATACAGCCTATTAAGACATAAACAAATATTAATAAATTCCATTGAGGAATATGCAGAGTATGCATCCTGCTGTTGTCAGTAGATTCAAAGGATCAATTTGTGCTACACTTTACAGGAAGGGGCCCACTGAACTCCAGAGGGGTTAATCAAGAAATATAGCGGCTAATGTTGATCTTAATACGAGACCTTTTTTACTGAAAAGTACAATAGGCTGACTCTCTAACCTAATCATCCTTTCAAGTAATGAGAATATTTTTCTGTTATTAGTCCACAACGAAGTATTTGTCTCAATTATCATATTTGATATTCCCTTCGGTCCTAAATATAAGACAGAGTTGATGAATTTTTGAGAGATTAAGGAAGCTAAATAAGTTACTTAATTATATCATATGTTGTGTATTTTTAGATTATATATTAGTTTATTAGTCAAACTAATTAGTTTGGAGAAAAAAATATAAATATAAATACTCTAAAGTAATGTAATTAACTTCCTTAATCTCTCTAAAAAAGTCAACTTTGTCTTATATTTAGGACCGGAGGGAGTATTTCTCTTCTTCTGTCAAACAAGATTACATCCGAAAAGTGCTAGAAGAACAATCAATTCCTTGAACTTACAGTATTAAAATCTCCAAATGAATCTCATACCAGCATCAACATCACATTTGCCTTTGGCAAATCATAAATGTTAAAAGAAAAACCCAAGTTGCCGTTGAGTTGACAAAATAAATCATTATGCTGATCTCCAACTATTAAAAGTCCCTATCAAACCAACTATTGCTTCGAGATCTCTACACAGTAAAAGCAACAACACTTTTTCAAATGGAAGAAAATAATACAACTAACAAGAAAAGTTGAAAATTCAATGTATCACTCACAGTATTTGACTTCCAGATAAAAACCATAACTTTCCATCTTGCATTCAAGTCTAGATCATTTACATTGAGAAAATAAATGCAAATAACATATTCAGATAAACAGATGAAAAATAAATTATTGGATTAAAAATGAAACTTGAGGTTCACAAGGAAAAGTGAGTCAGTTTTAGTCTTGTTCCCTAACTCATGTCAAAAGCATTCACACCTACAAAACTAGTGTCATAATTACTATTCCAGACACAAATTTCAAAATTCATTTTCCGCAAAGAAAACAGTAATTATCTCTGGAACATGTTAAGCATTATGATCAGTCACAAGGTGAAAAGAAAGACCATATAAGATATGATCGAGGTAGGAGAGCCCTACTGATAGTGAGAATCTAAACAAAAGAAAGAACCCAAAAACAGAAAAATGAATCATCAGTCATCAGACTCCGATATCATTACCTATGTTGCAGGTAACACCTCTTGCGCACACAAATTGTGCCAATTATCTGATGATTCAACAAGTGAAGAAGGAAGGTTCAAATTTCACAACCATTTTTAACTAATGATAAACAATTAGTTAATTTTAGTTTCAGGTAGCTTCAGGATATTAAGAAGTAAGAAATGACCACTCGCATTACCTTAAGAATGATTCATATCCAAAGTTTAACTTGTTGCTTTGAGTCCCTTTACACAAGGGGAGGTCCATAAAGTATTGTTGGTATTAGGACCGAATGACATAGAACATAGTTGGGCCTTTTTGTTCTAAGCGAGTTATTACATTCTGCAATGAGCCAATTTCTTGAACCAGTTCTCATTATAACTAGCATCTACCCTGACATCGGACATGACAAGAACTAAATATCAAGTTAATGATCATCGCCACAGTTAAAAGAAATATCCTCACAGAGCTGGGAAAAAATAACATTTTTCACTTTCTTCATTCTACTGCGTATTAAAACTATTAGAGAATCTAATAGCCAAAATAAAGAAACTGCGGTGTTGTGCATAAATGAAAGTTTATCATGCAGTAATAAATAACCAAGAAAAAGCAGATGTATCATTGGTGATTTTTATGAACTCAGCAACAGCACATGTTTTAGTGTGTGTTTGGATTAGCTTTTGAGAATCAATTTTACGATTTACGAGGTAAGTGTGTGAGAGAAGTTTTATCTCAGGTTACGCAAACCTAGGTTTGGCAAATTGCCAAACACTCACTAATATACTTCTCATTCCCAGGCTCTAAGAATTTATTTATGCCATGATCATGAAACTCTTGGCTGACCATATCCGTTTTTATAACAGGAAATTAGCAAAGTTAATATCAGAAGGATAATTTAATTATTTCAAACTTTCTGATTGTAATATTCTCATAGTGGAGATGGGAAGGTTTGGATCCTGATGTTTTCTGTGCATAAATATTGTTTTTATGCTATCCAGGCTGTACTGGGTGCAGGTTTTCAAGGCCCAGTAGCATCCCATACAAACAAACTCGGATATAGTTCACAAAGGTGCCTTAATACTTAAGTTCAGTCGTTTTGCTGGCTCTATGGACTGTTGCTGTATCTTTATGCTGCTGGTGTCTTCTTTTGACTCTAATCTGCTTCTTCTGTTCGGTATATAGTTTTTGGTTCCCACATTAAAATGTTACAAGAAAATTAAAAATAATTCAAATATTATAATACTAAAAATGAGGGTGAGCCTTCGAGCAATGGTAAAAGTTGCTGCCATGTAACTGAGAGGTTATAGGTTCAAATCCTGAGCCTCCCTGCTTGCCGTACATTTGACCCTCTTTAGAGCCTATCTTGTGGGAGCCTTATGCACTAGGCCGCCCCTTTTTTTTATAATACTAAAAATATGAACAGTGTGATTCACTATATTTTTCTACATTGATGATAAATATATATTACCTTTTTTAAAAAAAAAAACAAACTAGAGATATGATAATAGACGTAAAGGTGTAATACAAGTCTCTCATCTATATTATTTTTTTCTTTAATAAATGAATACATAAATATAGATAATTTAATTTGAATTTGTAACGTTTTGTCATTGAATAATTCCTTTGGTATCATCTATTCACTTGACATTGACCCAGCTACATTGCTGATGTTAATACATGCTTTCTCATGAATCAGTAAACAAACATGATGAGGGACGAATTGGTAAATACACACTTCCTTCTTCTTATTACAGGCAGGCCAGATTCAGGATTGCCACAATGTAGAGCATAATAAAAAAAAAGATGTAATTAAACTTACACACAAAGCACACAGACAGTCAATCAGACAAAAAAGATGTATACTGCAATAATTTGTATGACTTGCAATTCTATTTCCCTGTGGATTAGAATTCCAAAATATCGAAACTCAAACATCAACAGCTTACATACAAGAGGAGAAATTTTAAGTATGACTAACTGAGCATATTTATACATCAACCCACCAATAAGAAAAACTCACATATGCAGTGTTACCGCCTTCGTTGAGCTGTGGGAGGCAACTTCTCTGAGGGACCAGTGGGAAGTTTCTGATTAGTCTGTTGCTCGACCCTCCTCTTGAGCTGTCTAAGTATTTGAATTTGTCCGAGCTTTTCAGGAGATAACTTGTCCCAATAAATCCCTGTAGCCAAATATTTTTAGTTGGCCTGTTAACAATATCCCTAAACTGACATCCAAGTGAGAGAGAAAACAAATAATTACATTGTTCACAGTTGGAAATAGTTCATACTTACTGCAATCTAAAATTATGTAATCGGTGTCTCAGCTCAAAATAAAATTATTTTCACATTGATTTAGTACATTTAAGATTTCACTCTCAAAAATTCTTTCAGATGACCTTAACCTTGTGTTTCATATCCAAAAGAAAAAGAAGATGACGACATGGACTTTCTCATTGGTAAATTTGCCAGCACACGCAACTCAAAAAGTAATTAAGAATAGAGAGTGGGAAAATTGAATATAAAAGAGAAAACCAAGCATGCCAGCTCGTAAGTATCAGCACTGCACTTTCCTCAAAGGGCATCTCGGTTATCTACAAACAAAAGGCTTGTTGCTTGATTCAATTGAATCCGCACTAAGAAGAAAAAGAGTGTATTGTCACACCAACCTTGAGGCTTCAGAATTGACGTGTTGGTGAAAATGACTTGTGTTGGAGTGCATATGATATCCACAGGTACATCATGGATTAACAGCTTTTCAACCGGAATATCATCCACCAATTGGCAATCATGCACTGAAATGGTAGTTCTTGTATTACAATATAGGCTATAATTAATAAAAAATATAATTCAAATAACACAAAAATGTAGCAATGGTATTTTGAAAAACAAAACACTGAAATGGACCAATAAAAGAGTCAATGAATTTTCTAAGCTTGTGATTACCACTCACCAGAAGTGACAACAGGTGTTGAATCATCAATAGCTCCCATATAACGCAGCATCCCATACTCTAGTTCTGCAAACCCCTGCATTTCTCCCTTCTTAGTTGAGTTAAAGAGAAACACAAGTTTAAGATCAAATACCATTGCATTTAAAAGTCCACTCATTAGCCAAATAAATTATAGCTTCATCATCTCAAAAAGCATTTAGAAAACCATCTATAGAATAACATGCGTTAAACAAACTGATAAGCAATAACTTTGGTTTTTCTTCACATTAGAGGAATGCACATGAGTGCGCACAGAGGATTGAAGCCAGAGTTCCTATTTTGTGTGCAAGTCCAAACACTGAAGTCAGAAATCAATTATAGTTTCAACTTCTTACACATAAGCAAGCATGCAGGCGATAAATTGCAAGAACAACAAAACATGTGCAACATTACCTCTCCCTTTCCCAGTCGAGCACCTGTTTTTGGGTCAACAGCGACTGATCCAATGACAATAAGATCTACCTTTAACTTTTCATCTAATCCAATTGGCTTCCCGTACTTTGCAACCCCAACAGAGGTACAGGCTTCCTTGATGGTACCCGGGGGTAACATATGGGATTCGAGAACAGAGAAAAACCCAGTCCTCAGCCGTGGCTGAGGAGTTAATAACTTCTTCCCATCTGCACAGGAAATGATAAAACAATAAAAATATTCTCATCACATTTAAAAGAGAACACAGATCATTGTCAAGTTCCATCCAAGACAAGGAAAGCTGAAAAGGCAAAACCATTAAACCACTACTGCTATGATCTCGGCCACTGCCAAAACCATTACCAGAAACTACCCATATCTTACTTTCAATTCTATGCACAATATTAAAACTATCATTTGCAGGCCCCCTATTTTGTTTTTTTAATTATATACATATATTTATAAAGCATAGGACAAACAGTGAAATTTTAGAAGTGAAGTCAGCAGTTCATCAATCAAACAAGTTGACCCTGGAAAGCAATGCCACCACCCAACACCCACACACAAACTACAAAGAGTAGCTAACCTGAGAGAGTAAGAAATCTGACTTGCTTTTGAGGAGAATCTGGGTTAACCTTCACACATTGAGCACCACGAAAAACATCTAGCTCCCTCATCTGCCAAAATCCACATCAAGCAACTCCACTTAAATTCTAACAACACCTATTAGCCAATAGTCTTTGCCCTACATTGTGATGGCTTTAACCCATCACAATGTAGCTCTTGGTTCTTATAATCTTGCTCAATTGTCAATTTGGTTCATAATAGTTTGCAATTTAATCCTATAGCTTCAAAAAGTTCAAGTTTAGTTCCTAGTGTCAAACCATTTCTGCCAAGTTGCTAAATTCTACTGATTTGGCCAACCATGTGCTATTTTAACACTTTGAATGTGGATGACTCCAGTCAATTCACCCAAAATAACGGTATCATATGACACACATTTGATTGGGATTTCACTCTCAATCATTTTCTTGTACTTTTAATCAATTTTGTAAGCAGAAAAAGTGTATATTTAAAATATTAAAATAGCACACAATTGGCCCCGTTATCAAAACGTATGGTTTGATGAAAAGGACAAATTGCAATCTTTGAAAAAAGAAATTAAAAATGGTATGGAACAATCCAAAATCTTCACCCTATTTTCTTCTCAGCCAACCTGAAAGTAGATGCAGCATGCATGAAATTAGCGCTAACCTTGTCAGCAGCAACTGAAGCACCAACGAAATTGGGAATCCGATGGTGAACAGATCGCGGGTTTTGGGCGAAGTTCTGGGCCTCCATTAGATCCCAAATTCTCTTTCGGATTACCCATTTCCAAGCTTTCGGGTCATCTTCATTATTGTGGTCCATCTCCCTCTTGGAAGTCTCTGCCATGGTTTCCCGAGCCTCCGCATCAAGGCGGAGCCTTTCGGCCTCAAAAGCGGCGTCGTCGAAAGAGGTGCTCTTGTGGGCTGTACAGATTGTGCCGTTTTCCAGCTTGAAGAACGTTCGAGAATTCTTTGGAGAAAAGGTTGAAGAGAGAAAATGAAGTTGGGGAGTTTTATTCCAAAGAGAACTGCAATTCTTGTGCGTGAATGGACAGTGTAATCGGACTGCACATGAATCCATCGAGCCAAGAATTCGGGTTTGAAATTTTTTCAGTTAGAAGATAAAGGGACAAGTGTCTTTTTTGGTACCCATACTCGTTATTCGTTAGAACCCGCGGCAATTTTTTCAACACGAAAAATAAAACATTACTCATCAAACTAAAAGAATTTATATTTACAAGTTTATATATTTATCAGTTAAATTTAACGATTTATTTTTATGAATAAAATGTTTATATTTACAAGTTGAATTGCGTGATTTACTAATTAAACTTATAAAATTAGTAAGAAATTAAATTTGTTTTCTTTCTTTCTTTATTTTTAATTGTACTGAAATTATAAGTACAACTTATTAGTATTCTTATAATATAAATATATTTCTCTGATTAAAATATTTTTTGAAATTTATTGAAAGTAAAAGTTATTCTTATCTCTTAAATACTTTTTTTTTTGCGGTTTTAAAAAAATTAATAATTTATCATCTATATTAAAAAATCATGGGTAAATTTTAAATCCTCAGCGTTAAAAGTGTACACACACACACACAATTGCCCTATTTCTATCGTGTGGTAGTTGTTTGGTTTGTCTTTTGGCGCTAGTGTACATGCCCTTTTGACAAAGTACTGACAAATTTTCAATTGGGCATTAAAACAGTTTGACCAACGTATTTCTTCTTCAATTGTGTGTTTCACATAGATGTGTCTAAGTATAAAAATGATTTTACAAGATGCTTAAACAAATAAGAAAGAGATGAGTTCATTTGTTTTATAGGATATTAATGTACAAGTATTCTGGTCTTTTTATGTTAAAACTTGATACTCTAGTATTTGTTTGGTAGAATGAAAAAAAAAAAACACTTTTTTAAGGGTTAGCCATGATTTCAGGGAAAAATACCCAAACACCCAATGAAATGGAAAAGGTGGTTATGACGACAAAACCATGATCTAGCGAAAGCATAAACTATTAGGGTTTGTTTAAGTTTGCGTTTAAGAAGTACGTTCATACAAGCTAGGACAAAACTCCTCTCATATACTTACTTTGTAAACTGTAAATCACATAAAAACAGTTTCTACCGCTAAGTCAAACATGCACTTAGTTGTAACGTTCACAGGGTAGAACAACCTTCCAGAGAGGAAGTCAAACGGAAGCAGATGTTTGGGCGAAAGAACTGAGTGAGTGCAGTAGAGGATGTGTGGGTGCGCGCAAGCGAGAGAGAGAGAGAGAGAGGTTAACAGAAACCGGAGAAGTTGAAGCAGAAGAAAGAACAAAAGATACAGGCATCCATCAAAAACAAAAAACATAACACCTCAAAACTAGCCTGACACCAATTGGGCTAGAGATTTTTAGATAATGGATTGATGAGAATACAACAAAACTAGCCTGACTGAGCTGGACTTATGAAACATATACAACAATAATGTTTGACCCCAAAAAGCAAATCCCTCATCTGTTAAATAAGGCAATTGATTTCCCCTTTCTATTCTTCAGGGCACTACAGACTGCAATAACAACAAATCTACCCCCAAACTCTAATCATATTGGCAGCCTAAAGAAAACTAGCAGAGGCAATGGAGTTGACAAGACACATGACTAACAACAGAACAATAGTCAAAAGAGCAGGTCTTATAATTTAAGTTGCAAGCAAAGGGCCAATTACAAGACAACATAGAAGAAGATTGTCATCTGCATGAAAATTACTCTAGCCAAATTGAGAATTCTTATCCCTACTATATAAGATTCACAACCCTTACCCCAGTTTTTGTTATTGATTCTCAAATATTCTGTAACTGGGAAAAGGAGATCCGGATTATGGAGCCGGAAAGCGAACTCGCGTGCTTGCACACCAGGGCTTCAGTAGCCTGCTCCTCAGTCTCAAACTGAACCAGGGCCTGCTTTTTCCCGTTCATCTCAAACACTTTGCTGTTCACAATGGTTCCATGCTCCTCTAAGAGGCTCACAATCTCCTCTTCGGTGATATCTTGAGGGAGAGTAGACAAATGGATCATCTTTGTGGGAGAGCAGCAGTAACGGTAGTTCTTGGCCGCATTGCGATTGAAACGGTTGAGATTTGAATTCAGGTACTCGTGAGTGTCAGGACCCTGGGTTATGTTTGGATGCTTCGAGAAGTTGACCTCTAATCGCTTCTCAAAGAGCATGGCTCCCTATATACATATATATATATATATATATCACGGTTCAAAGGTTTAGCGAACTACTCAAAACTAGAGCATCTTTAGCAGAAAATAAACATTTATTCGCGCGTATAATTGACTGTAGAAAATTACCAAATTAATTTCTCAAAAGCTAACTTTAGACAATCAGAACCAAATAAAATTTTCTCTCATAAAATGCCAAAATAAACAAAGTTCAAATAAAGAAAATTGCAAATTTTGCTTAACTGCAAAATAATCTAAGCAAATTATAATAAATTCCCTAACTATATATGGATAGTAATCTTTGAGATTAAAAATTACTCCCTCCAGTCCTTAATATAAAACCTATTTACCTAATTTGATTAGATTAAGGAGGTTAGTTAAGTTAGTTAATATGACATGTATTTTCTAAAACATCTAGTTATCTTCTTTAATTCCCTCATTTCCTCTCCTCATTCAATATCGTTTAATAGGGGGTAAATTGGGAAAAGATTGACAAATATAAAAAATAGGTCTTATATTTAGGATCAAGATCAACTCCCCAATGACCGGAGGGACTATAAAACCACATGTTATGATGAAGAATAAGAAGAGGTTAGAAAAAAAATTATCACTGAAGTAAATATAATCCAACAATAGTATAAAATACAGATATATAGTATACTATCTATACATGATACGAACCTTCAGAAAGTGTACTGCCAATTCAGCTTGGAAACCATCACCCATCTGGATAAGTGCATGATCTGGCTTATTTCTGAGAAGTTTAATCCTCACAATATTCCCATAAATGGAGAACAAGTTGAAGAGTTTGTCCTCATCTATTCTCTGAAATTAAGACCATATGAGCCAAACAAGAAAAGACATCTATCAACCACAATATAAATTCTTCAGAAAATACTCACATCAGGATTAAGATTTGAGACAAGAACCGTACACCTGTCATTTGTCCCAGTTATTCCAGGAGGCAAACCTCCACCAAAGGCAGCTGCAATGGCTGCAGCATTTGCCATCTAGGCTTAAAAAGAAATTATATTAGTAATTAATAATAAACAGGGTTCACTCACATGCATGACAACTACCAACTCTTGAAGTGATTAGTATACTTGATGTGCTGACAAAATCAGGTCATCCATTTGCACCAAAAAAGGGTTATCTATATAAAATTGAAAAAGGAAAAAAATTGTTCAGTTAAAAAGGCAGAGGGTCCATCAAACTCCCCCCCTCCCCATCAAAAAAGCTTATAAAATGTTTTTTTAAAAAATATATTATTAAGTGATTTTTTAAATTTCAACAAAGTCATACCCACGATTTGTGAACCATACCAGGCAATAAGTACATTCACAACATAAGATAAAAATTGTAAAAGAGATATCAGCCATTGAAAATTGATAATGCTACTTTTCATAGAAGTTTGTTCTTGAATAAACTCAACTGACGCTTCAACCAGGCCCGAATATCACCCACCTGTGAAAAACCAACTGGGAGAAAAAGAAACACATTAGTAAACTATAAGAAAAAGTGCAGTTTGACAGACAAAATAAATCCACCAATGGAGTTTAAGAGATTAGCACCTGCCCGGGCACCAGAACTTTGAACAGCATACATGCCTCCCGCCTCACCATATCCAGGCTGTTGTATGGAGAATTCAGTAAAGAATTAAAACAATGTAAAAAAATGAATTGAGGATATTTGATTTGTAATAGAAAAAGAAAATTGCACACAACATACCTGAGAAGATCTGCCTTTCTGCTCTGTAGGAAGATTTGGGTTTGTGAAGTCCCTGTAAAAGGTTGATAAACAGCAATAGTAACGAGTATGAGATGATAAAAGAGTATAAGAACAAAATGGAAAAAGTGGAATTGACGAAATCACCTCGAACGGTCATTATTGTAGTTCACTTGTAATTCCTCAAGGCTGCAACAAAAAAGAAAAAAGTTCATATCATGCCAACCGGAATATCATGGATAAGAAGGGAATGGGGGCAGGTGCAAAAATGGACCAGTGCAGAGGCATCATTAAGTCTTTAAACTCACAATCCAACATTGTTCAAAATAAGTAAAACCTACTTTGAGAACTGAATGTCCAGCTGGCAGCAACCGTCATAAATATTGCGTCCCTATAAGTTTTCAAGAATACAATCAATCATTTTAGGGACAATGTCAGAGCTAATATACTGATCAGGACCCCCAAAAAAACACAACAAAAAAGTTCAGCGAGTACTAAACGACCTGAAGTGTACTTCTACCAATAACAGCACTCTGGCGTAACTGATATTGAATGAGAGCCTGAAAACCTACAGAGTTGGCAAATGCAGAATGAAACAATCAGCAAAATCCACACTGACAATACATGCATTACCCGAGTGAAAGGATAGTCTCTATCCACTATTCTGTATAGCCAATAAAAAGCCTCCTATTAAATCACATAACATATTTATTAAAGTATTTGAAGCATTTTCCTTGCCATTAAAAATTCAAAAAATAGTTTCCTTATCAAAGAAACTTAACCAGTTACTGTTCTCACTTCCATTGATAAATGTGAGTGTTTTAAAAGAAATAATTGCATGACTAAAATATAACTTTAGCCCATGGGAAGAAGGCTTGAACCCGACAAGCACCAAGAACTTAATAAGAACAGAAAGAAAGAGAAAGGGAGAAATCTGAGAAATTCTGACCAGCTGACTTCTGAAATGTGACAATCTTTTCCACAAATCCATGGGGAGAAAACACTTGATGCAGCACATCCACTGTTATAGGATACAGCATGTGATGAATTGTAACTAAGAGTATTCGATTTGGCTGCACATCCAGAGAGTTCCCGACAGCAGAACAGCATAGAGAGAGAGAAGAGATAGAGAGAAAGGAGAATAAATAGAAGAGTATATGATTGAAGAGAAAAGGAGAAAGAGCATAAGCTTTAACAAACTAAACCCAATGAAATTGAAAAATATATAATTATAAAAATAAACATCGAGGGGAGTCAGGAAAAGGTTAAAAAAGGGACAAATGCTGCAACAAGGTCGCTTCCGCTATCATGCGCAAACAACAAAACAAACTCAATTGATCTCACTCCACATATTTTTTTGGCCAACATCTAACTTCACATGTATAGAAAGAAAGATAATACATGCATTATTCATAACAATTGACAATACATGCATTATTCATTGACAATTCATGCATTATTCATGAGTGCTAAACAACCTGAAGCGTACCTCTAACAATTTACTATAAATGCATTATTCATTTGATAGAAATACAAGATACCAACCTCATCTCCTCGACCTTGATTTTGATCCATTGTAGTTAGTTCTTGATGAGAGGAAAACTGGACATAAACATTCCTCCCTCTGGAAAGAAGAGAAAAGAAGAACTAAATCATTAACTCAACATTTATGATAATTGAACTGTATAGTGCTTCTTTATCTCCAAAGAGGAGACCAAGAATCAAGTTCCTCATAAATTATTGTAAACGCTCAATTAAGTTTAAGTGAACGTTTGGGAATTTCCCAAACCTAGGTTTGCGCAACCCAAGACAAAACTCCTCTCACACACTTACCTTGTAAATCGTAAAAGCTATTTTCAAAAGCTAATTCAAACACACACTAAAGCCAAAATAAGCCGTCTATCTCTACCTTATGCTTGGCTGAACATTTTCATAATATTGTAAAGCGTTAACTGCTGAAGAAATATCTTGCATTTGGAGTAAAGCCTGCAATAACGGCAAGTATTTGCATAGGACAAGCATTAATTTGAAGTAGATTTCAATTTTTGGGCAGACAAAAATCTTCATTGAATGCATGAAAAAAGAAAACCTGATTTTTTGCACGGAGCATGACAAGCTTAGTAATGACTCCAAAAGGCTGAAATAGCTGAAGTAAATCATTCTGCAACCAAATAAGGTAAAATTTATAAATCCTTGAAGAATTTTAGAATCCTAAACATATAATGGTATTTAATTGTTCATCTGTATTTAGTCTTTATCCATTGGCTTCAATAATCTTTATTTTGGCCACCTTATACATAGCGAAGCGCATAGCTACAATTTGGGTATAAGAGGGGCCGAGATTAAAAAGCATATATAGCAAAAAGCTGGCATAAATGTTGGGAGGCCAAAGGTGTATAAAGTATAAACACTTTCAACCCTTGTTTGTCCTATAGTTCTCAAAGTCTTCTCTTTTGGTAGAGCAGGTTGTTACCTCACAAGGCTCAAAAGTCATAACCTTGAGGTCACGAATTCAAATTTCATCTCAGCAACATTTTTGGACCAAAAAAGGAGGTTTAATTTAATTAATTAGAAACAGGTTACTATTTTTTCCTTCTGGGGTTCAAGGAGGTGACACTATCAGCTTGTTTGGTTTCACTGCAAATAATCAAACTGCACTCGCATGTTTACCTTGTAAAGTGCAAAATCAATTATTCATTGCTAATCCAAACGAACACATATGTCAAAGTCAAATCTATAAGCAAGAATCAAAACCAGCCGTCTCTTCTCTTTGGCAAAGACAAATCGTGATACTAAGGAAAACTTAAAAACTTGGAGCCATGCTCCCACCAATCCCTTATCTCTCCGCCATAGTACAAAACTAAGGAAATTATCCACAATACATTAGACTAGAAAATACATAAATAGGGGGCAAGGAATGGATTGCAGGAATCGAACCCACCCACACCCGGATCTTCTCTTTGGCAAAGAGAAATTATGATACCAAGGAAAAATTGAAAACTGGGAGCAATGCTCCCACCAGTCCCTTTACGAAACTAAGGAAATTATCCATAATCAAAACAAATTGTATGTATAAACTGATCATACTAAGAAAACTAATGCCAAGTACTGAAACCAGAGGATGAGAATGTACTTCGGATATTTCATGCCCCACGTTTCGAACGTGAATGACTTTGGAAGGTTCTGTCATTGCAAGCCAACCTGTAAAAAGAGAAGAATTTGCATAAGCTTTTCGTTTTCCAATTAACAGTCTATAATCTACACTGATCTGAACACCAGTCAGTGAAGTCATCCCGGACAGAGAGCAAAGACTCTCACTTTCGTTTCAATTTCTTTTGAAAACCAGATTGCACTAAACATTACGCGAGTAGAAAATTTGTGGGGCTTTCACAGAATACATAAATGAAAATATAAAAAAGAAAAGAACTTCGAGTCTTGCAGTGAATCCAACAGGCCCAAGCGAAAAAATATGAAACCAAAATATCAATTAAAATCCTGAATCCAGACTAAGTAGGATGAAGAATGGTTAAGCAATCGGAAACACCGAAGAGAAAAAGGGTAGCTCCAATTTCCAATTTTACATTTATAAAGTTTCTCTAGACATCGCAATATACGGCAGAAAGCAGACGCACAGTACATTCATTAGATATGACAAAGTGAAACCGAAAGGCATATAGAACTTGCCTGAGAGAGAGAGAGAGAGAGAGTGACTGCGGCAGAGAGGGAGAGAGATTTGGGAGGAAGTGAGAGAGAGGGGGGTGTAGAGCGACGCAGGGCTGCTAGCAACGCATGGTGTCGTGAATCTCAAGCCCTACGAGTACTGCTTGCCGCTCTATAAATCGCCCAAACTGAATATATACTGCTTCACGCTTTGACGAGATGCTCCCTCCCACGGTACTTCTACTTGCCCACGGTACTTCTACTTATCCACTTGGTATCGTGATTTTCAGCGCTCCTCATTTTTTCCCTTTTATCCGTAAAAAAAAAATAATTTCGTATATAAAAAAATTGATTTATCCTTTTGTTGATTCGACTTCTTTTAAACATTTAAAATATAAGATTTTGGGTGGAGGGGGGACGTAGTTTTTGAGGACCACTATTTTTTTTTTGCATGAACACCGGTCTATAACTCTATATTCAATTATTCATAGAGATTTTTTGTTCAAAAAATTTCTATGAATAATTGAAAGTTTAGTTTTAGTATAGTAAATGAGATTGTGATAATGTTGTTCTTATTTATTATATCAATGAAGAAATAATTTAAAAAAATATAGAGAAGAAATAGTTGAAAAATACTTATTCATAAATGATGGCATAGTTGAAAATTTACTCCATAATCATTGAGTTAACTACTTTTCCTTGGTATGTGAGATTTAATTAAAAAGAATTTATAAATAAGACCAAAGTAGCATGCATGAACTCTTTCCGGTCCACAATATAAGATACTTTTAAAAGAAAGGTATGATTTATAATATATGTCCCCTCCATTTTAATTAATACCCTTTTTCCTCTTTTGCTCATATGAAGGATACTCATTTTTCAACTTTGCTCACTCATTATATCTCCTCTTTCTCTCTAAACTAACACTCCCAAGATAATTAAACACATTTCTCAATAAAGTAAAAATTGGAAAAAAATTATATTTTAGGATATATTAAATGACTTAATTATCATTTCTTGTTTCCCGTGATATAGTTGAAATGCCTTATATTCTGAATCAGAGAGAGTACATAGAGAATGATATAAAATCAATATATCAATTTTTATATACTCCCTCATGTACTTAATATATGACATATTTGGGAAATTGATAATGGTCTTAAATATAAACCATGGTTTTCATATTTGTTAATATTTCCTAATTTATCCATATTGATGCTCCCTTAATAATAATCAATAAGAAAAGAGAAGGAGTAAATTAAGGAAGATTATTAAAGTATTTTAAGAAATGCATGTAGTATTAACTAACTCAACTAACTTTTTAAATTTAATCAAATTAGGTTTATATGTCTTATATTAAATACTCAGAGAGTGTAGATTATTGTGATTTGAGTTTAGTTGGACTGATATTTGCCAATGACTTTTGAATACATATCATAATAAATTGATCGCTGGGTTTTTAAAACAGGGAACCAGCCAATCAGTTCGGTCTAGGGTTTTTTAATTTTTTTTTTTTTAAAAATCAATTTTTTTTTATATTTTTCTTTAGAATTTCATATGAATAAGCCTAAAATATTTAATTTCTCACCGGATTGCCCCCGAATTAGCTCCGGTTTGACTTTGATCTGATATACTGACCTTTGATCCAATACCCCGACCGCTTCAGAACCTTGATTGATTGGGCTTAGAGTGCAAAGGGTTTTTGTCTCTCCTAATAAGTGTGCTTCCTGAGGTTTGAACTCGTGTTATTCTCCTTACAGAGAAGGGGCCACTTACCACCTTAACTGATAGCTTGTTGATAGCTAAAAAAACTTCTTAATCCACATGATTAACCATCTTAATTATACTATTTTGATCTTGAAAACAGTATTGAGTATCTTGTTATACTTGCCCAAGTTGCTAATGGACTTGGCTGAATCCACCATCATTTCTTCAATGTTTTTCTAAGGAAAAGTGCAACCACATTGTAGAGTCATCCCAAAGAATTTGATTTTCTTGAGGAGTAATTAATGGTGGTTAGTGCATGTTTGTTTTAGTTTTTTAGAAGTATTTTTACGATTTATAAAATAAGTATGTAAAAAGAGTTTTGGTTTGGTTTACGGAAAAGAACTTACGAAACCAAGATTTGAGAGTTTTCCAAATAGACACTAACTCTAATTTTTTTTTTTGTGGGACCCTTTCAGTATATACCAAGAAGGCACGGGAAAACCTCACAAGTCACAACTATATTCCTAGATTAGTTTCCATCTTTTATTTGCTTTGATGCAAACATGTACTGTGTAGAGTATTCCTCTGTCCATATCTATCCTGATTAGTACAATTCTCTTTTCACTAACAAAAACTGCTTTTTGTGGAAAAGAGTACCATATACTCTTTTTCTAGAGGCAAAATTAGAATATTTCTCAAGATACCAAACCTATCGTCACTTTTCTATAGTCCCAAAATGTCTATTTCTTTTGGGCACTAGTATTCTTTAATTGAAGATAAGTATATTTGAGTCCCAGAAGAATACTAAATGTGGTACATCTCCCAAATAAATATAAAATTTGAATGTCAATTAATTACATAATAAGAAACTATGAGCCTCTTTGGTTAAACATCATTGCATGTCTATAATGATAATTATGATTACATTATTAAGAGAAGAATTTTTAGTTGCTCTTTAACATGGTAATATGATTTACCATGGTAACAACGATTACCAAAAAATTGACAATCCTTATTTATACATCTCACTATAAATATTCATTATCACCTTATTGCATGGTTGAAAAAGTCCAATTTGCCCTTTAATTTTATTTATCTTTGTTTCATCTGTCACATTTCACTTGCCACTCCATGCTACAACCACCGCTGCCACTACCTCCTCCTCCTCGACTGCCGTGGCCACGGCCCCCTACCGCTGTCATCTTCACCGTTGCCACCATCGCCGACATGACAATTGATGCTGTTGCTAGTACCTCCTCTTCAACCATTATCATTGTCGCCACCTATCGCCACCGCCATCACTACACCACTATTACTGTCGCTTCCACCACCACAGCCATCACCATCGGATGATCCTCGACGAGGTAGCATAACGATTATGATAAGACAGCGCGATGACTCTAAACTATTTTTTCTATAAAAATTATATTAAGGGTAAAACAGACTTTGTGTGATATATTAATTTTAAATAATTAATAAAAAATAACTCATTGCACCTTACTTAAAAATCAAAGCAAACTGTAGCCCAGTAATTAATATTACATTGCATTACTATCACATCTGTAGTGCAATAGAATCGAACCAAAAGAGCCTAGCTTCTTTAGTTAAATTCAACCCCCTTATGTACCAAAATAATCATTGCTACCCATTGTCCATAGTTTTAGCGGTAAGGACCACACCTTCTCACCAATAGGGAGAAGGTTCGATCCCCCATCTCAGTGTTTGGGGAGGCATCCTAGCTCCAAGGTGCCTAGGTAAACGTCTGAGGGTAGTTGATGGCTCGCCCTGCCCAACATTGGTATGACCTAAGAGGAAGGAAGATTTCGCCCTGCCCTTAGATCGTGAGTGAACCCAACCCCTTTCCTAAAATTTATGTATAAAATAATAATAATAATAATCATTTTTTTGGCCAAAAAAAAAAAAATCAATGCTCCATTAGAATTAGGGTATAGGCACATTGGACTTGGGCAAGCCCAATCTAGTTTAGGAATCCTAGCCTATGAGCCCAACGGTTGCCATTAATTTCTACTTTCCCTATGGATATTGTTTTTGATTTTTTTACTCCTGGAGGAATTTAATCATTTCATACATATATTCTTGAAGCTTTCTTGCAGGGAAAAAATTATAAATTACAGGAACAAAGGTTGATATTACAATAATATCTTCATGAAAGGTTTTGCGTATTGAGTGGATTTTACAGCAGCAAGGGGAGCAAGAAAGCTATGGAGTGGAAAGCAACGTAAAAGGGAAGGGTTTCAATCATCACCTGCAACAAACACAGCCTCCAATCAGTAAAATTTTTATTTTCAAATATTTTAAATGAAGAAAATTACATTGTCATAATTATTTTCGTTTGAAACTACAGACTTTTAAATATAAATTGATGATAGAATTTATATAATAGCTACCCCAGGAGAAAAGATCTGTCCAAGGGTAACTATCTCATTGTCTGATGGAAAAAGGAAAAATATAATTTTTTTATTGAAATAAGGCTAATATTTTTTACTTGTCGACTTAATTATTATATTTATATGGGTTAAGGGGTAAAAATACTCATAAACTTTTCTAAAAAATGCATCCACCACCATTAACTTTTTTTTATGCAAAAATAACCAAGAACTTTTAAAAGGAGGGCAAAAGTGACACTTTCATTAAAACTATCAACAGCCGTTAATTCTAGAGAAAAAAAAAACCAAAATACTCCTATCTAGAAAAAATGTTAAGGGGCAAAAATATCCATAAGACTAAATATAAAATAAAATGTGAAAATCCCTAACACTCTTAAGTCTATTCTTTTAGTTTATTTAGTTAATTTCGTTTATTATTTATTAAATAATTCTAATTTTTTGTTCTTGTTTTTATTCTTTTTGCAACTAAATCGGCAACTTTAAGCATGTATTGGACTAATTATATATTTGAATTAGACTTATTTGATACAATATTATATTAAACAAATTATATATTTATATTAGACTATAGGAAACACAATAAAAAATTCAATATAGAGATTTTTTTTTTTGAAAAAAAGGAAGTCCGGGATCAGGAATGAAAATATTCCCAAACCCTTCTCGGGATCGGGAATGGCATTTTCCGATCCCGTCCCGATCCCGAATACCTCTAGGTGAGGGGAACTAATTATAAGTGAACAAATATATCATTTTCTCTTACCATTATTACAAAAACACTTATATTACCGCCAATCCAAACAAGTTTCAGTTTCAAAAAAATCACTTTTACAACCGTTAATCCAAATATAATCACATTACACAATTTGACTTTTACCAAAAGTAAGATTGCAAAAAAAGCTATTTTTACAATCGCTATTCCAAACGCATATAGAAAGCTAAATAAATTATTTTAAAATATTTATATTTAGCTTCCATAATATCTCCAAAAAATAATTAACTTAGTCTTATATTTAGGATCGGAGATAGAATGTTCTACTACATTAAGGAGGGAGTATATTTAATAATTATTGCATCTTAGTTAAGTTATTTTAAAATATATATATTTATCATTTTTTAAAATTATTTTTACTTAATTTATAAACTGACATATAATCTAAAAGATAATAATATATGATATGATTAAATTATTATATTTCCTTAGCGTAAAAAAATCAGCTATTTTATATTTAAACAATGAATTATTGCATAAATATTAAATATCCTCCTGGTGAAAAAAAAAATACTCGTGTGGTGTTTCCATTCCACAGAGAGAGAGAGATTGACCAACCGTTCGCTGATCGGCGGAGGTTGGCGACGGCCGTATGGTAGCGGAGTCAACTTCGCCTGTCGGCAGAGGACCCGCAGGGTTGCTGTTAATAAACGGCATGCCGCTACTTCCTTTACCCGTCGCCGCCGAAGGCCCCGCCGATTCCGGCTGGAATGGCCAGGGGAATGCACGCGACGGCGACGCATCCTCACCGGAGGAAGGAGCCGGAGCTTCGGTCGGAGAAATATCCGGCGACATTGCCGATTCTTGCGGCGGCAGTGCTGAGATAGGAGGAAAATACACAGAAACAGATACATAAGAGAAAAGAGAAAGTGAAAGAAGAGTAGTGTTTATGAATGAAATTGCATCATCGTGGGCTTATTAGTTGAGCAAGTACTCTCACCAATGGAGTCTCCAAAATATACAGTGGGATTGTTCCACAGGGAAGCTTCATCCACCAGAATTGTGGAGGCATGAGAGGAGTGGAAGATACAAGTAAGAACAGAGAAGAAGAAGAAGAAGAAGATAATGGGAGTGACAGACATTGGTAGATATGGAGGGAGAGGTGAAGATTGAAGAAGGAAGAAGGTTTGAATTAGGGTTTTAGAGAGTAATGATGGGTTGGCGAAACAGAAAAATGTGTTGGAATCTATGAGTGGTGGATTAGCGTGAAAGTGTCAGGGAGGGTGAGGCTTTTGAGAAAAAAGAGTTTGAACAAGCGCCAGTCATGGCCTTATCATGCCCCGTACTGTTCGTACCCACACAGTAAGAGGCAGTCAAATTTTGGACAAGAGAATCTTTTCAGTTTTACCCTCAAATCCGAATTCATTTTGAACAAGCGCCACAGTCATGTGCTTAAACAAACAAGCCCGTATTACGCAAGTCGAGAAAAAACTCCTCTCACATACTTATCTCGTATACCGTGAATCACGAATTATAAACACGTTTTGGACAAAAATAAGCCATTCCAAACGAGCACTTAATCATGACAGTTTTATAATTTACGCAATAAGTATCGATCTTATTTATAAATTTATTTTGATAAAAATTTTTTACTCTTATTATAATTTTTTTAAAAATAATAAATACATTTTATATTTTTTTACTTCTAATAATTATAATAAATAAAAAGAATTCATTCATAATAATTTTCAGAATCAATAATAAATAAAGGCGAAATTGAAAATTTAATTCATAGTTAATGAGTTAACTAACTCTCATTATGAGAATTAGTTAATTTAAACTTATAAATAAGATCATAATAATATACCAGAGAAGTTTTATATAAAAAATAAAAATAAAAATAAAAATGCACTTTTTAGAAGTTCCAAGCGAGTCACCTAAACTCTTCGGCCGCAGCTACCATCACACACGCCCGCGCAATTTTTTTATCCCATACAAGGAATAGAATCCGCGGCCTCTTTTTTCATGTGAGAAAATGTGTGGTGTCATGTGAGTAACTACCTCAATTTAATGCTCTTACTTCAATATCTATATTCCAAATGACAAATATCGGTGAGTGTGTGACGAATGCATGGATATCAAACTAATAAATGTGCAAGAAACTTCTATTTTTTTGGGCAGGATAGTGTTGGGTTTTTATTAATATTAAATCAGACTTGCAATATGACATAAGATGACGATAACCTGACGCCACCTAGGAGGGTATGGAGTCTACAAACTCATTTAACAGTCAAAATTAACATTATTTAACGGTAGTGTTACAATTTGAAAACTTTTAAGCAACACTAAATCCAAAACAAAACCTTTTGAATGCCCGACACCTTCAAGTAAAAACTTTTTAAGTAAATTTGCACATTAACTCAAATAACGTGATGGCACGTGAATAGCTAAACATATTTGATAAACCAATAGTCAAATGTAACCTAGAAAATGGCTGAGACGATATTGCTTTGAAGAGTGTGTTCTTATTAGCTTTTCGAGAATAGCTTCTGAAGAAAAAATAGAAAATAGCTTTTGGAGAATAGATTATAGAAAACCATGGTTTTGATAAAATGAGAGTGTTTGGATGTTGTGATCAGAATAGCTTTTTTTCATGGTCAAATTACTAAAAATGACATTAACTTTTGTGATAATTAGATATAAAGAATAATATTATATTTTATGTATTATTTAAGGGTTAAAATCCAAATTTAACAACCAAGTTTTTCCTAAGGGGTGTCTGATACAAATAAGTTTTGGAAGATAAAAAATAATAATGAACAATTAAAAATGATGTAAATTTAACAAAACCGTTAAATATTATCTAACGACATTAAATTATAAGAAAAGAAAATCCCTAACGACATTAAAAATAATGCATTTTAACCCATTATCTAACATTAAATTTTATAATTAATACAAAAAATGAAATAAATTTGTCTATATGTATTGTTAATTAAATTAATTATTTTTTCTAATATAATTAAATTAGATAAATAGATCTTATATTAAAGATAAGAGGGAGTATTAAAATTTTAAAATCTTTTAAAAAAAATAAAGTGACAGACGAGATGAGAAAAACTGAAATTAAAAAAAAAAAAAAAAGGAGAGAGAGAGTATCTGTGGTGTGGGACCCACAGTAAAAGACCAATAAGAAATAGGCTGTGGGGCCCACATAGCATGAAAAGCCAAAAAAAATTAACTTATAAACAAAACCATGGTTTTGGGCAGAAAACGGGGTTATACTTTTTTGAGGAGTATTCGGTGAATTTTTTCCAAAACCTAGTGTTGACTAAATAATCGCTTTTCAATCCATTTCTCAACACACTCGAAAACTTCTAAAACAATAAGTATGGAATTCCAAAAACTCCCTTTGCTCCTCCCGATATTCTAATACTACCAACCACCACAATCGCCATCACTAGACTAGACCCAACCATGGCTTCACAAATCTATCATCTATTCCCATTAATTTCCAAAAAGTAAATCAATACATAACTGTGATTTGCTGTGCTAAGAATATGCGGGGTGATTCCGTGGGGTAAACATCTCCGTTGGATGGTTAAACCTGTCTTCCCATGGGAACCAATATCAAATACTGACATGCCATAACAAGAAGAATCAGGAGAAAGTAGAAGATTGCAATGTAACAAATCAATATTTGCATTAGATCTCATACAGCTTACAAGTTCCGTTTAACAAAATCTGTGATACAAAAGCAAAATCCAAGCTAACCTTTTCTACATCTTCCTCCTTAATCATAAGGAATTTGGATATATGCGGCATCACATACAAAAGGAACATCAGCATACATCCCACAAAGAGCACATCGTATACACTCCAACACTGTAAACAGAAAGCCAAAAGCTGCAGCCGTCCAGAAATGCATTCCTAGTTTACCCCAGTAAACTCCTAGAGGCATCCAACGGCTCACTATCCCTACCACCTGAAGTGAAATCTCCAATAACATTCCCACCACAACATGGAACCTGAAGAAGTGAGGCCACTCTCTTCTCCTCACAATTCCAAGATATGCAACTAAAAAGTAAGCCATGAGGGACCAGGGCGGCAGAGTACCAATTACCATAAGGAAAGGGTATGTTATGTATTTAAAGTTTTCCAGAAAGGGGTGAAGATGGAATGCTGTCTCAGCATACATCCAGGTCTCATGGACAGGCATAAGGTATGGGAGGCATGCTAAAGTCCTCCACCACCATCTCGGCCTTTTTGTCATGGGTGGATAACGGAAGCCCTGTGGGACATCCTTTGATGCTCGAGGAACCATACAAAACCTTTTTTGCCTAGATGGCAGGGGCATTCTAGGACACAGAAGAGCAAGACTTTGATCCCCAGTCAAATGTAAGCTTGATGTAGCAGAAATGTTTGAGGATGGCATTCCTACGAGGGGAATTTAAAATTAAATAAAAAATGTCAATCACAATTATTACAAAGATTTGGTAGGGTAAACAAGAGCCTGAATTAGAACATCCTCAATTGCATATTTACAGCCACAATCAAAAGGTATTTGATGCTATGACTGTGAAAGATAAGCAGATCTTATACTCAACCATTAAGAACTTCTTTTTTCCCAAATATCACGTGAAGAAATCCATTACCATTAGGTAAAAAAAAAAAAACCATATGAAATATTCTCACCAAATAGCAAGCGAAGAACAAAAACCCTGTAGGTGTATAAGCTTAATAGTTTGTGTCACATTATATAACAAGACTTACCCTATGTTTGGATGGAAAGATTTTTTTTTTCCCTTGGGGTTGGGGGGATGACGAGAGAAAACTCCCAAAAAGAGTAAGTTTTTTTAACCATTTTTGGAAGTTTTCATTCCTAGTATTCTTCCCTCTATCTTCCCCTCACTTTTCTCTCCACTCAAACATAGGATTAAAGTTAACAGACAGATTAAACAAGCCATATACCTTTTAGCAACCAGGACTTATGCCCTAAATTAGGCCTTGAGGAAAACTGGATGCTCGAGGCAGAAACCATGGCTGGCATTTGAGAACTGCAAGAGAACACAGGCCTAAAAGGTATTGTAGGCCTGCAGACCCTCGATGAACATTGGATCATGGGGCAACCATTTTGTGTCATGGTCAAACGCCTGATTGAAAATAATCATCACAAGAACAGGCATTCATTAATAAACAAGGGGGAAAAATTAGTTGGAGTATGAACATAATAGTCATAAAAAATCAGCAAGTAACCAATCCAACATTCTCTCAACATATTAAGGATTTTCGCAAACCAACTTGTTTCCTTTAAAAAGATAGAGGATGTCCATTCATCCGAAAATCTCTAGTGCAAATATATATCTTACGATCTTCAAAATCCTCATATTTTGAATTTGCTAATTCTAATTCTAACACATATAAACCTACACTTAATACCCGGACCCAAAAGAAACAAATAACACAAAGAAACAAACAACCAGAGAGACAAGTACCAAAGAAAAGACTGGAAGAACAAAGACTGTTCATCAAAACAACGAAAGGTAAAACATAGACAAAGGGCGAATACGAACGAGGAATAGCACATTGAATTCATATGAGCTCGAGGATTCAGGAACCAACAGAGGCACAGCAGTCAAGGATTGTAGATTGAAACCAGTCAAGTATGTTTTTACTAAGCACCCAGTAAGAAAAAATTAGAAAATGAAAACCGCAATTGAAAGATATGAGATCTTCACACACCTAGCACCTAGGTCGTATCCCGCTATAGTTTGAGAATGCCACAGCGAATTAATTACCAAACACGCCTAAAAGCCTCAACTCAGCAGATCAGAATGAAAGAAAAACAACCTCGGTTTCGACTAGAGATTTGGGAGGGGAGGGATACCTTACCTCGTGGGAGAGGAGAGTAGCGGTGGTTAACGGCGGCGGCTGTAGTCCGACGATGATGGCAGCGACGGCTGGTGGTGAAGAAGGGTGTGTGAGAAAGCGGAATAGAGGTCGCAGGGAAAGGAGGGTTTATCCGGCCTCCGCAAACCGAACCATCATTTCGTAACCCAAGGTCGCGATTCTAGTCTCTTGGTTGGATTAGAAAGGCCACCTTGGCGTTGCCAAAAAAAAAAAAAAAAACAAACAAACAAAAGAAAGAAATGATTCATGTTAATTTTTTTAATTAAAAAAAAACAAAATATATTAAAACAACTAAAGTTTATAAATTAGCAACATTTAAAATGTTAAAGTGAGATCTAGAGAAATTTTAAAATACAAACTTTGGAATGACTCTTGTATTAACAACAACAAAAAATTAAAGAATAAAGTCAATATTTCATGTCAGGTGATATTAATTAATGTTTGATGAAGAATCTGAATGAGGCTTGAGAGAATACGTATCCACACAATGAGTAGTTAAAGCTGATGGAGATTCCTAGTTTAGAGGTTTGGGTTGCTAGTCCAAAAGGGTGCAGCACGAAAACACTTGAAAAGAAAATCAATTCTTGGAGTCATTTGATTTTAAAATAAGAATTTTTTAATAGGGGAATTATTATGACATATAAAGCCATGAAACAAATGCTTCACATCTTTTATTTGTGTATAATAATGCGCCAACATTTATTATATAAAGATAATTGAGAAGCAATATGAAGATTAAATTTGATAGCATTTTCCTAATTTTTTTTTGGATACATAAAGTGGCCAAGCTAGCTTGGAGAATAGATACAATAAAACATATTGAATATCAAAAACAAGTCAAACCGACTGAAGCATTTTCCTAATTTAAATGAGTAGAGAAAGCCAAATCTTGAAAGTTGACCGTTTGCTTAATCTCCCTAATTACTATTAAGGGGTTATCTCTTTTTTTTTATCTTTGATCAGAGGTATCCGGCGCTAGATCTGGACCCCGGAACCTGGCCGTCCGAGCAACCGACTAATCCCCGCTGATTTGTAGGTACCTCGATGGGTAGAACAGCTTGCCAGGAGATTTAACACTGCTCCATACCCAAGGCTAGGGATCGAACCCCCGACCAAGGTTAAGGGTGGAAGAGCCCTTACCGCTCTACCACACGGGTTAAGGGGTTATCTCTTTTACTATGATACAAAGCTTGATTCCTTTTTTTCTATAGCGTGTACAAAAGACATATTATCGCATAAACCAAATGCATCAGACCATGTGAAGATTGAGAAAATTATTTTTAACAGAAGTAGAAGCACATTAATACTTAATGACAGAGCACTAAGAGAAAGCACCAAATGAAAAAGACAGCACCAACTTTCATATATCCTTCGATCATGCCCAGATACTATCAACCGAGAGGAATAATCTCAAGAAAAAATACTCATGGAATGAGAATACGGTACATAGTCTATCAGAGAGTTGCCTTTTTCCAACTTCAGACCCTTCAAATCAAGTAGACCAAAATTAGCAATGGTGCTGCAAATTGTCTTCTGTGATGACTTATTTTTGGTCTACAGTACAGAAAGAATAACTAAACAAAGAGAAGACAACTATCCACAAAACAGCGAGCCCTTCTACTCTGCTTAATTAGCCGGCAAGGGATCTGTCAAAAATGAGCACAGAACAAATGAACAGAATCGGTGGATGAAATTGAAACCAACAAAAGATAAGATTTTGTTCACATGCTTAACAAGGGATATATAATTTGTCTCTAAAGAAATGATGTAGAAATAAAATCCAAGGACAAACCTCCACAAGTTGGTACTGCCACAGTCAAGGCCCTGACGAATATATTCGGACAGATACCCAAGTTCTTTACGGGAATTAGGTGAGTCTGAATCTTCTTCACTCTCACTGGTTTCACGTCCTTCACCAACATTATCCCTTTGATAAGACAAATATCCGTTCCTCGTATGATCAGGCTTTGTTTCAGTATTAATAACATCACTCTTAGATGGTGGCAATGCCATCTTCCAGAATGAGACACCAACTGAGCTAGGCACAGTCTGCAACAGCATTATCAGATTAGGCAACTCATGAAGTGACCACGTAATCAAAGGAGACCAAAAAAAATGGTGGCATCTTGACAATGACCAGGGCAGCCATTTAACTTTTTTTGAAAATGTTCGTTTATTTACAAAATGAAACATAATTACACTAATTTAAAGAGATTTTTGAGGCCACAAGACTGATAATGTTTGACTCTCCAAAGATTTTATTTTAGTCCCGAAAATTCTTCAAACTTGTGGGCCAAGCCATTGAATAAAGATCCCAAGCACTTTTTAACTTTATTAACCCGCACAATAATACAAGAAGATATATAAGCGGACTTCCATTAGGCTACGCACAAGGCTATTGGTAGAAGAAACCTCTGAACTTCTTTTTCCAAAAATAGTGTTAATGTATCTTTTCTTAGGTACAACAAGATAATTTCAATGATATTATCTATAACAGTGGCGGTGTATTGGAATTGCCACTGTTTTACCTTTTAGTTTTGTTTACTTGTCTCAATTCCCTCCTAAATTTTGGTATGCTAATTAATTTCTTGCAGTGTAGAAGAATCTTGGGGTTTCAATGTTGCTAGCTATTAAATTTGGTTCTTTATCAATATCCAATTCTTACCTCATATATCAGAAATTAATTTATTTCGATATTATGAAGGGGGATAAGGATTGAAAAAGAAAAGATCAGAATATTAATGTTCAAATTGAAGTCTCAAAGGTCTATGTCTATAGATGATAAGAGAAAGCTTGCCTGAACCTAGTGTTCCCAGACTGCTGCTTCACATGTGTAGATGAACTTGATCTTATATTTGCAAGCTCCTTCAAGCGCAGATGTTGGGCACACCCCACACTCTTTCATCACTCCCACTCTTTTATGATTCGAAGAGACTCTAAATTCAATTTGAAGCAATGGATAATAAGTGTCTCTTTGAGCTTCTTTTCTTTTTTTCCCTTCAATTTTCATTTGTAGTTCTAGAAAAGAATATGAATCATACCAAAGAAAAACATGATCTGACAACATCAATACATTCATGAAATTCCAGCCGGAAGCCATGCAAGCATATTGATTATCAATAAACCATATGGCATCAATGTCTGTGATGGATGCTGATTCAGAAATGACAACGCAGAAAATGAACCACTCTGGAACTCTTTCTCTTGGATATTGAATTGTAGCCATGGTATAAATGGCTTTATTTATCTCAACTAGCACTTTTGCCTCACCAGCTTTGATTTATTGTCGATCCAACTTCATGCAATTTGCGACACTAAAGCAAATAAATGGCTTATAATTCTCTTCACCTTCACCTTCCTTTGTCAAAGGTAAATGTAAGGTCTCAAGTGATAGGCAATTCCTGGTAGACAGGTCGAGGATAGAAGGAGGGAGTTCTGCTAGAAAACGAAGCCTTTCTCATCTAAGTGAAGAAGTTATAGTCTCGAAAGATGTTTGATGCTTAATGGCAATGTCCTCTATATTAGTCATTGAGAGCTTTAACTCACGTAATGATGACAAGAAGCTGATATTGTCAGGTAGTTCAAATAATTCACTACACTCCTGCAAGCATAGAATTTCCACAGTACGTATCTTATCAAACGCAGAATGTAGATTTGATGCTAGCTTATCACAACAATCAGCAACAACAGCTCGAAGGTTACACAGGTAAATCAATTTGTAAGGAAGGCTTTTCAAACTTTTGCATCTGTCTAGAACCAATGAATAAATTTTGCTAAGACACCCACTTGATGAGCACAACTCATCATTGATGGCTGTTCCTGAAAGCTTCGATCCAAACGTACAATTTTCTGAGGTCACTGAAAATTTGTTCAATCTTGGGCATTCTACCAGGTCCAGATCCCATAGTGATTTTAGATGGGTATCACTTGTATGGCTAGTGAGGGCTCTGCAACCTCTTAGCTGTAAAAGACAAAGGCTATTGTGAGATAAATAAAATAGGTGGATGAATACTCCGCAATTTTGAACAATCATTGAGATTAATTAACTTCTGTAAGATGTATGGTCTTGGAAAATTTTGGGAGTTCAATCAAGTCTCTTGATCCATGCAGTTGAATTTTGCTTAAGTTCACAAGATTCTGTAAAATTATACATTACACGGTAACATTGGTGGTCAAAACAAAAATAAATTACTCCATATAATATTTTTTTAAGGTCTTGGTAACTATTTTGCTGAAAAAATTAGTTAATGTCACTCCATATAATATATTTTTTAAGGCCTTGTTAACTATTTTTCTGAAAAAATTAGTTAATGTCTTTAGAAAATGAGTCTCAATTAACAATATTTATAAATAAGGTCGTGGAGTTTAGTATGATGATGAAACACAATGACATATTTTAGAATGAGATATCAAATGTTTCATAAAAATTTTGTAAGAGGTCTTGTATTAAGATGAATGAATAGAACATTATGAACCAAAGAGAGTACATTAACATAAATAAGATTTTCCAACAATTTTATTAATAATATTTTCTAACAATTATAACATTTACCTACACTCCACCCCAAAGTTTTGTCAAATTACTGTTGGGCATTCGAATTTCAACAAGATTTTCAACCTTGGATGTTAATAGCAAAGACTTTAAAGGACATCCTGCCCAGCACAATAGTCTGAGTTTATTTGGCAAAAACTCTATACCAGAAGGAAATTTAACTTGCTCCTAACCTGATCACTGGAATTGCCATAAAAATTAAGAAACTTTAGATTGGGCATTGAACGAAAGGCCTTGGGACTTAAGATCATCTCTTCAACATTTGAAACGTTCATAGTTATGCCTTCAATAGTTTCACTTCCCTAACCCAAAAAAAAAAAAAAAAGTTAAAAAATATTAGGTTAAATTATCCACAACTCGTCTGAACTTTGGGGTAGTTGCATATAACCTCCCTGACATTTCGATATTGAAATATAGCCCTTCTGAACTTTGATTTTTTAATTTTGGACCCCCTGTCGTAAACATGTCGTTATTTTTTTAACAGAATTTGCTACGTCAGATTAATAGAAGACATTTCATCACATCTTACGTGACGTCTTATTAAGTTTATAGTTATATAAAACCCCCCTTAAACTTTAGTCTAATTGTATATAACCCTATCGACATTTTAAACTTTAAACTTAACTCCCTTGAAGTTTTATTTTTTTTAATATTAAACCCCTCCCTTTAATTTTTTATCTAATTCTTATTAGAGCCAGCTCATTACTTCCAAATGATCCTATCGGCTTCTTCATATATTAAAATAGCATTTTTACAATTTTATTGTCTTTATTTAAATGTTAATAAATTTATTAATTTTTGTTTGCTATATATCATTTGTTAATTATAATAGTATTTGTTGCATGAAAAAAAATAGAAAAATAATATCATTAACAAAAAACATAAGGATAGAAATTCAACCTCTAATTCAACAAAAAAATTAACAAATATGATATATAGTAAACAAAAATTCATGAATTTATTAATATTATAAATTAAGACAATAAAATTGTAAAAATGCTATTTTAATATATGAAGAAGCCAATAGGATCATTTGGAAGTAATGAGCTTGCTTTGATAAGAATTAAATAAAAAAGTAAAGGCAGGGGTTTAATATTTAAAAAAAAAGTTTCGAGGGGGTTAAGTTTAAAGTTTAAAACGTCGAAGGGGTTATATAGAACTAGACTAAAGTTTATAGGGGTTTTATACAACTATAAACTTAATTGGATGCCACGTAAGATGTGATGAGGTGTCTTCTATTAATCTGACGTGACAAATTCTGTAAAAAAGATAATGACGTGTTAACGGCAGGGGGTCCAAAATTAAAAAACCACAAGTTTAGGGAGGTTATATTTAAATATCAAAATGTTAGGGAGGTTATATATAATTATCCTAAAATTCAGGGGAGTTTTATATAATTTAGATCAAATAACAATCGGAATTCAACAAATAATTTTTGAGAAGAATTAAGTGTAAAATTCACTCTTACCATGCTGTCCTTCAATATTTCAGAAATTTCTTTAAAATTCTGTAATTGACTGCACCTTTTGGGATCATTTAATATTTCTTCACGAATAATTTTGTTGACCCATTCACGTTATTAAATTGTGCATACATATTCTTCTTCTATAAATATCTAGAAGTGCTTTATCTTTAAGCCTTTCCAATCCAATAATAGTTGAATAACCACATGCATCTAACAAATTTTTTACATCACTGACATCATAATAATTGAAGAAACATGCGATGTGCAGGAAAATATTTTTCTTTTCTAAATCAAGTCCTTCAACACTGAATTTGAGGATATCATTTATTTTTGGATAAGATAATTTTTGAAACTTTTTCCAATTGACTTTCCCATACTTTTTGAGTTTTGTCGTACAAGAACAAACCTAAAATTTTTAGGCTTTATTGGTTGGAGGTTTTATTAAGTTAGGTTAGGTGTGTGTTTGTATTAACTTTTAAGAATAATTTTTATGATTTACGAGGAAAGTGTGTGTGAGGAGTTTTATCTCGGTTTACGCAAACCTATGTTTGAAAAATACCCAAACACTCACTAGGTTGAGGTGGGGTTGGAGATTAAAAATAGATGTTTGGTTGGAAGGAGGTTAGGTTAGGTTAGGTGTGGGATATTTTTTTGTCCTCTAGTGGTCACCTAACCTAGATTGTGAACCCTCCAAAATTGAGGTTTTTTTAGATGAGAGAATATTTATGTTCAATTGTGACTAAATTACCCCCTGACTTTTTTTTCATATTTCCACCGTTGTCCTATGCTTGCCTATCGAATACACTTCACTTTTTGGTAACGTCTCTTTGATCTCTCCGACAACGCTATTCACAGCTGCCTCCTCCAATTAAAAAGTTCCCATTTTTTCAACGAGCTCCTCTAGTCAGCAACACCCATTTTGGAGATCTCCCTTCCTCTGTTCGTTCTCTAGCCTCCTTGCTTTCTCGGCTCTATGTCTCCCGCCTTTTTCCCTATCTCTCCCATATCTCTCTTTCTCAGCTCTAGCTAGAGAAAAAGACAGTTCTGTTTCTTTTTTGGGTGTTGAAATCTGTAAAACCGTGGCATCCATGATTGATCAAAGAGTGTGACAAATCTTGTGAATGGAGAAGAAGAATTTTAATCAATCCGCAGGTTTTTGTCTCCACTTTCTATTTGTATAATTCAAGAAAATCACTCTCTACAAAATAACTATTATTAATAAATATATTATAAAAAAGAAGGTAAATATGTATAAGGGTATTTTTGTCCACTTATAATTAACTCACCTAATCTAACCTCTTAAACCAAACAAGATACCAACCCTCACCTACTCTCTTATTGAACAAAAAAATATTATAACCTCTCATAACTTAACTTAAATAAACCTCATTTAACCTAACCTCCGTTGAATCAAACAAAGACCAAGGGCAACGGATTTCCATTTGCGTAGTAAGTCACATTCACTGCCAACCTCCGTACTTTTGGGTCACCACAATCTTTTTTGAACGCATTCAAAGAGAAAAGCTGAAAAGCCCCATTGAATTTCAAAGCCTTTAAGCATGTAGATGTGATTTAATCATATTTTTATATATAATTTTTATAATTAAATTATGATTTTAGTGTATTTTTTGGGGTAGTATTATATTATTAAGCACTAATTTAAGTTAGAGACATTTATATTGAGTTAAGTATAATTAAAGGCAAAATGATCATAATTTGTTAATTATTAATGCAAATGATTTCTTAGACTTATAAGACTATATTGTATTTAATCTTGCATTGTAGGTATTTTAGGAAGCAATTGGTAATTTTGGAGGGTTCAAAATTTATATTTTGAAGTCTGAAAAAAATTACAAAATGATCCCTAAAAATTCTGGAAATCACAAGTGAATGAAGTAAATGGGTCAGATAAAATACGTGAAAGTACTAACAAGTTATGACAATATCAGTTATGCCTACAGAAGTTTCAAAATGCTTCCCTTTAGTCCTTCATCAGAACTTTTAGGCTTTTGAAAATGGTCCCAGGGAACATTCAGCTCTCTCTTTCGGTGGCAAGAAGTGAGAATTGTTACCTATGTCAGGTGGTCTGAACCATCGTTCGGCACTTGAGTCCTTTCTATAAGGTTTTGGGTTCGAGACCGATAGATGGAGTCTCTGTTGGAAGGAGAGCTTTACATTTAAAGGGTCCGACCCGGCTCGAATCCGGAGTAGTCGGTTGTTCGGGTTTACCTGGCCCAAAGAAGGCCAGGACCCAGAAAAAGCGCCGGATATCGGATGCTTTAAGAAAAAAAAAAGTGAGAATTGTTTTTTTTTTTTAAAAAAAAGAGTGTGAGCTGGATAGACTAGGGAACATCAGTACCTCACTTTCGACTAGTAATGTGATAATTGATCGGCCAAAAGAAAAAAAGGTAATGTGATAATTGAGAATTAAAAAAAAACAGAGGGGGAGGCGGAGACAGGCAGCCATTATCATCAAGACACATCCATCCAAGCATCATGTCATCATCTTACCATCTTCTTCTTCCTTCCTCTTCCTAGTGTCGCCGGCGGCATTCCTTCATTACCACCATCGCCTCCGGCGACTTCCCTTCATCCTCACCGTCATCTTCTTCAATCACAGACAACCACCGTCTGGCACAGAGGTTAGAGAGAGAGAGAGGAGCTAGACACATCTAAACACCATCGTCTCTCATCCTCTCCACCGTGCACGGCCATCCTCCTCTGTCTGTCCACCTTCACTCTTCCGTTTACCTCACCGGCGTCTTGCTTCATCCAACTTCCACTGGTGACTCACCTCAGTTGTCCACCAAGAGAGGAGAGCCAAAAGCTGAAACCTTCAGCTGGGACTTTCGGGAAGAGCAGAGATCACAGCACCTCACACCTCAATCCGCCGGCGACTCTGTTATAGCCCAGCACCGTCAACATCACCGTCAGCCGCCTCCTCAGTCCTCACTCACAAACAAGGCCGCGACTAAGAAGACATGCCAGAAAACCAGAGAGATCGGTGAGATTCAACCTCCATCGTTCATCCTCCTTGCTTCAGCATTACCGCGGGCAACGTCTGCTCTCACCATCGGTTTCACCTTCTATTCTCTTCTCTCACCACATGAGTTCTCCTTCCCTCTCCTCCCCAAACACCACACCTTCATCTTCCGGCGAGGTTCTGCAAATTCCAGTGAAGTTCATAAACTTTCCGGCGCGTTCATGAATTTTCTGGCCCCCATTTCCGGCGACTTCTTGAATATACCTGCGAAGTTGCCCAGTTTCACTGCTATAATTTAATTTTGTTTTTCCCATTCATATGTTTTGATTGAGACTTGATTATTATGTGGATAATAATTGGATTGAATTTGTGTATTGTATTAGAATTTGTGTTGCTTGTTGGGAATTATATATATATGTGTGTGTGTGTGTGGATACGATATGAATTAATTTGAGTGACTTGATTATAGTAATTGCATTAATTTAAGGGGGAATTGCCCAAAAATAATTTTGGGATAAATTAATTGCTGATTGCTATCAAGAGTGTAAGCGATCTTCCGTGTGTGCAAGCGATCTTCTGTTTTGTTCAAACCATTTTCTGTTTGTGCAAAAATCTTCCATATAAATATGCAAACAATCTTCCGTTGTGTGTAAAATATCTTCTGTTATGTGCAACAGATTTTCCATGATAACATTCAGTAATTAATTTGCCAAAAAGGTATTTATCAACAATTCTCCCTTGATTTAATAAAATACCAAAAATAATAGTTATGCATTTAATTAAATTGCATTTTCTTTAAGCTATTAATTAAAAAAAATCAAAACCAATTCCCCCTTATTTTTATTATATTTGCATGACATTTAGATTATTTAGGATTCAATAAAAGGCTCATTGAGAAGAGAGAACGATCCTAGGTTTACCTATACACAATCATTAATTAATTGTTGATTATGAACCCTAAGGCTAAAGCACAAAAAAGTCTGTGATCAAAATGGCACCATTGCTCAGGAGCTAAGTAATTGGCTCCCTAAATAATTTAATTGTTAAATTCAATTTTGACAAGGGGTTTCTAGTATGAAATTTGTTAGTTTTACAATTTCTTGATTTTTTTTACATATATTCTAGGATTTGTGCTTTCTTTACTTAAAAAAATTTAGATTAGTATTTGTGCTTTTAGTAACTTGTGTGAACTTGTTTTCTTTACTTTAAAAAAAATTGCATTAATGTTTGTGCATTTAAATAGCTTGCATAGTATTTTTGCATGTCTTGACTTGATAACTTCTGGGTGGTGTTGTTGCATTAAATTTGATGTGATTTTGAGCTCAATTGATTGAATTCACTATGTCTCCAAGTCAATTCGTAGCATACTTGCATCTTTTGTCATTTTAAAACTTCTCTTTCCTTCATTTGCATTTGTATTTTTTTATTAAAAAAATGAAAAAAAAGAGAGGAAGACATTTTTAAAATTTTCCCCATTTTTCTCTTGCATTTGTTTATAAGAGGGAGTTCCAATTTTTTCAAAGTTGCATGTAAACCAAGAGGGCAGTGCTGAAAATGTTTCAAGACTCACTCAACTCCAATCTACCCAGAATTTGGAGTCTCATGAAACACCACCTAAAGCTGAAACCAAGCTGGAGCAACATGACATTCTTTGTCCAAAGATTCAAGAGCAAGGGGTCCAAAATCATGAGCCAAATGCCATTTCACAAATGGAAAGATTTCAAAACTCTAGGGATTACTTCCACACAGGCACAAGAAGTGAAACAAGTACAAAAGAGTATTGAAGAGTCTTTTATACTATTTGGTAATAATCCTATCCTCATAGAAGTAGACTCTCCTACTACTTTAACTAATGAAGCCATTAATCAATTGAGTGATGATGAAGTGGATGAAGAAATCATTGTTGAATCCCCTCAAATGTTTGAAAATATGATTGATCAAACCATTGGCTTTAGTAGTAGTGATTCCATTGTATTTGTCGATGAGTGTGTTTCTACTTCTTTGTGTGATGATTTAACAGTTGAAAATGTTTCTTTTCATAGTGACAAGGATGATTGTGATAAATAGAATGCAATATTTTTATATCCTTGTGTGGAATATCAAATATGTATAGATTGTTATCATGAAAAATGTCACTTACTTGTTGAATTCCAAAAGAAAGCATTTAGTGAAGTGGTTGATTCTATTATTAATTTTGATGCACCTCCTTATACTATTGATGATTGTAAGCATGACAATTGTGGAAATGTTGAATTTTGTATGGATGACGTGAGTGTAAAAGACCATAGCCTTGAAAATGATTTTTCTTTTGAATCCAATGAATTGCATGATAGTTTCATATGGAAAGATTCAAATGCTTTTATTGATGATTTCACAAATGAAAATGATTCTTTCTTGTGATTTGCTACCCGATATAGAAAAAAAACATGATTCTTTTGAAAATTTAAAAGTTTTGGGTGGCAACAAGAGGCTAATATGTCAATAAGTCTTGGTGGTAGAGGAGGTGGCTAGAGCTCCAAAGTACTACAAAAGGGTGTCTATTAATTTCTCTTAGCTCAATTTATGCATTATGTTATGTTTGGATTAATTTTGCATTGGTATATGTGTATTTTTTAGATTTAGATGAGTGATTATTTGTCTATAATGGATTGCTTTTGTGTTGAATTTTGTATTAGTGCATTTGGATTTTATTAAACTTTTTCCTTTTTGAATTAATGAAGTTATGCATTCTATGTGATAACTAGTGTGTGTGATGGTTTTAGTTCAATTTTGAATTCACGATTATGCTCTCATTAAGAGGAAGCAAGTGCATTAAGTAATTTTTAATACACATTAAGTGGGTTTTAACAATTTATCTAAGAGATGATTATAGATGTGATCGTATGATTAGTAATTAATTAGATAGATTAGACTCAAAGCGATTGCTTGAAGTTTTTAATTTGACTTGATAATAAATTAATTCTCAAATCATTTTAAGAAGTTAGGAAAGCTATTGACTTTCCTACCAAGACTCATTTCCTCATATCCATCCCACTTCTATAAAAATTCCAAAAATAATAGCTTAGCATTTAATTAAATTGCATTCTTCTTTTTGTTATTAATTTAAAGAAAAAAAACCAAAACCGATTTTCTCTTGTTTTATTGCATTTGCATGACATTTAAATTACTTAGGATTCAATAAAAGGCTCATCGAGAAGGAAGAATGATCCTAAGTTTGCCTATACGTAATTCTTGGTTAATTTTTTATTATGGACCCTAAAGCTAACATACGAAAAATTCATAATCAATTAGTTGAAAAATTAAAGTTGTTGGAAGAGATTTGTCTTCTTTTCTTCAAGTGTGAATGTGTGGCTATGCAATTTAATAAATAAAAAAATTAATAAAATTATCTTGAGTTTGGGATGGATGTTTAATCTTGAGAATACACAAAATAAAAGAATTATATTGAGGTGTTGTTATTATTATATTGATTAAGCATTTAGGTGGCTACAAGGGTAATTGTTTTGGGAAGTTTCGGAAAGAGTCAATTATATTTCAAGAATGCATCAGATGAGTGAATAGAGTTCCATTATATATTTTTTTTATAAATAATGTGTTTACTACTTACCATACTTTCATGTTAATTACCATTTTTACAATAATAATTTTGCCAATGAAAGTTTATTGGATTTCTTTCATGCTTTGAATGATATTGAAATGAGTATAGATTCATGATTTTATTTATTGTTATTTATTCTTCTCCTATTATTTCATTGTATAATTCATGATTATCTACGAAAATGCTAAGGAAATTTTCGATTTTCTTACAAAAATTTTAATGTTAAGGTAGTCTTGTATTTTAGAATATTTGTACGCAAGTTTTATTATTTGGGAAGGGTTTTTGTCGACAGATTGAATTTGAAGGAAAGTTTTAAAATATTGTTTGTGAACTTTCGTGCTGGGGTATACTCTTATATCGTATTTGGTACTAGTTATCATGATATTGAAGGAATAACTTTTTATTGCTTTGATAAATTGGCCCCAAGCGTGTTTGAAAATGTTTTTGAGAGGACTGAATACAGAACGCTGGTTACTAATAGCAGTATTGTTAGTCCTTGGTATGTCATGGTTAACCTCGAGCTCGTTTGACATTCATGGGCACAATGCTCACACTTGATATTCGTGGGATTCATTCTCACGCTTGTTATTCGTGGGTTTTTACCTACACTTGTTTTCGTGGTTTTGAGCCGTGTTTAGTTACTTACCCTCATGGATTGCGTGTCCATATTTGTGTTCGTGGCCTTGAGCTGCACTTGATTAGTTACCTTCATAGACTATATGTCCATATTTATTATCCGTTATGTTGAAGTCCTATGAAAAGATAAGATTTGAGAATTATTATTTTAAATGGACTCTATTAAACAAATTGCTTTATTACGTACTTAAATTCATTCGAGTAATGATATTTTATATAGTTTCATTCATACTTATGATTGTATGTTATAGATACCAACATTTATTATCATGGTATTATTTAAAGTTACATCTATTTAAATTATTTTCTACATTATTCCATTAAATTTTATGTATGGGACTTTATTTACCGAAAAATTATTTTTGACCTCAAATAGTGCAGATGATCATGTTTCTCCTTCTAAGCAGTGAAGGATTATACTATTGTCTTGAAGTTAAAGCATCACATTGAAAGATTCCGAGTTAATGTAAAATCTTAAACTCGTACATTTATTTTTGTAGCCTAGGTAGGTGCTCCATGTATGCTATAATTAGGATCTTCACCTTATCTAGGTATTGTGTATTTATTATTATGGTGCATACCAAGTTATTGTAGAATTTTCATAAGTAGTCTTACTCTCAAGGGAGACTCTACAGAATTTTCTATAGAAAGCCTATAATTTCTGTAATGTAAATTATAATCATAGTCATTATATATAATGTGTTGCAAACATGCACATATATATATATATATATATTGTATGAAAAATTTTATATATTTAAGATTTTAGGGATGTGGCTTTTTTCATATTCTGGGCTTGTCATATCTTGATTTTTAGGGTATGACAAATATTTTCTAATTAAAATTTTTAGAATCTTTTGAAAAATCGATTGGCTTTGCCTAACATGCATAACTCACCAAGATTGTGTCAATTATTCAAAAATATTTGGTAGCTATAAACCAATGTTTTAAAAAGCGGACCGGACATCAAACCGGAATGAACAACGGGTTATGGTTTAAAGGTTAGATCGATTTGGCCGTTCGGTTAGACCGTTCACATAATAATTAAATTAAAAGATAATATATACATATATAATTATATAAAAATAATTAGTAGCAACAAAATACATCCCAACCAAAAAATTATTAGAAAGAGTTCATTAGCAAGTTAACATTCAACTTTACTCCAAATGACCAATAAACATATTACATAAATATATTTAAAAAAATGTTGGGAGAATTGCTGATAAATACTTTTTTGGCAAATTAATTGCTGAATGCTACCATGGAAGATCTGTTGCATATAACGGAAGATATTTTGCACACAACGAAAGATTGTTTGCACACACAGAAGATGGTTTGAACAAAACGGAAGATCACTTGCACTCTTGGTAGCAATCAGCAATTAATTTGCCCCAAAGGTATTTTTGGGCAATTCTCCCAAAAATGTTTGATAGTTAATTTTTTAAATCCTCATAATATTATTTTTTTACCAGCAAAAATCCTTATAATATTATTTATTTTTTTAAAATAGTCAATATATTACCCCATTAGGTTCTAAATATGACATAGTTGACTTTTTTCAGAGAGTTTAATGAAGCTAAACAAGTTACTTAATCATATTATATATTGTGCATCTTAGATTATATATCAGTCTATAAGCTAAGCAAAATAATTTGGAGAAAAAATAATAAATATAAATATTTTAAAGTAATTTAATTAACTTTCTTAATATTTCCAAAAAACTCAATTTTATTTTATATTTAGGATAAAAGGAAGGAGTATAATATAAATATTTTTTAAGGAAACTTTTGATATTTGTGCTTTGCCTCTATTTTTCCAAAGACATTTTCAAACATATAACAGATTTTGCAAAAAAATTAATATGTATAGTTATAATCTTAATAATGACTTCTTATGCCTATCCTATTAAATGAATAGCCTGTCAAATTAACGTGCAGCAAATGAAGATTTGATTAATGAATCTTGAAAACCGTAATTTGCAATGCCCTGTGCCTCTCTCATGAATGAATAGTCAGTCACTCTATCTCAGTATCTTCTTTTTTTCATTTCCCTTTTGTTTTTTCTCTTATATTTTCGACTTTTTTTTTTCTCCAATCCCACTTACTTTTCTTTGTATGTGTTTCTCTTTCTACTTTCTCAGCATCGTTCCTTTCTGCAGTCATTTGAGCATTTTTCGAGCTATTAGAAAAAGTTTGAAGATCTGAAACTAATTAAGGTTTGGGTTTAACAATCTCTACAACACAGTTCTTTAATCCTTCATCATTTTGTTCGAAACTTGGTATTATTTCCGTAAGTAATTTCTTCATCCATATTTCTCTCTCCTGGTCGTGTCATCATCTTCTTCCATTTGCCTTTTCTTCGTGGAAGTTTGGCCGTTCCCTGTCTGGCTATTAAAAGGTCACTCCGGTTCGCAGCTTAATAGTAGTTCCCAGCTCAAACGCCAGTTTCAAGCAGTTTAAAACAGTTGAACTCTCAAAACGGCAAAATCCATCAAAACGATCAAGCAAACACTCTGGCCGGTTCGATCTGGTTCTTCAAACATTAGTATAAACTGACAATGTTGGAGGAGGTAATTTAATATTCCATTTATTTAGTGCCTAAAATGAAACTATATATCCAATATTTCTCTCTAGCAATTAAATATTAGTTGGTTGTACATAATCCAATGAGTAGGTGTAGGGCCAATACATCATTAAAGTATCTAAATAAGCAATTCTCAAGGAAAAGAACGCTAGGAATCAATGATGACTAATTTATTTTTAATTCTTTTAGACCCATCAGATCAATTATACCGGACGCTACCACAATTATATTTCTCTATGAAAAATCTTAAAAGTAACTGTAGGCGAGACAAAGCATGAGGAAAATATGAAATATTAAAAGTAAGGAATCATCACCTTAATCCCTAGCTGAATCCAATTCTTGCAGATCCAATAGAATGAGGTTGTGACTGTGGATGCACGTATCCGATCGCAATAATCGAATTAATGAAATCTTTGACCTCAGGTGCAGATGTTGGGCATACCCCACACTCAATGATCTCTTCTATTCTTCCACAATCGTCAGGCTTGCAATTGCAACCTTGAACTGTGAATTTAATTTCAACCAATGGATGATAAGTGTTGCTTTGAGCTTCTTTTTTCTTTTCTTTAATTTTCCTTTGTATTTCTGCAGAAGAATGTGAATCATACCAAAGGAAAACATGATCTGACAACGTGAACTCGTTCGATCCCAACGAGCTTTCAGCATCGCAAGCATATTGACCATCAACAAACCATGTGGCATCAACGTATTTTGTCACTGAAGATTCAGAAATGACAGCGCAAAAAATGAGACCGTCGTTATCCCAAGATTGTGGAATCCAACTGAGATCTACAGTTACGAAAGACTGCGGAGTCCTATACATGAACCACTCTGGAACTCTTTCTCCTGGATAGTCCATCACAGCCCAGTTAAAAATGCCTCTACCTATCTCAAGCAGCAATTTTGCCTCGGCAGCTTTGATTGATTGTTGATCCAACTTCATACAATTTGTGAAACTAAAGAACGGAAATGGCTCAACTTCAGCACCATCATAATCTACATATACACGGCCTTCGTTCGTCAAAGGTAAATGAAAGGTCCCAAGGGATAAGCAGTTTGTAGTACACAGTGTTGAGACAGAGGGAGGGAGTTCTGGTAGAGAGTGAAGCCTTTCACATCCATCCAAGAAAAGATCTTGGAGGCTCCGAAGATGCTTGATGCTTAAAGGCAAGGTATCTATATTAGTCCTTGAGAGACGTAACGCACGTAATGATGACAACAAGCTGATGTTGTCAGGCACTTCAAATAATTCACTACAATCAATTAACTCTAGACCTTGCAAAGCACGCATCTCATCAAATATGGAGCGTAGATTTGATGCTAGCTTATTACAACAACTAGCGGAAAGATATCGCAGGTTACGCAGGTCAACCAATTTGTGAAGACTTGTCACACTTTTGCATCTGTCTAGAACCAATGAATCAATTTTTATGAGAGACCCACTTGATGAGCACAAGTAGTCATTGATGGCTGTCCGTGAAAGGTTCAGTTGAAACCGACGATTTTCTGAGGTCACTAAAAATTGAGTCAATCTTGAGCACCCTGTTAGGTCGAGATCAATAAGTGATTTTAGGTGTGTATTGCTTGTAAGGCTGGTAAGGGCTTTGCAATCTCTTAGCCATAAATGACAAAGGCTATGGAGGGATAATATAGATGGATGAACACTTTGTAATTTTGAACAATAATTGAGATTTACTACTTCAAGTTTTTTGGCCTTGGATAAATTTGGGAGCTCAATCAAGTCTTTTGATCCATCGAGTTTAATTTTACTTAAATTCACAAGATCCTGTAAAGATATAAATTCATGGTAAGATTGGTGGCCAAAACAAAAATAAAATACTCCCGCCAATACTTTTTATAAGAATTAACTATTTTGTTGAGAAAATTAAAGCTGTTAAAATTAATCAATGTCTTTACAACTTTCTAAAATTATTATTAATCAATAATCTTTGAAGATATGGTCTTGAAGCCAGTGTGGTTTTTGCAATATAACAGAAATTAATGTAAAGGAGTATCAAATGTCCTAAAAATCAATTGACAATAATTAATAACCAATTATGACAATTTTGCCCCTTATTAACTCGAATATCACACAAGTACATTTAATCCAAAATAACCATAATTCAATGCAATAATGGCTTGAATATATGTTAACTATCCCCAAAATAGCATAGAAATGTATATAAATATTGGGATTCATCAGTTGTGAAAGTCAATAGCATTTTTTAGAATGAGTTATCAATATTTCGTTAAATTTTGTGAGAGGTCTTGTATCAAAGACCGATAGACATTATGAAAAGAAGACTGAAGGAAATGCATAATTAAGATTTTCCAACAACCATGTAAATATAATATTTTCTAAGGAAAAAAATATAAAATTTAATTACCTGAACTCCATCCCATAGTTTTGTCAAATTGCTGTTGGGCATTTCAATTTGAACAAGATTTTCAACCTTGATTAATTCTGATGACATGGACTTTAAAGGGCATGTCAATGATTCAATATATGCCATTCTTTCATGAATTCCAGTCTTGCCTTTTAGATCATCTTTACTTTGATACATACTGCCCAATGTCTGTACGACACATTTAACTATTTCTGTAATTAACTCCATTTCATTCCTGCGCATCATTGGAAAAGTAAGAACGCACCAAATTTGATACCGCTTTATCTATTCAAATTTTTGAACTATTCCTAATGAAATGCAACTTTGAAGAAATGACAATTTTGAAAATTTGTTCTAATAGCTTTCTTGAAAAACATTATTTAGATCACTTAAGCTAGTTAGGTCCAAAAAAACAAAGATCACTTAAGCTAGATATATATTTAGCTTAGTTTTATGACTATGAATGCATCGTTATGTCTACAGTGAGGCGAGGTTTCAGATGAAAATATCATAACAGTAAAGTTGATGGGTCTGGATTGGCTAAGCAAAGTGGTTACCTACTCTCATTATAATTATATCAACTTCCATATTAGAAGCTTATAAAGATTTATTCAATTTAGCCCCATGCATTTAAGAACATGATAAGAGAAAGATTATAATCATATACTCCCTCCGCCATAAATATAAGCTTCAAATGACTAATTTGTATTTATTAAGAAAACGGTTAAAATTAGTTAAGAGCAATAAATATATATATTTTTCCAATTATGCCCTTATTTATATATATAGAGGACAAGTGTGAGAGACAATAAATACAGCCTAAAGGGTAAAATTGGAAAAAACAATAAATGATGAGACAAAAATGAAACAAAACTTATATTTTGGGATGGAAGCTTATATTTATAAGGGATGGAGAGGGTAGTTAATTACCTATCGAAGCTACAATCCCAACTAAACAAATTGGCAGCATGAGCGAGATTCTCCCTCCACTTTTGCAGTTGTTGCTTGTTGATGCTTTTGTGCTCATGTTCTTCAAATGCATGCTGGTAACTTCCTAATTGCTTCCTGACATGTGAAGGATCTACTCTATAGTACACTGGCATAACAAGGCGACCTTCATTTTTGGAGCACTCTAATATTTTTGAAAGCTCCTTCAAGCACCGCAAAAAAGATGCATATTTTTCTGAGAAGATCACAATGAACAGAGTTGAATCTTGAATGGTTTTCTCAAGAGATGGCCATACCCCATCCCCTTTCTTAAGTCTGTAGTCGATGTGCGTATCTATTTGGTTTCTGCAAAGAGCATCATGAAGAAGGCTGATGAAGTTGTAACAGGATTCCTCACCACTAAAGCTAATAAAAACATCATATTTCTTTGGAGGTTGAGATGATGGAGTAGAGGAAGCAGAAGAAGCCATATCAGATTATTTATTTTGATATGCTAAAGAGAATTGAAACTCCTTCAAATGTGATCTAAGAATTATTGGTGATAGGAAAACAAGCAAAGCCTATGGGGAATATAAGGTCGTCTTGGAGTTGATTCGGACAACCAGGCCAATGAAAGAGGAGAATGATAATAAATTAATCCATGCGACGCTTTTTGTTTCCCCTGAATAAAAATGAATTAAAAAAAATAAATCAAACCAAAGCTAGTTTTTATTTTCTAATGTAAGTTCAATATCTACCTGTGAAAATGGAATCTCTTGGACGGCTTTTCAGCATCCGGCTCAATGCCCATGGTTATTGCCTTCTCAGCATCTCAAATAATTAAGAGCGGCAATTAATAATGACCTTTAAACTTCATGAAATGGAACGCAACATTTTAAAAAGGGAACAGGCCTCTCTCGAGTTAATCAAAATTTTATTTTATGTTAACAATCTGATAACAGTGGGAAACAAAAAAGAAAAAGGGAAAAAAACAGTCCAATAAAATATTTTCCCTAATTATAAATCTATGTTCTTCTTCTTCTATTTCTCGAGTATAGTTAGGAGTGTTCAACAAATTGCTGTCCGATGCAAAGCAAATCGGGACGGGATTTTCCCGTCCCGAAACTTTCGGGTGCGGGAAAAATTCGGGATCGGGATCACAAAAGTTAATGTTTTTTTTAGTAATTTGACTATGAAAAAAGCTATTTTGACCATAATACCCACACACTCCTTAATTATTTTATCAAAATCACTTTTTTCTCATAATCAACTTTGCTCAGAATCTATTTTTCAAAAGCTAATCAAAACCCAGGTTCAGGAACCCGGACCGGACCAGCTGGTAGATCGGTCCAGTCTGGGTTCCTATTTTTTTAAAAAAAATTATTTTTATTTTTCCTTTATAATTTCATACTATAAGCCTAAAATCTTCAATTTCTCACCGGTTTGGTCCCGGTTTAGCTCCGGTTTGGTCCTGGTCTGACCTACTGACCCTTAACCCAGTACTCTGACCGATTCAATATCCGATCCGGATTTTAATACCTTGATCAAAATCCAGGTTCAGGAACTCGGACCAGACCGCCTGGTTTAGCCCAGAAACCGGCGAACCGGCTGGTAGACCCGTCCGGGTTCCTATTTAATTTTCTTTTTAAATTTTTCCTTTATAATTTCATACTATAAGCCTAAAATCTTCAATTTCTTACCGGTTTGGTCCTGATTTAGCCCCGGTCTAACCCACTGACCCTTAATCTAGTACCCCGACCGGTTCAATACCCGGTCTAGGTTTTAATACCTTGATCAAAACCCAGGTTCAAGAACTCAAAAACCAGACCGGCCGATCCGGCCCGAAAACCGGTGAACCGGCCAGTAGATCGGTCTGGGTTCCTTTTTTTTTTTTAATTTTTCCTTTATAATTTCATACTATAAGCCTAAAATCTTCAATTTCTCATCGGTTTGGTCCCGGTTTGGCCCCGATTTAACCTACTGACCCTTAACCCAATACCCCGACCGGTTCAATACCCAATCCAGGTTTTAATACCTTGATCAAAACACACTCTAAGAACAAAACAAATATAAAAACTAATAAATATATTGATTGATTGATTGTGAGAGAGAGAGAGAGTAGTCAAAATGTCAAATATACTTTACCTTATTTATAAGTCTTTTTTGAGAAAAATTTTGTTCCTTGTTATAAGTCCATTTTTAGAATAATAAATGTAATTTTTATAATTTTGTCTCTACTAATTGCAATAAATAAAAAGAATTTATTCATGTCGATTCTTAGAATTATTCATATATAAGGGTAAAATTGAAAATTTAGTTTATAATTAATTAATTAATTAGCTCTTCTTAATATATAAAAATTAATTAATTAAAACTTATAAATAGGATGAGAGTACTGCGAGACTATGAAAATGGAATCTCATGGATCACTTTTCAGCATCAGGCTCAATGCACAAGGTTATTGCCTTTTCGACATCTCAAAAAGTAATTAAGAGCCGCAATGAATAAGGACCTTTAAACTTCATGAAATGGAACCTAACTTGAACAGAGTTGAATCTTGAATGGTTTTTCTCAAGAGATGGCCATACCCCATCCCCTTTCTTAAGTCTGTAGTCGATGTGCGTATCTATTTGGTTTCTGCAAAGAGCATCATGAAGAAGGCTGATGAAGTTGAAACAGGATTCCTCACCACTAAAGCTAATAAAAACATCATATTTCTTTGGAGGTTGAGATTATGGAGTAGAGGAAGCAGAAGAAGCCATATCAGATTATTTATTTTGATATGCTAAAGAGAATTGAAACTCCTTCAAATGTGATCTAAGAATTATTGGTGATAGGAAAACAAGCAAAGCCTATGGGGAATATAAGGTCGTCTTGGAGTTGATTCGGACGACCAGGTCAATGAAAGAGGATAATGATAATAAATTAATCCATGCGACGCTTTTTGTTTACCCTGAATAAAAATGAATTAAAAAAAATAAATCAAACCAAAGCTAGTTTTTATTTTCTAATGTAAGTTCAATATCTACCTGTGAAAATGGAATCTCTTGGACGGCTTTTCAGCATCCGGCTCAATGCCCATGGTTATTGCCTTCTCAGCATCTCAAATAATTAAGAGCGGCAATTAATAATGACCTTTAAACTTCATGAAATGGAACGCAACATTTTAAAAAGGGAACAGGCCTCTCTCGAGTTAATCAAAATTTTATTTTATGTTAACAATCTGATAACAGTGGGAAACAAAAAAGAAAAAGGGAAAAAAACAGTCCAATAAAATATTTTCCCTAATTATAAATCTATGTTCTTCTTCTTCTATTTCTTTTGAGTATAGTTAGGGGTGTTCAATAAATTCCCGTCTCAATCCCAAGCAAATCGGGACAGGATTTTCCCTTCCCGAAACTTTTGGGTTCGGGAAAAATTTGGGGTCGGGAAATTTGAAGTCGAGATTGGGAATGGCATTTCCCGATCCCGAATTTTTCCTAATCCTGAAATAATAGACATTTGTAACATATTTTTTTTAGTTGTTTAGGTAAAGGGCCAAAGGCCTATTTCGGCCCAGTCATGAACATGACAAGCAAGCCCAGATGCACTGGCTCATCAGTCATCGCACTTCTAGCCAAAAAAAAAAAATCAGTCATCACTTTCACCGACACTCGACCCGCACCAGACGGCAGACACATTCGGAAATTGGACTCATCACTCATCATTTCACTCTCGCTCTCTTAGACCTAAGTCTCGCTCTCAGACTTGAGCCTCAACCATAAATCGACACAATCCCAACTCCCAAATTCGAACCCCTTCCCCCGTCGGCGTTGGCATCCTAGCTCTCCCTCTTCCTGACAATCGACGGAGACGGTGCTGCCCTGTCCTGACGATGCTCATCACCTCACTGCCTGACGAACAGCGGTGGCAAGGTGCTCCCCTGCTCTGGTCGGTTTTCCCCTATCTTCTCCAAATCCCTAGCTTCTAAATCTCATCGTCCAGCACTCAAGCTCTGTAAGGTATCTAATTTCCATTGATGTTGCCTGCACTCAAGCTCTTGTTGTAACTCTCTGAAATTGTAATACTAGTTTCAGCCCAAAAAAAATAGTTATCTATTTGATTTCTTTCTTAAATTGTAACTCTTAGGTGCTAGAAAATCTTGTTCAATTTCTGAGTTATAGACTGTGGGATAAAATGTGTAGAAAAAAGGGGGTTATAAATGTTTTAGTTAGGGTTAAAGTTTCAGAACATTATCACTCATAGGGGTGTTCAGGATCGGGACGGTATCGGAAAATGTCATTCCCGATCCCAATCCCGAGAAGGGTTGGGGAATGATTTTCATTGCCGATCCCGAAAATCGGGAAATTTCGGGATCGGGAATTTCCCAATCCCAAATTTGCTTTTTTTTTTAAAAAAAAAAATCTCTATATTGAAATTTTTGTTGTGTTTCCTTTAGTCTAATATTAATATATAATTTTTCTAATATCATATTGTACCAAATAAGTCTAATATAAATATATAATTAGTTCAATATATGCTTAAAGTTGTCGATTCAGCTGTAAAAAGAACAAAGACAAGAACAAAAAATTAGAATTATTTAATAAATAATAAATAAAATTAACTAACTAAACTAAAAGAATAGATATTACCTTAAGGGTGTTAGGGATTTTCACATTTTATTTTTTACATTTGGTCTTATTTTCTTAAATATTTTTAAAAAATATACATGTGTATATATATATATTTTCGGGATCGGGAAAAAGTCAGGATCGGGAAGTCCCATTCCCGATCTTGATCCCGATCCCGAAATTTTTGGGACGGGATTTTTCCGTCCCGATTTTCTCGGGATTGGGACGGAAAGGTCGGGACGAGAAATTGTTGAACACCCCTAATCACTCACTCGAAGAGGGGTGTGTGTTTGATTGGCTAGCTTGTTATATTTGAATCTAGAAATAGAAATTAATGTTAAGGTTACATCGCTGAAATTAAGAAACAAGAGGTGGGATCATCTATTATGTTTGTTCCTGGGAGAAACGACTATGTGTGGATTCTGATGTTTTAGAACTTTTTATTGAAGCTGTTGTTTTCAGAAGTGAATGCTCTGCCTGGATGAGTCATTGTAATTGTATGTTGTGAAAGCTCAATGATAAAAGACTTGATCAAGACAATGGATGTTTCCCAATTTTCTTTGTTTGTTCCTTTTCTTTTCAACAACTCCATCAATATGTATGCATGTGATTAATTACCAAAGGTCTCATGCCCAAAGGTTTGGGAGTTCGGGAAAATCCTGATCCCAAGCTCAGGAATTCTCGTCCCGTCGGGACAGGAAATTCTCGGGATCGGGAATGAAATTGCTTCCCGAAGACTATTCATTAGCAATCGAAATCCTGATCTCGAACACCCCTAAATACAGTAGGCAAGCCAAGCTTGAAAGATGAAAACAAAAGCTAGGCTACAACATCTAGCTAGCAGTAATTCTCATAAGCAAAATCTTTGTTCCTCTTTGCTCTCTCTCAACTCTCATGTCGCTTAAACCCATGACCATGTGGGCAAGTAATATGTTCCTTTCAATCAGCCAACCTGACACTCGAACATTGACAAGGTCTTTGTTCTTCCAAAAACACAAACAAGGAAACATTGAAATTGAGTTTATGGTGTTATTTCTTTCAAGTTCTATCCTCATTCAAATGCCATCATTGGAGAGTATATTTTTATTAAGTAAGATATTTAATGTGTATTCTTTATAACAGGTATTTTAGGAAAAAAATGTTTTACTCCCTTTTTCATTTTATAAAATGTCTTCTAGAAGGTATTTTTGGTCATTTTTATAAGACGTTTAAAATGTTTAATAAACATTAAATATTTTTTTTCATGTGTAGGTAGTGAGAGAGAGGGGGTAGAAATTAATATGATGTTAGGATTTAGTATGCATTTGGACAAACTTATATCCGATACATTAGTTCCATTCAACCGGTTCCCCTATGAGAAAATGACATCTGGGACTTTTAACATGTCATAATTAACACCGTTGCTTTCCTATCTCCATTATCGATTTACTTACTGTAAGCCATTGCTCTGGCAGCGCCTAGGGTTATTTATATGAACTCCATGGAAATTTCCCCCATTTTTTTTGTTGATTCAATACTTATCAAGCATAAATATAATCTTATGGTCCAAAAATTAATTATCAAAGATAAGTACGACTCTTATATTTCAGGCAATCTCATATTCTGTTTCTGAGAACCATTGATAACCAGAAAAGCCTAAGCAAGAATTGTTAGTTCAACCAAACCAAATCAGTAATAATTCACAACTACTGCAACAAAATAATGCCGAAAAAGAATTGCTTGCCTTCATTCTCTTATCCCGACATATAAAAGAAAGAAAACACAAAAGAAACATGAAGAAAAAATGGTAAAGAGTGCCAAAAAAAAGTTCCTCGAGGATGGACAATAATCCTGTAGGATGAATTACAATTTTCTGATCCACCACTTACTTTCCATGATTAGAAGCTTTTTATTGTGAATTATTAAGGGACCAGTTCATCATAATCTGCCATGGCAATCCACATCTGCGTTCAAGAATTTAAAAAAAGGAAACTCATGCGTTTCCCTAATTATCCCACATGATTGATAGTCGAGTTTCCCTAATTTAATTACTAGCCTCTTCCAAGGTCAAGCAATTCTATAATTAATTGCTAATCCAATATATTCCTATATGAATTTAAGCAATTAATAATGCATTAAGATTTATGAAACTCAATAAAACTACATAACTCATACAAATATATTCTTATTTCATATACAAGTTATGATTTTAATTATAGAATCTACACGCATGCATCTCCTTTCGGTCTCAACATACATATTTAAATCATTCAAAAGATGGTCAATCAATTGAAAGCATTAATAACAATAATTAAAACTCAATCATGAAGGAATAATTAAAACTAGATTTAATAAATTAAGATTCAATTCGTCATTAGTAAGCTATATCATCACCCTAGGAAAATAAAAATTTAGCTCATGATTAAATTAAAAACAAAACCAAAATAAATTAAAAACTTCATAAATATTACAAGAAACTCAATTATTAAATTCTAAAACACAAAGATACAACTACAAGATACATGAAAATGAAAAAATCTAGCCTTCTATATATGAGGTAAAACCTTCTATGTAGGTGGCAACCTATACCATCCATAATGGAGGACTACCTAAGTCTTCCATAGAGGAGGTAAAACTTTTCATGTAGAAGGCATGCAAGAAGCAAATACAATGCATAAAATTAACTCTAAGATGGTGTGTTTTCTTATGTGTTGAGCTCCTCTATTTATAGATGAAGGAAGCGCAAAAATTTCCAAGAAAATTAGACATACATATTGACCTTAAGCTTCCAACATTGACCTTGTAATTGCCAAACTTATTGATTGCTGCCTAATTTTGACATTCAAGACGGTGGAATTTCAACATGTGATTCATGAAAGTTGTAGCTCTAGATCTTAGTTTGAAAACCCAACTAGAAGCTTTCCATTTCGATATTTGCAACTCAAGTTATGGTCAAATTAGTGGGCAAAGGTCAATCAGGGATAAATTCATATCCTCAACTTCCAAGCAAAATTCGAAACCATTAAATGCAGAACTGGGTTTTCGGTTCAACATGAAAGTTGTAGAGCTTTTTCTTAGCTTTTTATCTATAGAAAGAACGTCCTAATCCGACATCTAGAGCTCTACATATTGCCTAAAAACCGAAACAGGGTCAAATTTAATATTTTTCAAGAAATTCTATTTTATGCCAAAATCATTATTTATTTATCAATTACACCCAAATTCATTAAATTAAGCTCAAATGTCATCCATAAAGATATCATATAAGGAAAAATAAATATGCAAATATTTTACTTATCAAATTCCCCCACATTTAACTCTTGAACGTCCTCGGACAACAAGAAGTAACTAATAAGTACTTCCAATAAAATCAGAAGTATCAAGTCGTAAGCAAGAACACAATTGTAAAATAAAGAAATCATAGTATTCATGAATCAACAAAAATATAAAATGGTAACTTTATTTGAAAATGAATGAACCGAGTTCGTAATTGTAACACATTCTCTCAATCTCTCAAGTGTTTAAAGGTAAGTGCTTTGCTCAAATTCAATCGAAAAAATTGCACTACCATAAGCTTGCTAAAAATCTCAATCTCCACTACCTAATTCACATGCATAATTCAAATTAAAAGAACTTATTGAGGGTTGTAATGAGGTTAAGGTAAAAGGAATGTAAAATATGATATGAAGGGCTATATTTAAGAAATTTAATAGAGCAATTAAAAAAAATGGGCTACTTATGAATAAATTTATTTCATCACAATAACCTACAATTCGAATACTTAATATATTTTTTCTTCTTTTCTTTTTCTTTTTCTTTTAATTCTGCAATTCTAAAGTTGATGATATATACAACCCACACTTATCAAAAGCCCATTTCACAAGAATTTCAAATGCTCTGCTAATCTACCAAATGAGGTAAAAGCACTTGATATATCATTAAAACACATGTTAATGGGTTGAGAACAAAGAAACAATCAATTAGGCTTAAAGGGGTTTACCAACTGTATAATTGCAAGGTTGGCTATTTGACTCTAGCTAAAGAAAATGAATGCCTTTATCATTTTTGAATGTGCATGTGAAATATAATTTTAATAAGATTTAAATCAAGTTCTAGAGTGATAACTTAATAGGTAAATATCACACACAAGAGAAATAATCATTATTGATCAAATAGGTTCAAAAGCTCACGGTAAGGGGTTTTTAAACTCAACTCATTTAATCTCAAAATTTATCACCAATTGCAACAAATAGTTGTTCATTCATGCTATGAAATCTCTAAATTTAATTGATCCATACTTAAAACTTATATACTTCTTAAGATCATTACAAAGCACCTAAACAGGATGAATTTTTTTTACTTTTCCTCTTTTTTTTTAAGAAGGAATAAAAACACGCAACTAATAAAATACGTCTCAAGAGTTAAGAATAATTCCTTACTCTGCCATTATTTTCACACCCCATTCATCTAATGGTTTTTACTAACTAACTAACTAATTGTTTTTTTACCTACTTCCCCCTAACCTAAATTAGACATTGTCCTCAATGTCTTCAAGAACTTATAGAAAGTTTTTTTTTTAAACATAAACACACAATAAAGTAAACCAAAATGCTAAGAGTAAAACCAAAAGATTAAGGAGAATTACAACCAAAGAGTGGTATCTGGATCCTGCTTCTCATTGCTATCTGAAGATTACCTACCTATTTGCTTGACTACTAGATCTGGTTTAGGTTCATTGGTTTGCAGTTGATCGAGCAGCTGATCAGCAATTGGTGTAGAAATTATGGGGTGAAGAGTCGATTGGGGTATGAATCCTATTTCCATAGCATGATAAAAAACAGATCATCATAAAAGCCATTAACATTTAACAATCATAATGAATTTTTGTGAAAGTTTAACTTAGCCCAATATGCAATGTTAGAAATCCCATCCAACGTTTCTAAACCACTAGATAGAGCGATGAAAGCTTGAGCATGGTAGGACATTCGTCCTATTTGTTCAAACAAGCTTGAAACATGTAACTCTCGTCCTAAGTAAAAGATATGATCTTCCAACTCCTTCATCCTTACACTTAAACACTTACTTATATTAATGGATGTAGAAATGACCACACTTCCCCTTAGGCCTTGGATGCCTCCCTCGTATACAAAGTTGATTTTTCTGGCAGCTAATTCAATTCAAAGTTCTTTTGTTGCAGTGATAAACTCTCAATCCTTTTCCGAATCAGTGTCACAAAAAATGCAGATAGATGTAAATCTATATTTTTGTGTGATACCATTTTTCTCTTCTTTTCTCTTGGACATTTTGTGTTTACAAGTGGAAGAGTGCATATATACAAGTGAAGAGTGCATATATACAAGAGGAAGAGTTCTATATATAATACTAAAACAATGACACCCAAATCATGCAAATTACATATTTTTCAAAAAAGTTTGAAAAAAATTACTAACATGTATGACTGGTAGACCATCACATGAAGAAATTAAACAAAATGAGTAAAGAAAGTCAAAATTTACTGAAAAGATAAGACAAATTAGACAAAAGCAAGTTTATGTACAGTAGTTGTGATTTTGGCTCACATCTTCCTCTGGTTTTACATCTAGTAACGACTTAAACGCTTTATATGAATCAAGGATTTGCTTCTCATCCAGTTTTCTTTTAAACTGGCAAACAAGGTCTTTTAATGTCAGATTCCCAAGACAATGACGCTCTTTTTCTTTATTGAATATGTCCATTAAATCAAGAAGAATACAATGAACATCACCACTCGGATGCATCTCAAGAGTTTGAATGATATCATTCAATGAGTCCTTACTTAATCCATCCTTTATGAATTTAATTTTATCTTCTCGATTTATAGAAACCATACCTTTTCTCCTACAGCGCTGATCACATGTCCACCTTGCACATTTATGGCAGACCTTCATTTTTTTAGCTCTTCTCTTTTTGGAGTAAGAACTTCTTCCCATTCCTGGTATAGGTTTAATCATTAACTTATGAATCTTACCTGCTAGATGTACCTTAGCTTCAATGATCTAGCGTATATCCTCTGGAAGGCTCAAATGTTTAAATATCTTTATTCTTTCAAGTCGACAGCTATAGATCTTCCTGAGCACATCTTTGGGGAGAGTGGGGAACCTATTTTTAAGCTTTGTAAGAGATTCCTCCATGTTAACTTGAAATGAAAATGATGAAAACTAAAATTCTCAATGCATTGTAGAGTGCTTTAGTGAGTAAGAAAAAGAAATGAGTAAGGAAAAAAGTTTTGGTTGCCTCCCAAATAGCCGCCCTTCTTTAACGTCTTTAGCTGGACAAAAACCAAACCAATTGGCTTTTTTTTCTTATTTTATATATATATATATTAGAAGGAGGGCTTACCTGTTGGTTCCTCAAATGTGATGACAGTTTTCAAAGTGTTGAGTGCACCATTATTATACTCTTTTAACCTTTGCCCTTTCACTTTAAATTTTTGATCACCATCTTGAATCTCTACGGCTTCATATGGCCATACTTGAATCACAGTAAAAGGTCCTGACTACCTTGATCTTAGCTTTCCTAGAAAAAGCTTTAACCTTGAGTTATATAAAAAGAACTTTTTATCCCTGTGTGAACTCCCTCCTCAAAATTCTTCTATTATGCCACATTTTTGTCTTCACCTTGTACAACTTGATATTTTCATAAGCTTGTCTGAATTCTTCAAGCTCATTTAGTTGGAGAAGTCTCTTCTCACTAGCTGCCTTCAAGTCAAAATTTAAGGTTTTTATTATCCAATATGCTTTGTGCTCCATTTCTATTGGAAGATGGCATGCTTTTTTATAGACCAATTGATATGGGGATGTACCAATTGGTGTTTTGAAGGCAGCTTTATAAGCCTAAAGTGCATCATTTAATTTTTGTGCCCAGTCCTTCCGACTGGAATTCAATATCTTCTCTAAAATCTATTTCAGTCCCATATTTAAGATTTCCACTTGCCCGCTAGTTTGTGGATGATATGGAGTTGCAACCTTATGAGTTACTCCATATTTAGCTAACATTGATTGGAGCTGTTAGTTGCAAAAATGCCTTCTTCCATCACTGATAATAGCTCTAGGTACTCCAAATCTTGTAAAAATATTTTTCCTTAGAAACTTCACAACCACTCGAGAATCATTTGTAGGAGAAGCAACAGCTTCAACCCACTTAGAGACATAGTTAACATGTACTAAAATAAACTGATTGCTAAAAGAGGATGGAAAAGGCCCAATAAAGTCAATCCCCCATACATCAAAAAGCTCAACTTCTAAGATGTTGGTTAAAGAAGCTTCATGTCTTCTTGAGATATGCCCATTCTTTGACATCTGTCACAGGTTGCCATAATTTTGTGGGCGTCCTTGAAGAGTATGAGCCAGTAAAACCCAGATTGAAGGACTTTAGTAGCAGTTCTATTTGCTCCAAAATGACCACCATATAGGGATGAAAGACAATGATTTAAGATGCTGGTCATTTCTTCTTTAGGAACACATCGCCTGATAATTCAATCTGGGCATTGTTTGTATGAAAATGGATCCTCCCAAAAGTAATGCCTTACATCAACCAGAAACTTCTTCTTTTGCACTTAAAAGTTCATAAGGTATTACTCTACTTGCCAAATAATTCACAAAATCAGCAATACCAAGGGGTGGGTTGTGATTGCATGATAAATAGTTGCTCATATGGGAAATTCTTCTTGATTGGTGATTCTCGCTTTTGTTTAGATGGCTCTAATTGAGAAAGATGATCTGTAATGAGATTCTCGGTCCCTTTTTTGTCTTTGATTTCTAGGTCAAATTCTTGTAGCAGAAGTACCTATCTGATCAATCTGAGCTTTGCATCTTTCTTCTCAATCAAATATTTGATTTCTGAGTAGTCCGTTCATACAATGACCTTTGACCCGATCAAGTAAGCTCTAAATTTATCAATGCAAACATTACTGCTAGGAGCTCCTTTTCTGTTGTTGGATAATTTAGCTGTGTGTCTGAGAGTGTCCTATTAGCATAATAGATGGCATGAAAGACCTTATCTCTTCTTTGGCCTAAAACAGCTCCAACTGTATAATCACTTGCATCACACATCATTTCGAATGGAAGTTTTCAATCTGGAGCAATGATAACTGGTGCAGAAGTCAAGGCACTTTTTAGAGTTTGGAAAGTTGATAAGCACTCCTCATTAAACACAAAGGAAGTGTTTTTCTTTAATAGCATGCAAAGTGGCTTTGTGATTTTTAAGAAGTCCTTGATGAATCTTCTATAGAAACTTGCAGATCCTAAGAAACTCTGAATGCCCTTAATTGAAGATGGAGGTGGTAGTTTTTCAATTGTTTCAATCTTGGCTCGGTCCACTTCAATACCTCGATCAAATGCCTTGTGACCCAGCATGATTCCTTCTTTCACCATGAAATAACACTTCTCCCAATTTAGAACTAAATTTATCTCCACACAACGTTGCAAGACTTTTACTAGATTTGAAAGACAATGATTAAATGATTCTCTAAAAACTGAGAAATCATCAATGAACACCTCAATGAACATTTCCACCATATATGAAAAGATCGTCATCATACTCTTTTGAAATGTTGCTGGTGCATTACATAGACCAAATGACATCTTTCTAAAGGTAAAGGTACCATATGGATATATAAAAGTTGTTTTCTCTTGATCCTTTAGTCCAATTGTAATTTGATTATGTCCTGTGTACCCATCCAAAAAACAATAATAAGCTTTCCTAGCTAGTCTGCCATCATTTGGTCTATAAATGACGGAGGGAAGTGATCTTTTCTCGTAGCTTTATTGAGTTTTCTGTAGTCGATGCACACTCTCCATTCAGTCACCGTTCGTTTTGGAATCAGTTCATTTTTCTCATAATGCACCACTGTCATTCCACCTTTCTTTGGCACAACTTGAACTGAACTTACCCATTGACTATCAGAGATTGGGTAGATTATTGATAAGTAAAATAATTACATATTTATTTTTCCTTATATGATGATTTTGTGGATGATATTTAAGCTCAATTTAATGAATTTGGGTGTAATTAATAAATAAATAATGATTTTAGCATAAAATAGAATTTTATGAAAAATAATAAATCAGATCATTTTCAGTTTTCAGGCAATATCTGGAGCTCTAGATGTCGGATTGAGATGTTCTTTATATGGACAAAAAGCTAAAAAAGAGCTCTACAACTTTTATGTTAAGGCCAAAACTCAGTTCTATTTCCAAGGGTTTCAAATTTTGCTTGGAAGTTGAAAGCGGAAATTATCTTCCATTCCACCAGTTATTCCATCCACCATTTCACCAACTTCAATTCATCTACCATTCCATCTTCCTTTTTAACCTACTACTTCATTTACCACCCCATTTTCATTTTCACCTACTACTTCATCTACCACCTCATCTTCATTTTCATCTACTACTTTATCTACCACTTCATCTACCATACTCCATTCTTTCCTATATATAGCCATCCTCTCCCTCACATTTAACACACTATTTCATATCCATTACTTTCCTCTCTTCTCCATATACACCATCTTAGAGTAGTTTAATGCATTGTATTTAATTCTTGCATGCCTGCTATACGGAAGGCTTAGGTAGTCCTCTTTTATGGATGGTATAAGTTACCATCTACATGGAAGGTTTTACCTCCTAAAGAGACGGCTAGATTTTCTCCATTTTCATGCATCTAGTTGTTGTATATTTATGTTTTAGAATTTAATATTCAAGTTTTATGTCATGTTTATGAAGTTTTTAATTTAATTTATTTTTGTTTTTAATTTTATCATATACTAAACTTTCATTTTTTTAGGGTGATGACGTATCTTATTAATAACAGATTGAATCTTAACTTATTAAATCTAGTTTAAATTTCTCCTTCATTATTGAGTTTTAATTATTGTTCTTAATACTTTTGATTGATTAGCCACCTTTTGAATGATTTCAATATGCATGTTGAAACCGGAAGGATATGCTTGTGTATAGATCCTACAAATTAAAACCATGACTTGTATATAAAATAGGAATATATTCATATGAGTTGTGTAGTCTTAATGAGTTCCATAAATCTCAATGCATGATTAATTGCTTAAATTCATATAGGAATATATTGGATTAGCAATTAATTATAGAATTGCTTGATCTTGAAAGATGCTAGTAATTAAATTAGGGAAATTCGGCTATCAATAATGCGGAATAAATTGGGTTAAAATAGATAAGTGATTCAATCCAAAATTTGTTAAGTGAAATTTGACTCCTAGGACTTTTTCTCATAATTGTTTCATATCATTTTCATTCATGTTTAATCATTTTTAATTTTGTAATCCCATTCACCAACTAATTGATCAATTAAATACAGTTAAAATTACTCATTTTGGTACTTAGTGATCAATCATTGAAGGAACGATACTTAACTTACTTCTATATTACTTATTTACGATAGTATAAACTTACACTTTTTAATTAACCATTTACACCCGTAACAGTCCGTTTACTCTCTGTCAATGTGTCTCACCCTGAAAAAGACAATGGCACTAGAAGGGATTGAGATACAATCTCAGAACTTTTACCATCTTCCTCTTGTTTGCCCTGTCATGAACCGTTGAACCTAGGACAACAGCCATGTATCACCCTTGGTTACTCCTCATTTTTTTCCATTCCGCAATTTACATTGAGTCACAGCTGTTGGTATTGTAGACGCTACATTTTTTGGCCACCATACCTTATCTGTCAAAGCCTCGAGGAGCTTCTTGAAGGAGTCGTTTGGATATAGATTTGATGTTATAACTAAAAATATCATTCAAAGAGTCATCCAAAATAAACTTAAAAATTTGAACCCATTGAGAATAGAAAAATAGGAACTTGGTGAGCAAAGCGAAATTTCAAATGCAATAAAGAAAAATAACAAAAGTAGCAGAGAACCCATAGTTCCAAAATACTACCTCCGGTCCTAAATATAGGACATAGTTTGTAGTATAAATTACACTATAAACTATGCCCTATATTTAGGACCGGAGGAGTACCTCAACCAAACCCCGGATGATGAAATAGAAAGGGAAATTGCAAGAAATAGAGGCAAACACATAGAAGAGGGGAAGGAGAAAGAGAATGCCTCGACTTAGTAGGCTAGAGTGTCAACGCCAGAGAATACACCCACAACGCATCAGTGATGAAGGCAAGTGCGTGAGGGGGCGATGACAGAGCAAGCAAGAAGAAGACAGTAGAGGCTCAATCTAGTCCGGTGCCGTCCTCTACGACACTGTGATTGACGAGGGAGCAAACAAATGTTTAGGGGAGGGGTGAAATTGAACCAATATTAATAGATTAGGGTAAAAATTGCACCCATTAATATTAATATTATAGGGTGTTGATTGCACCTAATAAAATAGTCCAGGGTGTTAGACGCACCTTTACCTTTAAATTAAACTTAAATTGGAATAATTTTATCTTTGTATCTATGTGGAATTAACCTTAATGTTATTAAGTCATTGCATAGTTAACAATAGATGTGAAAAACATTGTTAGTTCGTTCTGCACTGAATTTTCTTATGGCTAAAGATTTATATGATATGCCCACAATATAAAAGAAGGTAAAACACTAGTACAAAATTGCTTTTTTAGACCGCTACATTTAGATCGGTTATAATGGATAAGGTTTAAAAAAGATAACCGGTGGCAGTTTTGTAATTATAAAGAACTTGTAAGACCGATTTTTAAAATATGCGGTCTAAAATAAATTATTTAGACCGGTTATTAAAAAAACCGGTCTAAAAAGATAAAAAAATAAAAAAAAATTGAAAGTTTTTAGACCGGTTATTCAAACAACCGGTCTAAAAAGATAAAAAAAATTAAAAAAAAAATTTTTTTGGAAAGTTTTTAGACTAGTTTTCACTAATAACCAGTCTTAAAAATGAAATCTTTTAGACTGGTTGTTTTTTAAACCGGTCTAAAATATTTTTTCTCTCATTTTAAGACCAGTTATAATTCACAACCGGTCTTAAATATATTCCCAAATCTCCTCCCGCGCTTTAATTGAACTCTGCGCTTAAAAGATATTCCCAGATCTCAACATTTTCACTTCCTTTTTTTTTTTTGGTGAAACAAAGAGGCAGAACGCCAACTACTCTGCGATTCTTTGAGGGAAGCATTGTCCCACACAGTCATCTTTCAAAAAATTTTCAACCTCCAGCGGTGGTTTGCACCAATCCAGTCTTCCGCTACACATCCTTAAGCTGATGGCCGCCAACTCATTCACTAATCCCTCATAGTAAGTGGAATGTTTTCACTCTTTGCTTTTCCATATAAATGATTTCCCCAAATCTCATATGTTTCCACTCTTTGATTTCCAAATCTCAATGTCTCATGATCTTCGTTGAAGTCATTGGCCGCCTCAGTTTTAATGAAGGCGCCAAGTACAACAAAGGGCTACCTCCGCCCTACCCCAACGGTGAAGACGGCGTCGACGACACTCCACTGCTCCCTCGACGGCGACCTCTTCAACATCTTCAACCTGAGGGTCCTCTTCATCCGACTGCTCGGGTGACTCCACCAGGTTCGGCTTCGACCCGCCGCCACCGTCCCCATTTTCATGGTTAGAATGAAAGGTGAGAGAGTTCCATCCTCCTCCGAAGCCAGGCGATGATCGACACTTGGTGAAAAAGATCTTTTAGATGTTTTTGGATTCATTCTGGGATTCATTTGGGCAATTTCTGGATTCATTCTGGGATTTTTTTTAAAAAATGGAACTTTTAGACCGGTAGTAGTCACAACCGGTGACACTTTTAAGACCGGTTGTAATAACCGGTCTAAAAAGTGACAGACTTTTTAGACCGGTTGTATCAAGATCTGATCTAAAACCGGTCTAAAAAGTCATTTTTCTATTAGTGAAACTGGCAATGACTGTTATTTCCTGATTATTTTATCTACTTCATTTTATACCTTGTTTATATGATTTATATATCTTTCAGGTCGTATGATAAATATTTGTTTTGATTTAACATGCTGAAGATTGTATCATGTCCTCTTCAAGTGTGCTGTTTGGTGATGATCCTATTTATAGTATCTTTCAGCTTCGAGAGATAACTCCTGTAGAACCTTTTTTTTCCCCCTTCAAACATGCGCTCGCGCCCACACAAAAACAGCTTAAAACATCAACTACTTGAAAACATCAAATACTTAAAAACAACTTAAAAAACAACAACAAAAAATTAACAAGTATGTAGAACATAATCATTAATGTCAGCACTCAAAATCTTCAATAGATTTGGTGGAGGTATGATGATCCAACAGGAGGACATGACCCTTCAGTGAAGTTTTAACAAGCCAGTTAGCTATCTTATTTGCTTCCTCTGAGGACAGGGAAGTAGATGTAGAAGAACTTAGTTTTGCTTTACTTTGATCGATGATGGAGCTAAGAAAATTTAACTCAGATCAAAGCCTTTCTATTGTAACGACATTTCTTCAATTGTAGCCACTAATATATATATATATATATATATATATATAACAAATTAAACCATTTCAAAGTGTTTGAGAGTTGAGACTAGCTCTTTCACTACTCGACCAAGATTGAATCTTTTGAAAGTGACATGATCGTGTGTGTGAGATAACGCATTTATTTCCAAATTAAGTTGCATTTCTTTGTGGTGCTATATATACTTCTCAAGAATCACTACTAGAAAAAAAAAGGGTTAAGAGGTAGTTTTACTATGGAAGTTTTCATTTAGAGGTAATTTTGTTTTGGAAGTTTCTAAAATGGAGTAATTTTGCTCTGACCGTTATTTCAATTAATTTTGACCATTAGTTAACTAAATATACTGAGCTAGTAATTCACATGTCATTCATGTCATTTTTGTTAAGGTGCAAATTTGCGTTGGAAGTTCATGCACTAGTGGAAAAATCAATTTTAAGACCGGTTAAAAATGGCATTTTAGACCGGTTCCGGATCCGGTCTTAATACAGCTGGTCTTAAAAGTCTGCTACTTTTTAGACCGGTTAAGAAACAGGTCTTAAAAATCATTTTTTAGACCGGTTTCTCGAAGACCAGGTCTTAAAAGTTCAGACTTTTTAGATCGGTTGTTTAAAAACCGGTCTAAAAGTTTTTTTTTCAAGACTTTTAAAACCGGTTATTTTAACAACCGGTTTTAAAAGTGACATTTAAAAAAAAATAAATAGGGCTTTTTTTTTATTGGAAGGATTTTAAAATCATCCCAATCTATAAAAAAAGTACCCTAATTTTTTACTATCATATAATTTTAAGTAAGCTATGACAACCGTAATTAATTAAATAATGAAAAACAACAACTCATAAGATAAAAAATTGACAATAATTAAGGCCACAGCTTGCCTGAAGGTAGCTGCAACAGTATTGTAAAACAATTGCAAAAAAACATGTATAGACACACAAGATATTAGTATCTCAAAGAATGCAAGGCAACTGATGAAGAATGCCATATTAATAGACAAATGGCTACACTAAGAAAAGTTAGTTGATGCTCAATATAATATTATCTTACTTCTACACACTATCAGAAAACCGAGGGTTTTCATGAAGCCTAAGATAGATACCAAGAGCTTGAATTTCAAGTTGCTTACTTTGACACTGAACACCTCAACTGAAAGCTAGGAACCCATTTTCAACAATGTCGTCAAAGCAGGGGCCACAACTAAACCAAATTCAAGAGCGGAAGCTAACAAAGGTAGCAACTGAAAAAACAAAAATATCAAGTCATAAAACCGGTCTAGAATATCTTAAATTATTTAAAACTTTCAAAACAGAGATCAAAATTTGAAGTTCAAAAGAGAAGCACCTTCTTCAACACAATCTGGCGTGGTAGTTGCTCTGCTTAGACGAAAGAACGAAGCTGCAAGTAGATGATAATAAGAAATGTAAGCAAAGCATACTTGTAACAACGAGATCATAGACATTCGGAGTGATGGAACCGGATGAAACTGGAATTCTCTTGGCCTCCACGATGAGGTACCACAAGATTAAACCCACCAATAGAAAAACGAGGTGGCCGAAAAAATCCAACTTCACAAATTTCATGTCGGCGATGGAGCTTAGATGAAAGCAAATCAGGCTATTTATGGCTGACATACCTCCCACAAATTTCCAGATCTTGCGATGATTTATAAGATCTCTCATTCTGTTTTTTTCCAGGTATCACCAACAGCCTAAAGTAAAAGAAACGGGAAAAGAAAACAGAAAGGCTAGGCTCAACTGAAGCATAACAGAGAATCAAAAATGAGAAAAAGAAAGATTAAATGCATTTGATTCCTCACGAAATGATTATTTAAATTCCAAAAGCAAATCGTATAGCTTAGATTCTAGTAAGATTTGGAAGAAGAAAAAATAAATCATCTAAGAGACAAGCTAACTTCAACCAAATGCATCTCCCGCACTGCCCAGAAATCTCTGCAGCCGCAAGAAGATGGTAACACTCGATGTGGTTTTTGGGGTTCATGCAGTCATTTTTGGCATGGATGCATGAGGAACAGAGGAGATCGGAGGAAGGAGGAGGAGTGGGAGCGGCGGCAAAGAGAGGGGGGAGGAGTTCAAGTGAGAAATTGCGACAAGAAGAGAAGCAAGGTTCAAGGTTTAGATCGCTAGGGTGGGATTCAACCATTTTAACGCAGGTGGTGGTAGATTTAGGAAACCTTTTAGACCGGTTGTGAATCATAACTGGTCTTAAAATTAAAAAAAAAAACATTTTAGACCGGTTTAAAATACAACCGGTCTAAAATATTTCATCTTTAAGACCGGTTATTAGTGAAAAACGGTATTAAAATTTTTAATTTTTTTTAAATCTTTTTAGATTGGTTGTCTGAATAACCGGTCTAAAAATTACAATTTTTTTTATTTTTAAAATTTTTTATCTTTTTAAACCGGTTATTTTAATAACTAGTCTAAATGATTTATTTTAGACTGTATATCTTACGAACTGGTCTTACAGGTTCTTTATAATTATAAAACTGCCACCGCCCATCTTTTTTAGACCTTATCCGTTATAACCGGTCTAAATGTGACGGTCTAAAAAGACAATTTTGTACTAGTGATGTGTCATCAACTTCATCTTTTTTCAAAGTTAGATTTAAAACTTTTATGAGAAATTCATACATTAACAAAAATTATATAGATAATATGTAAACCTCCAACTCAGCATATTTGATTAACTAACAGTTAAAATTAATTGGGATAATGATCAGGGCAAAACTGCTCTATTTTAGAAACTTCTAGAGTAAAATTGTCCCAAAAAAATGTCCGGAGGGTTAAAATGCCCTTTAACAAAAAAAAAAAGTATTTTAGATGAGTTGAAATTGGCTTTTTTAAACTAATTTTATAGTCAGTGTTATATCCATTGGTTTAAAAACTGTGCCCTTATTAAAATTAGTCCTACAATAAGTGTAGAAAAAGATCGGTTGTTTTATTGATATTTTAGCATGTTGGGAGCTCATTAAGTTAACAGACATTAAAGATGAAATTGCACGAATAATTATTATCAAAAAAAAAAATTGCACGAATAACTTCGAGCAAACAAAAAAAAAAAATTGCACGAATAACGTTAAAGTGTTAATGGATACCGTTTTACCCAAAAGTAAGTTATAAAATAAAATAGGGAGAATTGCTAAAAAAGATCTCACCAACAACTTATTTACTAAATGGGACCTGGGAAGATTATCTGCACACGGAGGGAAGATATCTGCCCACAGAGAGAAGATATCTGCACACGCAGGGAAGATTTCTGCACACGTATAGGGAAGAAGTTTGCACGAAGGGAAGATCATATGCACACCAGGGAAGATATTCTGCACATGTGGAAGATGATCTGCACGCGAAGGTCCCATTTGACAAATAAGTTGCTGGTGAAGTCTTTTTTCACAATTTTCCCAATAAAATAAGTTATTTTATATTAAAAATTTGCATGAATTTCACGGCAAAAAATTCGCACGAATTTAATAATTTATGTAGATATAATATATCTAAAATAATTGATGGCAAAAAATATATCTAAACTACCGTAATTATTATTAAGTTTTAATATCCCGCAATCGCAATCGCACGCAGAAAAATCCACATCTACAGTTTATATTATCGAAGACCAGAGACGTAATCACTTCAGTATGCCACTATTCCATGTTTAACATGACCACGTCTTGTACGCGAGATTTTTTTTTTTTGGCCAGAAATTGTATGCGAGATTCACATCCTAGATTTTTTTTTTGCCCAATGATTCTCAACCCCGTCTTGTATTTTTCCCCATAAGTTCCCTCCCCAAGCAAATACTTTGCGAGGTTTTCTCGCCCCCAGGAAATTCGAACTTCCATAATAAATATGAAAAAAAAAATGTATATGTATTATAAAATTATTTATTTTAGGGTAAATACCCTTCAATTTTTATTTTTTAAAGTAAAAGTAACCTTAAATTATTTTAAAAAGCAAAAATAATCATGAAATTTTAAAATTGGGCCAAAACTGAATTAAACCTAACTAACTTCTATCTATTATAATGGTGAAAATTAATATTTTAGCCCTTAAAGTTATAACACACTTATAATTTAGTTCCTGAACTTTTGACTTACTTACAACTCAATCCTTAATGTTTATGAATCATTCTATGTGGAAAAGAAATATTAAAATATTATTAAAAATTGCTTAGGTAAATTTTACATAAATTTTTTTAAAAAAATAGTGTCCCCGTTTCCACCAACTTGAATCCCCCTCCGCCTTGATTTTCCAAAAGTCTCATTGGGCACCTGCAACGTCCATGATAAATCCTTCTGAAGCACTAGGGGGCAGCGAACAACTTAGATTGGAGAACAGGTTGAAGCCACTTATTATACTTTTAACTTTGATAAATGACCCAAGTATGCAAAAAAAAAAAAAATCATTGTGGAAAAAGAGACTTCTTAACTTTTTAAGTGATAAATGATTAATAGCACTCGGAAGATGATGATATTAGAAAAAGTCGAAGCACACCCAACTTCACAACATTCCTAGCGCTCAATCGCTCTTTTTAATAACAAATGGAGCTATATATCATTTATATGATGCTCATAATTTTGAAGGCTCTTCTTTAATATAAAAAAACTTGATCTCACCTTATGCTTGAAAGGAGCCCCTAAAGGATTTGCCATGGACACCATAGATGCCTAGTGAGGTTTATGAAAAATAGAGGCAAAGAGGGATGCAAGTTGGTGAAGAACGAGGCACTATTTTTTATTTTTTAATTTATGTAAAATCTACCTAAGTAATTTTTAACATTATTTCAACATTTTTTGTCACATAGGATGACTCATAAACATCATGAACTGAGTTACAAGCAAGTTAAAAGTTCAGGAATTGAGTTATAAATGAGTCATAACTTTTAGGGCCAAAATATTAATATTTCTCATTGTAATAGATGAAAGTTAGTTGGGTTTAATAGGTTTGCCTCATATTTGAAAGTTCATAGTTATTTTTGTTCCAAAAAAATAGTTTAGGGTTACTTTTACACTTTTGATAAAAACTTAAAATTAATTTTGCACCTTAACCTTTTATTTTACTATGTTTTTTCAGGCTAGTAGAGGTTTTTGTTAAATGAATCATAACCTTTAGCTTAATGGTGTATTTGGTTTGAGGGGAGGGAAGAGTATGTTATCTTGTTTGGTTTATTAGAGCTGGGGAGAGGGGAGATGATTTTTTGTTTTGTTTAGAGGGAGAGAAGGGAATTAAAGCCAAAATTTTGGCTTCCCTTTCATCCTCTCCTCTCAAACCAAACACACCTTAGAGTTTAGAAGGCGAGGAGCTTCCTTGTATAAAACAGTCTGCCTCTCGAAACCGAATTCAATTTTGGGAAAATCACACTCAGGTTTTAAGAACAAAAATAAAATTATAAAAAAGTCTCAAAGTAGATTTCCCTATCAAAAAGCTCCATAGGAACTTTATTGATATTAATTATGAATGTGAAATTACCTTCTTACCCCCATTGATTAAGTTATATGATTAGATGCAGGTACTTGTCAATTGCCACTTTATGTATTGTCAAAATAGGTACGTGCACTTGTCAATGGGAGCTACTTTACTTAACATAAATTGACACGTATACTTATCAAAATATGCATATATACTTGTCAAAATAGGCACATAAATTTGTCAAAATAGAAAAATAAACTTGCCATTTTATAAGTCGTCAAAGTAGTCACACTTGCCAATTATAACTTTTCAATATAGGCACATAAACTTGTCAAAATAGGTACATAAACTTGTCAAATTACGCGTGTTTACCTGTCACAATAGGCAAATAAACTTGCCATTTTATAAGTTGTAAAAATAGGTATATGTACTTGTCAAAGTAAGTACATAAACTTGTCAAAATAGATACATATACTTGCCATTTTATAAGTTGTCAAAGTAGGCACATAAACTTGTCAAAGTAAGCATATACACTTACTATTTTATAAGTTGTCAAAGTAGGCATATAAACTTGTCAAAGTAGTCATACATTTGCCAATTTATAAATTGTCAATATAGGCACATTAACTTATCAAAATAGGCACATAAACTTGTCAAATTTTACGCACGTTAACTTGTTACAATAGACAAATAAACGTGTCATTTTATAAGTTGTCAAAGTAGACACATAAACTTATCAAAATAGTTATATGAACTTGCCATTTTATAAGTTTATGTAAACTTGACAACAAAAGGGTTTAGGGTTTATGTACCTATTTTGACAAGTATATGTGCATATTTTGACAAGTGTATATGCCAATTTATGTTAAGTAAAACATTTCCCGTTGACAAGTGTATGTGCCTGTTTTAATAATACATAGAGTGGTGATTGACAAGTACTTTTATCTAATCATATAACTTAATTAATGAGGGTAAGAATGTAATTTCATATTCAAAATTAATATCAATGTGTGGTCTCTATGGAGTTTTTTTTACAGGAGAATCTGTTTTAGGACTTTTTTGTGATTTTTCTAATTCTTGGGATTTGAGTGTGATTGTCCCTTCAATTTTCCCATAAAAAAGTATAAGGTGATTTCGTGTTTATTTCTTCATCATCGGCGCAATTTCTGGTACCTTTCTCATCTGTGATTCTAGGATTTCTCTGCTTTTATTTTTTTTTTTTGATCGGAATTTCTCTGCTTTTATTCGAAACCTGAAACTAATACTTAAGTGCCGCTCCATTCTTTAGCTGGATCGTACTTTTTCATCAAGCCACGTTTTAAATTATTTGCTCAACAAACTTTCTTCGTGTTTGAATGACTGTTGGATGAGCTAAATTTTTTGCCAGCAGATGAGCTAATTAGTCAATCGTGTTCGGTACTTAGGACTTCGAGTTTTTCAACTATCAAAGCACGATTTTGGGCTTTGGCTAGCCACGTGCTTATAGGTGCTTTAGCATGTGAGCAGAATTGAAGGGGTTCACATGGAACAAACCGAAAGTGCTGAAGTCCTTCCAGCCAGGTTGGCTCGGTGGGGTTGAATGCTAATTATATGATAAAGTTGAGTTTGTTGGGATTGTATGATAGCTGATTGCTCAGGATTTGTTCGTGTTTTTAAAAAAATTTTCAGACTTGAAAGCATTATAAAGAATTGAGGAAGTTGGAGATTCTGGGGATAGGTGGTCATGGGCTGAAAATTTTCCCAAAGGATTAATTGGACAAGGTATATGTTGTCACACAACGAAAGAAGGAACATATTAGGACACTGTCTAACGAGGAAACATTTGCTTCATCTTCATCTTCATCTTCATCTTCGTTTAAGGAGACAGAGCATTCGAAGGTAACTTTGGGTCAGAAGTCATCGGAAGCTCGTCCTTCACCTCGAGGTTAGTCACCAAAAAATAAAAAAGAAGAAGCAGCTTCCAAATTAGTTTGACATCATTCCTATTCTACATTATACTTTTTGGACCTCAACTTCATTCATTTTAACCTAAATAAATGGTTTTGTATCTTGTTGCCATTTTTGAATACATTGGACAGACGTTTATAATTTTACTCTATTATAAGATTTTATTGTAATTTGAAGGTTTAGACCACTGCATCTCGGCACCTGCTGTAACTGACAGGAGCAGGTTTCTTGCTGAACATGAAATTATGTTGAATAGATCTGTGACAGAAAAGAGGGAGTCTCCTAGGAAGGATCTAATGTTGGACAGGTTGTCCGATCGTGAGAAGGTTGTTACTGATGCCATTACATGCACATGATGTTGAATATCAAAACTTATGCCAGTGTTTTTACTCTAATTTGAGTAAGTTATAATTGAAATCAAATATTGATATTTGTTTATATGTTCTACTGGATATTTTTTGAGTGATGTATGGCTGAGATAGTTCCTGGATACAATGGTATAATTGAAATTATTGCGCTGTATGAATATCTTTTCAGTGACACATTTATAAGTGCTGAACATTTAATATTCATCTCATTTCCTTTTCCCACTCATAGTGAAGCATTGGGGATTTATCTACATGTCTTTTGGTAGAGCCTTGGCTCAACGGTAAGGTTGCTATTATGTGATCTAGAGGTCACGGGTTAAATCCTGGAAATAGCCTCTCCGCTTGTAGGGATAAGGCTGCGTACATCTATCACTCCCCATACCCCACCTGGTGGGAGTCTCGTGCACAATCTTTTAGTCCTCCACTTGTTTTTCGGGTTTCTGAAAGTTGAAAACATTCTTTCATTTCTTTTTATGTTTTTCTTTTGATATCGAGGATTTTATGGTTTATGCTTTAGAATTTTGATATTGTTAGGTTGTTCACAACATTTTCTTGTTTTGCTTATTAGCAAAAATTGATCGTGGAACTAGTGAGGATACAAAATGATGGGACTGTTGAAGTTGATCTTGAAAGAAGTTTGCCTGTTGCTTCAGAATTGTTAGAACTTAAATCTTTTGAAGAGTCAGCAGCAAGTGGAAGTTTTATTTCTGAATCCAATAAATCAGTTCCAAAATTACAAATTGTCATACTCGTGGTTGGAACTAGAGGAGATGTACAACCTTTTCTAGCCATTGCAAAGAGACTTCAGGCATGTTCAAATATTTTCGTCTGATTAATCAGATTGCAAATAAGGATTGCATTATCAAATCATAGTGATTTTAGTTAGTGCTTACTTGCATGGCTTGTGGTATGGATGAAATTAATAGATTCTGGCAATCTGCCACCTGCAAGTGTTTTGAAGTCAAATCAAATATATTTAAGAGCATGCCAGTGCTTGATTTTCCCTTTACTCATGGATTCTACATCTCAACATTTGCTTGGTTGAATTTATTCTTCCTTAACGATAAAGATGATCTAATTTCTACTTTCAGGATTATGGTCATCGTGTAAGGTTGGCAACTCATGCTAATTTTAACACATTTGTTAAGTCAGCTGGTGTAGATTTCTATCCTTTGGGCGGTGATCCTCGAGTTCTGGCAGGATGTAAGAGGTCCCTAATTTATACTTTTATAATAAATAATACCTCTTGATGCAAATTACTTAAACTTTGTATTAGTTTGGCTATAGACCCACTTTTGACTCCTTTTCCTTGAGACGTGTATCCCATTGCTTTTTATCAACCATGGCACTATGAAGGTATTTGCAGTTCCCAGATACTCTCAAGTTCATTTTTTTATAGTGATTTCTGCAAAAGCAGCCTTCAACATATTGTTAAATAAGTTTCTATAAGCAATAGAAATAATATTTCTCTTGGGATTTATAACATCCTCGAGTTCTGTTCTCGATTCTCTTTCTCTCTCTGAAACATATTTGAACATGGTGACGGTGTATCTCTGATCTAATCCTAGTCTGCTTTTACCTATTCATTGTGTATCTTTACCAATATACAAAAAAGCTGTTTCACTTGTAGATATGGCCAGACATAAAGGTTTAATTTCTTCCAATCCGTCAGAAATATCAATTCAAAGAAAGCAAATGAAGGCCATTATTGATTCCCTTCTTCCAGCTTGCACAGCTCCTGATTTGGAAACAGGTGTTCCTTTTAGATCTCAGGCTATTATTGCCAACCCTCCTGCATATGGTAAGTGGTTACAGCTTACAAAATTAATGTATTGTTTACTTCATTTGATACCTTGTTCGTGATTTATATATATCTTTCATGTTTTATGATTTTATTATGTGCTCTTAAAGTATGATGTTTGGTGATTCTATCTTTTAGCTGAGAGATAACTTTTCTATTTGACATGTAACCTGTAGAACTTAATTTTGCTACTTTGATGATAAAACTTAAAAAATTAACTCATGTCCGTTCTGTAGTAACAACATTTCTTCTTGTAGCCACTATATTAGCAAAACATTTCAAATTGTTTGAGATAAGCTCCTTGACTACTCAACAAAGATTGAATCTTTTGAAAGTGACATGATCGTGTGTGTGAGATAATTCATTTATTCTCAAATGCATGTATTATTATTGAGCTGCACTTCTTTTGTGTCACTGTATATTCAATTCAAGGATATTTTCTAATTTGACAGTTTTCAGTAAACTTGTCTAGTGGACTGCTTTTTCAAATAATTACATTATATATTCTTCTACGGACTGCAGGACACGTGCATGTTGCTGAAGCCTTTGGGGTGCCCCTTCACATAATTTTCACAATGCCTTGGACGTGAGTTTAAATTTGTCAAAAGCCTTGAGTGGAAATTTTGACATTCGATCATATTTTATATAGAATTTAGACGGTCATTCATCACCAAAACTTGGACTCAAGAAGTTTTAAGAATGGGATGAGATAAAAATATCCAAACAAATACAACTATCCTGAATTCAGAAATAGGAAATTCTTAATCCTTTTTTATTTTTAATTAAGTTATAGATTATTCCATGTAACACGAACCGTTATTCCTTCATAACGCATGTGTTATTTATGTACATGTCTGCTACTCAGTTTTCCATATTTTTCTATTTCAATCCTTGATGATTCTGTTTCTTACATATCCTGTAATAGACAGGCCAACAAATGAGTTCCCTCACCCTTTGGTACGTGTTCCTCAAAGTGCTGCTTATTGGGTATGTCATTTTTTTTAAAAAAAAGTATAGTTTTCTTTGGCCTGAATGCAACATTTTTATAAATGAAGTGCAATATTACTTCTATCCTTTAATCTTTTCAATTATTTACGCTTCTTCCAGCTATCCTATGTCATTGTTGACCTACTGGTATGGTGGGGGATTAGAGGAATTATCAATGACTTCAGGACAAAGAAATTGAAGCTCGCTCCTATTGCATACTTTAGCATGTACCGTGGATCAATATCTCATTTGCCAACTGCCTATATGTGGAGTCCTCATGTTGTTCCAAAGCCAAGTGGTATGGACAAAGATATAAACAATAGCTACATAGTCAGCTGTAGTCCTCTTATATAATTTTAATAAGGTTTTATCAAGGAAGAACTATGGCTTTGCTTTGTTCAAACTCGATTCTATATTTCTTCTCAACTCAGCATTAGGTATGACTCGGAAGAGAAGCTTTTTGCTGCTCATAATATCAGTGTTTGTAAATAATAGCTGTCTGGTAGACATGTTTTGATTAGTTTTTCTCACGGGCTAACAAGATTTATGAACGTTTCAGATTGGGGCCCGTTAGTTGATGTTGTTGGTTATTGTTTCTTAAACCTTGGATCAAAGTATCAGCCACGGGAAGATTTTGTCCAATGGATTCAGAAGGGACCAAAACCTTTATATTTCGGATTTGGGAGCATGGTATGGTGATCTCTCTCAATTATGAGATTTAATTACATGCCACAGCTATTTATGGGCTGGACTTTATACTTCTTGCTTGGGCGATTCGGCTTTTATTTACATCAAGTAGGACAAGATTTGGCATTCTGTTGTTTGTGACTTGCATTCTTGCTTTTAAAGACTTGTTACATTTGATTCTGAGAATGTGGTTCGACTATCTTATAGATGTAAGCTAGCAAGGACACTATTTGCTCTATATGGATATCGCTCCCATGAAAAATGACATGGAAGATTAAAAAATATACTCTCTCCGGTCCTAATTATAGGACAACATTTGGAAGTTGATCTTAGTCCTAATTATAGGACAAATTTTAATTTTTGTCAATTTGTTCCCAAAATACCCCCATTGCTTTAGATAATGGTTGGATTGCCTCATTTGACATGTGGTACCATGAAGTATCAAACATACACAAAATAAAATACTATGAAAGTAAACACAGAGAGGTGGAGAGAGAATGCTGATTTAGATAATGGTTGGATTACCTCGTGGTAGACTCATGTAGTATTCCTAAATCACCCCTATTAAATAAGGGCATTTTTGGAAAATAAATAAAATTAACTAATTTAACTATTATCCTTAATTTCTCCAAAGTTAGGTAAATATGCCCTATAATTAGGACCGGAGGGAGTATATAAAAGCACAAAACTCAGATAAAAAGATTCAACAAAAGCCATGGCAGTTGCAATCTCTGTATCATGACTATAAATCACTTGTATTGGTTTTCCCGTTTTGTAATAAATGTACTGAAACTATATGTCCTCGGTTTATTGTAAAAAAGGCACAAGGATGCAGAACACAGGGGGCACTGTTCCCACTTATTCCCTTTTTTTAGCAAACCCATTTATTCCATTGGTAAGTTGTAAAAGGAATAGTAGTCTATATAATGTTGATAAGCGTAGAATGATGTTAGCACATATTGGAATTTTTAGAATATGCAAGCTGAGACCTCTAGAATTGTTTATGTATGGGTATATAGGAAAATATGATTTGAATGTTGTGTATATTCATTCTGGGGAGACATTAATGGCTCATAAATACGCAATAATATCCTATCCCTATAATTATGGTACAGATTACACTATCCACATATTAATGAAAATAAATCTTCCAATATCCTAACAGGGTAAGCTATAGATATCTCTGGTAGCTTAAATGTTTATCCATTGATGTTTAGTTTTGCCTGGGGTTTTTCCCCTTCTGTTGTAGAGACTTGGATGATTTATTTTATATAGCAGAAATGACTATTTATGATGATTATGTGTAGCCATGGTCAAAATCATTCCAAATATTTTGGTGACCTCCTAGAATTGATCTGTGATCATCTATGTTTTGCACACTATGGGCTTATTTGTCTGCACTGAGGAGGTTCTAGCTTTTAATGGAATCAGTGGACTGTTATATCTTGTCATGAGTAGCAGTTTCTTCTGATAAAATGTTCTAAGCTTGGAAACAAAACATTCTACCCTTTGACACTCATATCATTTGTTTTTTAACAAAATTTCTGACTGCTTTCAATGAAAAATGGTATGTTTTACTTTCTAGCCTCTTGAAGATTCCAAACAAACGACCGATGTTATATTGGAGGCACTAAAGGATACAGGACAGCGGGGAATTATTGACAGGGGCTGGGGAAATCTAGGGAATCGTAAGTATTTCACTTCATTTTGAAAGAGCATATTTATTTCAGGCCAAAAAATGCATATAATTTGTTTCATGCATTTTATATAATTAACATAGTCTCAGTTGCATTATGTTCTCCAATGCAGTGATCGAAGTTCCTGACAACGTTTTCCTTCTAGAGGAATGTCCTCATGATTGGTTATTTACTCAATGTTCTGCTGTGGTCAGTCTCTATTTATGTTTTCTTGTGGGTTTTTTGGGAAATAAAGAAAGAAAATGCTGTTTCTAGTTTAACACTTTTGCTTTAATTATTTCCTGATACCAAGATCCACATATTTAAGTTGTTAATAAGCACCCACAGATCTAGATGCAAATAAAGACAATTAACAGGAAGATGTTTTGGTACAAACTTGCAGGTGCACCATGGTGGTGCTGGAACCACAGCTACCGGGTTAAGAGCTGGGGTAATGTTCAAACTTGCGTGGAATTTCCTTTCAATTTTTTGTAATCCCTGGATTCATTGCATGTTTAAAGCTTGTTTGGGATGACTTATTTTGAGCTTATAAGTGTTTTCCACGTAAATCGAGACAAAACTCTTCTCACATATTTACCTCGTATATCGTAAATCATGGTTGAAAAGCTACTTTTGAAGGCTCCAATCGCTATTCCAAACAAACACTTAGCTTATCCAAATGACTAAAATAATGAAATATGACATTAAGGTCATGTCAATTTCTAATTACTGATAATGAGGAAGGAGATGATTTAGGCATGTATCAAATTAAAAGTCTTTACACTCATGTCATTGTTATTACTTACAGTGTCCGACAACCATAGTTCCATTCTTTGGGGATCAGTTCTTCTGGGGGGATAGAATACATCAGAAAGGTTTGGGACCCGCTCCGATTCCAATATCTGAGCTCAGTGTTGATAAATTGTCAAGTGCAATAACATTTATGCTTCAGCCAGAGGTAACCTTTTTTTAATGCATCTGTCATTTTAGATTTTTTCATCTTCATCCACCTATAAGGCTTGTTGTCATATCTTCCTCTCTTGTATATCCAAAAATACTAGGATTTACGGCGCTCTTAACCTGTCAATTTAAAAGTAGCATTGTTATGTAGAAATATCAGTTCTACAACCTTTCAAATCCATTTTTTGTGTTCTGAAATTCAGCTACATTCTAAAAAATGTTTTATATAGTAAAGTAACTGATTGAGAGCTGTGACTGTCACTGTTGTTTTGAATCTTCAGGTGAAATCTCGGGCAATGGAAATTGCAAAGTTAATAGAAAATGAAGATGGTGTTGCGGCTGCTGTCGATGCATTTCACCGCCATCTTCCACCAGAGCTACCACTGCCAAGTCCATCTCCAATAGAGGAGGGCCATCCAAATCCCCTGCAATGGTTTTTCCTTCAACTTGGAAAATTGTGCTGCCTACCATGTGGCGGTGTGTAGGTTTAGTGTGTTAATTTTTAAATTCCATCCATTCACTAATTAGAAGGCTTCCATTTTTTTTTGGAACATCAGTTCAGTATTCTTCTTGGTCATTCCATTCATTGCACAGTCAAGTCTCTATTTTTTTTGGATATTATCATCTGGCATCCAGTTTGCTGCCCCTCTCACCATAGGTGTCTCCTCTGGACTCGAACTTGAGGCCCAAAGTAATCTAGCGGGGCCTTACATCGCTAGACCAACTTTGTGTTAGTTGCACAGTCAAGTCTCTTTTGAGAGGGTTTGATCACCAAATGTCCAAATCTCTTTCTCAAAAAATAACGCAAGGGATTCATAACCTAGAGAATAGGATTAGGAAAAGAGCAATATCACCTTTATCCTCATTCCATAGCTGCTTGATGTCTTGTAATTGGATTGTTTTGAATTAACTATTGCCTATTTGTTTGATTGATATTTAATGATATCATACTAGAATTTCAAGTAGCTGAAATTGCTTTCTTTTGTCTCCTCACTGTAACTTCATCCTGTAACTGCCTGTGGCATGAAAGATTTTCAAATAAAGGTAACTTATTCCTTTTACTAAATATCTCAAACAGTAGTGTACCAAGCACTTTTTTCTTTAATGTTTAAATGAAAATGACATCATTGGCTAAGGAGAATACTATAAAACATAATCTACAGTTTCAAAGAAGACTGTAGATAATATAGGAAAGTCTATAATTATAATATAGATGGTATGATACAATCAACTATTTAGAACTCATACATATTTACTGTACTTGATATTATAATTATGTCTTTTTGTATATTTTGATGTCTCTCCACCTTGATTCCATGTAATAGCTTATTTGAGCAGGAGCAGCGTAGACCCCACATTTGAAGGACAAGTCACCTGGCCTTTGATCCTTTGTTTGATACTTCTTGTCTCCATCAATGAATACAGTCACAGTCCCTCCATTCGCATCATGGATTAGGTTAAGTCTGAACCAATTATCATAGAGATTCTTAGCTATTAAGTCTCCATTGTAGAACCTCATATTCCCATCATATATCCTCAGTATTGCTGTGGTTTCACCGTGGGATGCACCATGGATCTGTGCTACTGTAACCCCAGATGTTCCATTTGGCACAAAACCATACCCTTCAAATTGCCAGACCCCAGAGTGGTAGTCAAGCCTCTGCACAAACAAACATAGAATATAACAAAGAAGCAAATAGTTATGATTACAATGTCTAGTAAATATCAATTTAATATTATATTCGGTCTTTCAGAGTTAGTTGACTTATTTGGGTAGGTTAAGGAAATTAATTATGTTAGTTACTTATAACAAATATAACAAGGTTTATATGAAGATCAAGAGCATGAAGAAAAGTACTTTGATGTAATTTCTGTACGAGGCTGAGTATGGCTGCTGGGACTGTGAGGCTTGTCTTGTCATTAGCATAGATCCACATGCGATGAACTCCATCTTTGAAGCTATACCTTTGGTTTGCTGGAATGTTATATGGCTTTTGGATCACAAAATTTGCATTTGTTAGAGGGACGGGTGAAACCATTAGTAGGACCTTCACCATTTACTGTCACACACACCAAAAGGAATGCAGATAGCTCAAAGTGCTCTTCGTTTCTCTCTCTGCTCAATCTTATTCCTTGATCTCTCTTTAGGAAGGTGTGGGATCTTAAGCAGAAGAGCATTGCTTTTATATACATATATGCCCAAGATACCAACTTTTTTGGGTTCAAATGTGAAGGCTACTTTAAAGTTTAGAATTTGTTAAATAACTATTTTTTATAAGAACTAAATAGCTTCATATATTAGATTTAGAATAGAGTGTACAATGCTTAGGGTAGAAACAATCCAATGTTACGGTCACTTGGGTCAACTAATAATTTGTGTTTTATGTGAATGGATTTGCAGTAATACGTGCGTTGAGACAGTCAGACAGGCATCAACCTAACGTTGTTGCACGGAAAATAATTTTAAAAATAAAATAAATAGAACTCTATGTTGGGAGTTTTCGTGTTTTCAACATAAAAAGGGACAACCGCTAATCAAGTGTTTTCATTAAGGTTTTTTTTTTTTTTTAAAAGAAAACGATGATAAAAATTGTGGTTAGACTTGGATCCATGCAAATCTATTCTGTATGAAGCTACGAGGTACATGAATGTTTGGTCATATCTAATGAGAGTTTGGTTTTGCAAAAGATGCTAGACTTTCATAACGTGATGAATTAATATTTATATCCCTATCGAAAGGGATATCCATGTTTAATGTCCAATTGTGTCTCGAACAATATTGTATTAAATAGAATGATACTTGTGCTTTAAAAAAAAAAGTTTTAGCATGTGTTTGTAAATCTGATGGGACAACCACTCAAAAAATTTTTAAAAAAAATCTCATTAAGGGACGGCAATATGTGACTATAAGAATAGCCATTGGGATATTAATAGTGGTGTTGGACAAATATGGGAAATTTTATGATTTCATTATTTTGGCTTTTAAAAAAATCATTTTTCATGACTTAAAATATTAAGATATATATATGATGATTTATGGAGCTCTAGGCAATTCAAAAGAAGCCATATTTTTTAGGAATATCTGTTTAACAACCTTCCAAATCCACAAGAATGTTTGAAAACTATTGAAACCTCCCTTAAATGGTTATTATATAATTTGACAATTTTTTATCATAAACCACAAAATTGTCTTCTTCAGAATCTCTAGTAGAAGCTTTATTCCTCTTTTATAGGTTTCATGTATGCTTTATAATGCATTTGATAAGTACCACCAGCATCATACAGGTTTGGATGTGTTTAGAGCATTATTCCCAATGATAAACTCTGAAGGTCATTTAATAGACCTGCCTGCACCAAAAGGTGGCTATATCTCCTTTATATATATATATATATATATAGAGGATAAATCAAATGCATATAACTTGAGGTGAGTCCATCCAAAACTATCTTGGTATAGGAGACAAGCCTCAAGGGTGATTAATTAAAGGCTTGGTTTAGAAAGTAGGCCAAGCTACTAATAAAATAGGCTACACTTCTGACATGCTGGCTTGTCTTTTTATGACTAACTTGATCAACTTCTTGTTCGTAGAGACCATGTCTACCAAAGAATCTTTTTCATAAATAATATTAAGTATAAATCTCTGAACTTTGCTAGCATGATTTGCTTCCAGTTGCTACCTCTGATCTTTAAAGTAAGATCTCATTCGCAGTGCAAATTTGGAAATGACATCATTCTAGCTAAGGAGAATAATATAAAACATAGTCTACAATTCAAAGAAGATTGTAGATAATTAGAAAAATCTATAATTATAATATATAAATGATACAATCAAGTATTTATAGAACTCATGTTCATAGTACTTCATGTTATAACAAGGTGATTACTTCTTGTATATTTTGATGTCTCTCCACCTTGATTCCATGTAATAGCTGATATGAGCAGGAGCAGCATAAACCCCACATTTGAAGTAAAAGTCAGGAGCTGGTCCTCTATCCTTTGTTTGAAACTTCTTCTCTCCATTAATGAACACAGAGACAGTTCCTCCATCCACATCATGGATTAGGTTAAGTCTGAACCATTTATCATAGAGATTCTGAGAGATTAAGTTTCCACTGTAGTACCTCATGTTCCCATCATATATCCTCAGTATTATTGTGCTAGAATCATGGGATGCACCATGGATTTGTGCCACTGTAGCCCCAGATGTTCCATTTGGCACAAAACCATACCCTTCAAATTGCCATACCCCAGAGTGGTAATCAAGCCCCTGAAACAAATCAACATAGAATAACAAAGAAGCAAATAGTTGTGTGTGATGTCTCGTATCCGTCACGGGGGATTAAAGACACCTTATAAGGATCTGGATACTTCATCTCTCAATACGTTTTAAAACCGTGAGCAGTGACGGGTTCCAAAGCGGACAATAATAAGATTGAGGCTCTGGAAGGTTGCAAAAGTAAATTTTTATGATAAAAATGTCACAGAGATTTGAGATAATAAATGCCTCCTTTATCTGAATGAGAGAATGGTTGAGAAAGGAAGTTTCCAGTGAGCCATTTTCTTGTCTGGAAGGTACTGGTAAGAAGTGGAGAACAATGAAAGATCTTCAATATATTAATCATTCATAGTTCTTCCTTTCTCTTCTCACCTTCTGAGCATACCTGAATTCTAATGAGCAAAGGGGAAAAAATAGATATGAAGACAAACATGACAAGGTTTATATGGAGATCAAGAGCATGAAGAAAAGTACCTTTATGCGAATTTCTGTACGAGGTTGAGTATGGCTGTTAGGATCATGAGGCTTGTCATTAGCAAAGACCCACATGCGATGGACCCCATCTTTGAAGCTGTACCTCTGGTTTACTGGAATGTTATATGGCCTTTGGATCACATAATTTTTATCTGTTAAAGGAACAGGGGTGAAACCATCAGTAGGATCTGCACCATTTACTGTCACACACACCAAAAGGAATACATATACAAGCAGAGAGCCCAAAGTGCTCTTCATTTTTCTCTCTTTGCTCAAAGGTGTGAGCTCCTAAGCAGAAGAGCAATGCTTTTTATGTACATATAAACCCAAGAAACTAACTTTTTTGGGTTCAACTGTGAAGGTTACTTGGAAGTTAAAAACTTGTTAAAATTTTTTTTCCATAATAACTAAATAGTTTAATATATTAGATTTAGAATAGACTTTACAATGCTTTGGGTAGAAACAATCCAATGATCGAGTTGGTCAGCTAATAATTAATGTGTTTTATGTCAATGGAACAATACCAATGCTTCTCTCTCTATCTCTCTTCTAGATACAAGAATACAGACACTTGTACAGGTCCAATACCCACTTTTATCTCTTGAAAATAAATGAATTTGCACTAATACGTGTGCTGATGAGACAGGCATCAACCTGACAGTTGAATGAAAAATGAGTTTAAAAATAAAATATTTAGAACTCTATGTTGGAAGTGTTCCTAGTTTCAAGATAGAATGGGATAACTCCTAATCAAGGCCTTGTTTGATTCTATTCTCTGTTGTTTTTTTGTTCTCAAAACAATTTTGCAAAACTATTTTTGGAATAAAAATTTTAAAACAAAAAAAAAGTGTTTGGATAGTTGTTTTAAAAAATCTGTTTTTGTAGTAATGTAGCGATAACCGTTACTGGTGATGATGTGGTGGTAGTTATCACTAGTAGTGTGGTGTCAATAATAAATAGGTAGCTGCCTTAAAAAATAAAAAAGACAACTAAAAATTGTTTCTGTTTTTTAGTTTTTAAAATCAACTTTTTGTTTTTTTGCTTTTAAAAACAACTTATAGAAAATAGTATATATATGTGCTAGCTATATGTCATTTTAAAATTTATAATTTGATACCTGATATATATATATATATATATATATATGATAGCTATATGTCATTTTTATCCTGAGTCACCACGGCCAAGGCCATTTCCAGAAGGAAGGGCCATCCATAATAGTTTAAGCTATTTTGGGAGGGTTTTATTAAGGTGCCTGATTAAGTCCCACATCGAAGAACATATCAAATATATAAAAGCTTGAGGTGAGTCCATCTAGAGCAGCTTAAGCTATTTTGATATAAGAGGCTATTTTAAAGTGTCATTATTTTAAAGTTAAACATCTTACAATTTGACTATGAAAATCTCGTTCTCAAACATAAACATAAGAGTTTCATAACCTGAAAAATAGGATTAGGAGAAGAGCCATCCCGTCTTTTTTTATCTTTAGACCATAGCTTGTGTCATACATGTTCATGGGACTTGATGTTATAACTAAGTTAACACTTTCTGTATATTTTGATGTCTCTCCACCTTGATTCCATGTAATAACTTATGTTAGCAGGAGCACCATAGACCCCACATTTGAAGTAAAACTCCACAGGTCCTCTATCCTTTGTCTGATACTTGTTCTCTCCATTAATGAACACAGTCACAATCCCTCCTTCCACATCATGAATTAGGTTAAGTCTGAACCACTTATCATAGAGATTCTCAGCAATTAAGTTTCCACTGTAGTACCTCATATTCCCATCATATATCCTCAGTATTATTGTGCTAGAATGGTGGGCTGCACCATGGATTTGTGTCACTGTAGCCCCAGAAGTTCCATTTGGCACAAAACCATACCCTTCAAATTGCCATACCCCCGAGTGGTAATCAAGCCCCTATACAAAAAGACAGAAGAAATATTAAGGGTTTCCTTACAGTAAAATACAGGTGCTTGAATTTGGTAGTCTGTAATGTGATTAAATGGTGGCTTCTAATCATACTTAATCGATTCTACAAAAAATATCAGAACACCAAAAATTTGCAGGAGTTTCACACCCCATGATAGAGGGCTTATAGAACTTGTTCATGGAATGTCACTTTTGGCTTTCTCTGAAAAGGCATGTTTAGAAACAATGAAGTAAATAGCACCACTCTTATCCTATTTATTAGTCCAAATTACCTAATTTTCACTTACAAAAAAAAGTTAGTTAATTCAATAAATATGGACTAAATTGATCGATTTTTTCAATTTTTTCCTCATTTATGAATGGGTATTTTTCGCCTCTTTCTTCTCTCCCTACCTTTTATAACACTATCATTTATTATTCTGAAAGTAAACTTATAATAAGGATCAAAATTTTTTCTCAAACTAGACTTATAAATAGGACCAGATTGGTAATAGTTATTGGTTAACATAAATTTAATACTCCCTCCGGTCCTAATTATAAGACAAAATTGACTTTTTTGGAGAAATTAAAGAAGTCAATTAAATTACTTTAGAGTATTTATATTTATATTTTTTTCTTCAAACTAATTAATTTGACTAATAAACTAATATATAATCTAAAGATACTAAAAATATAAACACTCTAAAGTAATTTAATTGGATTCCTTAATTTCTCCAAAAAAGTCAATTTTGTCTTATAATTAGGACCGGAGGAAGTATTTCTTAAGATGCTAGCTATCATCCCTAGTCTTGAATATTTCAGATAACTTGACATTACATATAGTAAGAGCACACCACCCCAACAACTACATTTTACATTGTTTTACATGATAAAAACCCATACATAAACTATGTAAAATATGGTTAAGGCTATTCTATAGGCACTCTTCTATATCTCATACTATGATATTCAAGATATCAGAGGTTTGAGACATTTTCCTGTCTGAGAGGTACTGGTAAGAAGGGGAGAACAAGACTTTCAACCAACTTCCTTTCTCCTCTCACCTTCTGAACATACTTGAGCTCTAATCAGCAACAGAAAAATTAAAAAGACATGAAGGGAAGCATATATAACAAGGCATAAATGGAGATCAAGAGCATGAAGAAAAGTACTGTGATGCGAATTTCGGTGCGTGGCTGAGTATGGCTGTTAGGATCATGAGGCTTGTCATCCGCATAGACCCATAACCGATGAACTCCATCTTTGAAGCTATACCTTTGCTCTAATGGAAGGTCATATGGCTTTTGTATCACAAAATTTGCATCTGTTAGAGGGATAAGGGTGAAGCCATCGGTAGGATCTCCACTATTTACTTTCACACGTGCCAAAAGGAATACAGAAACAAGCAGATAGCTCAAAGTGCTCTTCATTTCTCTCTCTTCTCAATCTTACTCCTTAATTGATCTCTCTTTAGGAAGGTGTGAGCTCTTAAGTAGCAGAGGGAATTTACACACACTCACACAAAACTACAAAACACTAACTTTTTTTAGTTCAACTGTGAAGGATACTTGAAAGTTATGAATTTGTTGAAAAAACAATTTTGTAAAAAACTAAATAGCCAAATATATAATATAGACAATAATATAGGTCCAATTCCTATTTTAATGTCTTAAAAATAAATGGGATTTAGACAAATAGATGTGTTGAGACAGACATAGACATCAACCTAACATTGTGACAAGGAAAATAATTCTAACAAAGTAGAATAAGTAGAACTCTATATTAGAAGTGTTCCTATTTTCAAGATAGCTAGAATGGGTCAATGGGGTAACCACTAATCTGAGTCTTTTCTTTTAAGTTAAAACAAAAAGTTGATAAAAAAACTGCTAGATGACTAGATCCATAATCCATGCAAGTTTATTTATTTAGTATAGTGTTTGGAGGTACATGAATGTTTTGTCATGTGTGTCCTGTGAATCTGAAAGAACCGCTCAAAGACCAAAAAAATAATCTCATTAAGGGGACGGCAAGAGAATATGTGAGTGCAAGAATATTGGAATATTCATTTTGGTTTTGGACATATTAGGGAGATTTATAATTTCATACTAGAGGCTCACCATTCTTTAAACATGAACTTATGGAGTAAGAACAAGTCAATTCAGATCCTCTGTAATCACAGAAATAACTATACATAATCTCAGTTTTTCTTCAAAAGCAAGAACAAGCATATTGACCCTGTTTGGTACCTGGTGTTGAGGATTGGTATTGGCTCAATACTGGTATTACCCATTTTATGATGTTTGGTATAAGTTATTGGGAAAAACTTGGGGTTAGGAAATACCACATAGGTGGGATTGCTTAAACCTACCCATCATGTTGATAAAGCTCTCTTGAAATTGGAAAATTGTTGGACAAAACTATCGATAGTTATGATAAATTTTGGACAGAAATACCCCTTCAAATAAAACTAATTTAAGCACTCCCTCCAAATGTCACCCCATATCAAAGGTAATTTTAAAGCCTCAATTTCAATTCCAATCCATCAAAATTCTGTGCTACTTACCAAACAAGGCCAATTTGTGTTTCAGTGAATGGCAGAAGTGAAAAATTCAGAGGCTTCAAAATCATGTGGTATAAAATTTTGGCAAATTAAAACAAACTCATCTTAATAAGCCTTTCTCTAGATATTCCAAGAGTGTATACCAAAAACAAATGTAATTCAATGTTTAAATAGATATGACATCATTGTAACATAGGAAGATGTTGTACCAATAAAACACAGTCATACTCTGTGAAGAAAACAGACCAATAGAGAACATGGTACAAGTAGTACGTAGAAATCATACAATGTTTGGTGTGATATAGGTAATCACTTTTTGTATAATTTAATGTCTCTCCACCTAGATTCCATGTAATAGCTGAGATCACCAGAAGAAGCATAAACTCCACATTTGAAGTAAAAGTCAGAAGCTCTTCCTCTATCTTTGCCATGAAACTTGTTCTCTCCATTAATGAACACAGACACAGTTCCAGCATCAACATTATGGATCATGTTGAGTCTGAACCACTTATCATAGAGATGCTCAGCAACAATGACTCCATTGTAGTACCACAGATTCCCATGGTCTATTTTCAGCATTAATGTGGTAGCACCCTCACCCTTGGGTGCTCCTCGGATTTGCGCTATTGTAGCCCCAGATGTTCCACTTGGCACATATCCATACCCTTCAAATTGCCATACCCCTGAGTGGTAGTCATGTCCCTACACATGCAAAAAATGTCAAGTCTTCCTGTATTCTTAATTTCTCCAAATAGTTACATTCAATTGCGTTACTTTTTTTTAACTACTCCCTCCTATGCTTTTTGTAAGGAAAAACAACTAAAATCACGCGATTTAAAATTTTAGCTAAGAAAAATAAATGCGTAAGATATATATTTTTCTTTCCAATTATACCCTTATTAAATAGAGTAAAAAAATGAGAAATAATGAGTGGAAATTTATTGCAGAGAGATAATGAGTAGCATATATTTAATAGGGGTAAAAATGGAAGGACTAGTTTAAATTTTCAGACAAAATAGATTTGTTTCTTATATTAAGGACTACCCATATGAGAGAGATTGTTCCTTATAAAAAGGACTGGAGGGAGTATATGAATGCATGAATGCAATTGATTCCATTGGATGATGTTCAAGATATAAAGAAATATGGGATGCCAGTGTACTAGTAAATGCCTCCCATCTTTTTTTTTTGGGAATTACTATGTGGTCTCAATGAAAGAATGAAATCATCAAAAATCCCAATAATAGGGGAGCAGCATAGACTTATTATTATTTTTTGTAGTGAAAAACTTGTTATTGCATGCTCCTCTCACTCTTAATATAGGATTTTTTTGTTATTACATTCCTTTATAGAGGCCTCATTATGTTTTTCTCGAGAAAATCAAGCGGGAAGTTTTCATGGAAACATGCATTTTTTTTTCTTATTTGGGAGTTATTTATAAGAAGATGACAATGAGCACACTTGAATTCCAATGAACAATGAAAAAAGTAGAGATATAGGCAAATATAAACAAGAAGGTAAGTTCATAAATTAAGGGTATGAAAAAGTACATACTTGGATGCGAATTTCTGTCCGGGGCTTAGTGTGGCTGCTAGGACTGTGAGGCTTGTCATTAGCATAGACCCACATGCGATGGACTCCATCTTTAAAGCTATATCTTTGGTCTAATGGAATGTTATATGGCTTTTGGATCACAAAACTTGCATTTGTTAGAGGGACAGGGGTGAAGCCATCAGTAGGATCTTCACCTTTTACTGTCACACACACCAAAATGAATACTGATACAAGCAGATAGCTCAAAGTGTTCTTCATCATTTTTCTCCTTTGACCTCTCTTTAGGAATACTGATACATTGCTTTTATATACATATAAACCCAAGACACCAACTTTTTTGGGTTTAACTTTGAAGGTTACTTGAAAGTTAAAAACTTGTTTAAAAAACGTTATTTTTATAAGAACTAAATAGGTTAATGTATCAGATTTAGAACAGACTGTACAAGACTTGAGGTAGAAACAATCCAATGGTCAAATGGGTCAACTAATAATAAAAGTTTTTTATGTCATTTGCGCAATCTCTACGCTTATCTCTTTCAAATGAAGAATATAGGCACTGATACAGGTTGATGAAGACAATTTTGTCTTTTCTGATTAATCCATAAATCTGGCCATGGAGCTACAACTATTGAAAAGAGACGTATGATTTAGAGGGAATGACATCAGAGAACTCTTGTCCTCATCATGAAAGCTTGATATTTCTGAAAAACAATCCAGACTTGTTAAAAAACTGTAACTAATGGAGAAATATGAAATCATAGTAAATACAGCACAATTACTAAGGAATCATACAAGTTTCCAGTACTACAAAGAAGCATAGACCCCGCATTTGAAGTGTAGGTCAGCTGCCCCTTAATCCCTCCCTTGAAGCCTATTTACTCCATCGATGAATACAGTCATAGTTCCTCCATCAACATCATGGACACCTATCATAGAGATTCTCAGCCACCAAGACTCCATTATTGTAGAACACGTTCCCGTGTTTTATTGTCTGCATTAACGTTGTAGCACCCCTTGGCTGCTCCATGAAACTGTGCCACTGTTGCCCCAGATGTTCCATCTGGCACAAAACCATACCCTTCAAATTGCCATACCCCAGAATTCTAGTCAAGGCCCTACACAAATAAATATACAAAAACCATCAAGAGTTTCATCTTGTAATTGGAAAAAAAAAATGAAGATAAAGGCAAAATATAAACAAGAAGGTATGTTTGTAAATGAAGAGTATATGTGAAGAAAAGTACATGGATGCGAATTTTTGTACTAGGCCTAGTATGTCTGTTAGGATTGTGAGTGTATAATGTTTTGTCATGTGGCTTTTCGACTTTGAAGTTTGCTTCTGTTGGAGGGATAGAGGGGAAGCCATCAGTAGGATCCCTAAATTAGATAATTATATCTTATATTTAAGATAAGAGGGAGTAACTTAGTTATGATCATGATATTCAATATTTTGAAAATGAAAATAAATTTTACTATCACCATCCATATGAATGAAATGAACTAGAAAATTAGATGTTTGGGCCGTTTGACTCAATTGACACTAAACACCTCTTAAGTCTTGGGTTAAATACTTAAATATGAGGTTACAAGTTTGATCTTGACAAGTGTATGAGTTCATCCCGCTAGATAGAGCTGGGAAATGGGTTGAACTTGTTGGGCCGGCCCATTTATGCCCATATGTTTTTTTTAAAAAAAACTATTTATATGATACTAATATTACCTATTATTTTATATTTTGTTAATGATATTGTAAATATTTAGTTATTATTATCTTTTTTAGAATTAAGTTTCATAAGAACATCTTGTATTACGAACCCTAAAAATTTAAAACTTATAAAAGATTTTTCTTATTTCATAAGTATTCTTACGAATTTTATATTTTTTTACTTATTTTCTAATGATTGTTTTGTTCAAATCTTGTGTTATTTATTCTATTAACTACTTACACTTTTCAAGATATATTTATAAGAAGTTTTTTATTTTATTTTATTAAGTCTTATCATTAATTATATGTAATTGTGGTCTGCGAACAATAATTTACCTTTAATTATGACTTAGTAATTGTGTTTGTTTGTACCATTTACACCTTAATTTTTACAATATTTATGTATTATATTAGAACTTTCATTATCATAATTTTATTTCTTAAAAAACTGAAAAAATAGTAAAAGGTTGTTAAAAAAGCTTTCGGCCCTACAAGGTCGGCTCTAGCCCTTGTGTTTAAGGGTTGAGTCTTGAAAAATGACTATTTTTCTTTAGCTGGATCTAAAAAAGCCGGCCCTTTTTATTAGCTCTACCGTTAGATTACGGGTGGGAAAAGAAAAGAAATCAAAGATTAGATAAAAGCAAAATGTGAAAAAACAACGGAGAGTTGATCTAGCAGTGTAAAGCCCAACTAGATCTCTTGGATCTCAAATTTGAATTCTAGAAGAGACAAATATATAAAGAGAGGCAGTCACAAACTTATGATAATAAAATAATAATAAAAAAAAAGACAAAAGGTGAAAAAAAAAAAGATTTAACAAAATGAATTGAGGAATGTGGGGCCATCAATTTGATGTTTGACCAATAAATTGTAGTAGGCCTCCGTTAGCCGGCAACTCTCTCGCCCGCCATACTGATACTTTCATTTTAGGACCGTCCAAACGTACGCCGTTGAAGGTATCTTCAGGCTCTGAACTTTTTCTTTTTCATGGCGGTCTCGGTTTCATCGTCTGCGATTCCTTCTTTGAACTTGGAACTTTCCTCTCCTTCAACAACACATTCTTCTAACTCGGCAAAACTATCTTCCCTTGCGTCGCTGCAATTTCCTGTTCGGACCCAGCTTCTTCGAATTGGCGCCCTACGGCTCTCCACTTCCTCGCGGCCTCGAACCCTTCCTTTGGTAACAAATTTTCCATTTTCTTGGGCCGTAATTTTCATTTCTTTCTTTCTTTCTTTTTTTTTTTTTGCTGGTTGGTTCGGTGGAATGCAAGTCGGAGTTTTGCGATTATTTGTTGTAGTTGAACTTCTTCGGTCGAATTCAGTTGTTCAATTCTTGATCAAATTACGAAATAATATCGTTGAAAATGTGTTGAGTTACGAAAGTTGTTACTCTTTGATTATTCATTTTTCAAATGATTAAGGTTTATCCCTTTAAATAAGGTTTTAAGTGCTTCGATTCGCCAAGTTTTATATCGAATGGTAAGCATGGACTTTACAGGAAGGGATTACAAACGAAGATTATCCACATTATTTAATATTTTCCCCGTATGTGAATTAAGATATCATATAAGAAATGGAGTTAATTGATGCAAACTGCCAACAGGATTAGTTGTAGAGATGGCCATTCTTTTGTTCACCTCGTCCTGTTTCGTCTACATATTATTTCCCCTATTTCTGTGACTGTTCATGTAATATAAATTGATTAAGTATACTTGGCAACTCCTAGTTATCTGAATTTGTAGTCTATGTGAGTGATGTTTAAAGTGTAATTTCAAAGACTAAGTAGCTTATGAATGTGTTTTTGTGTTTCTGCAATGAAATGGTAGTAGTTTCAACTTTTATTCTCAACTAGATATGGTTCCGTGCATGGGATAGAGTTTGAGGAATCTGCGGCTTAGTAGAAGTTTTGCATTATTATATCAATGATTATAGTGATATTGATTATGTGTTGACTGACAATTTGAAAATTGTTGTTGTAGGTTAAAGCAAAGAAACAAAGTTTTTCTTCTTTTGATGATTTGCTTGCTAACTCAGAAAAACCTGTCTTGGTAGACTTTTATGCAACTTGGTAACTTCATCCCCTCTTTTTTAGGGCTTTAATAACTTGTTATGTCATGGCATTCAAATTATCAGTTATACTGGCCTGGTTTGCAGGTGTGGTCCTTGTCAATTTATGGTTCCCATACTAAATGAAGTAAGCACTCGGCTTGTAGATAAGATACAGATAGTGAAGATTGATACTGAAAAATATCCCAGCATCGCCGATAAATACAGAATCGAGGCGTTGCCTACTTTCATCATCTTTAAGGATGGAAAACCCCTTGATCGCTTTGTAAGTTAATCTCTGTCTTTTTCATCATAACTGCTCTCCATGCTTGGTTAACCTGTGTATCTGGAACTAGTCAATATATAAAGAAAGCATTTGCATCTCTGGTTGAACCACCTAATTCTGACAGTTTGATTAAGAACTTGATGTTGGCCTGTCCCTTCTTGCTGAGATGGATGGTTGTGTTCTTCTGATTATAGTTGCTTCAATTATGATGCTGATAACCTAGTTAGTGCTTCAAAAGTTGGCATGGATCTGGCGTTTGCCTTTAGATCATCGTGAAGATTAAGTCTTCACGCATCAGATTTAGTTTAAATTTATTATGGCTATTCGGAGGGTGAGCCCTAAAACAATAGTAAGGTTGTTGTGAGGCCATGGGTTCAATCCTAGATACAACCTCTCTACTTGCGTGGTTACTTGTGCACCAGGTCTCTCTTTATAAGCTATGTTTGGAATAGCTTTTTTTTTAGAAAATAACTACTTATTACATAAGTCGAGATAAAACTCCTCTCACATTCTTACCTCGTATACCATAAATCACGATTTATAAACACTTATAAATCAAAAATAAGCTATCCCAAAGGAGCACATAGTATAATGACTATTCCTTAATGTATAAAGCATAACCGATTATACTAAAACATTACAATACTAGAAAACAAAGCTTTTAGATGTAATTTAATAATATAATAAATCACAACTACTATATTTAATAATAGCTAATAAATAATAAATAAGACAACTATTAGCTCATGGAGCTTAATCTTTTATTCATATCTGAAATGTAGAATACATGAGACTTATATAGGGAAAAATAGGGTAGGTGACATAGTGAAATAGAGTAGTGCTCAGGGTAGGTGAAGTATGAATGGAGATAAAATATGTAGTGCTAAGGGTAGGTGAAGTATGAATGGAAATAAAATATGAAGTCAATAATATAATGCTAAGACTTCCCACATCTGACTTTTAACACTCCCCCTCAAGCTGGAGAATATATGTCAATCATTCCCAGCTTGCACCGAAATCTTTCAAATTTAGGTCTGCTTAGTGGTTTTGTCATAACATCTGCAATTTGGTCTTCAGATCTGATGTAGGATAGATTCATGATACCTCCTTCAATCTTTTCTTTAATGAAGTGTCTGTCTATCTCAACATGTTTTGTCCTATCATGATAAACTGGGTTCTTGACCATTTCAATGCTGGCCTTGTTGTCACACCAAACTTGTATTGGTCCCTCATGTGAAATCCCCAACTCCTTCAGTAATCTGATGACCCAAATTCCTTCACGTACTCCATTGTTAACAGCTCTCAGTTCCGCTTCCGCACTACTTGTTGACACCACAGTCTGTTTCTTGCTTCTCCATGTAACCAGATTTCCCCACACATATGTGCAGTATCCGGAGACTGATCTTCTAGTTTCCCTGTCTTGTGCATGATCTGAATCAGTATAGATCTCGATATTTCTGATAGTACTTTTCTTAAAGAAGATCCCTCTTCCAGGATTAAACTTCAAATAGTTTAGGATTCTGTACACGGCCGCCATGTGTTCTTCTTGTGGCTGGTGCATGAATTGACTTGCTATTCCAACTGCATAGCTAATGTCTGGACGTGTGTGGGTCAAGTATATGAGTTTCCCGACAAGTCTTCTGTACCGTTCTGGGTTGACTGAGACACCATTTGGTTTGATTTCTAAGTGACATCCTTCTTCCATCGGTGTTCCTTCAGGTTGTGCCCCTAACATTCCTGTTTCATGCAACAGATCTAGTGTATACTTCCGCTGGGATACGTTGATGCCTTTTTTAGTTCTTGCTACTTCCATGCCCAGGAAATACCTCATTTGTCCAAGGTCTTTCACTTGGAATTCAGTTGACAAGTCCTGTTTTAGTTGAGTAATGGATTGTTCATCATTTCCTGTAATGACTATGTCATCAACATAGACTATCAAGATAGTAACTAAGCCATTAACATGTTTGATGAACAATGTGTCATCTGCTTGTCCTTGAGTATACCCAAGTCCTTTCACCGTTTTGGTGAATCTATCGAACCACGCTCTAGGAGATTGCTTAAGTCCGTACAATGACTTATTGAGTTTACATACAGAGTTGTTAGGAGCTAGAATTCCATCTGGAATCTCCATGTAAACTTCTTCTTCCAAATTTCCATTCAAAAAAGCATTCTTCACGTCCAGTTGGTGCAACGACCAATCCAAGTTGGCTGCAATTGATAATAGCACTTGGATGGTATTAAGCTTGGCTACTGGAGCAAATTTCTCCTGATAATCAACTCCATATGTCTGGGTATATCCCTTTGCAACAAGTCTTGCCTTGTATTTATTGATACTGCCATCAGGATTGAATTTTGGGTTGAAGATCCACTTGCATCCTACTGGTTTCTTCCCTTTGGGAAGAGTTGTAATCTCCCATGTTTTATTATCCTTGAGTGCCCTCAACTCATCTTCTACAGCTTGCTTCCAATTCGGATCACCTATAGCTTGTTGAAACGTGTTTGGGATTTTAATCTGTGCACTGTTTACAATAAAGCTTTGCATCTTTGTAGATAGGTTACTATATGAGACAAAACGTTGAATTGGATGCTGAGTACAAGATCTTACCCCTTTTCTTAATGCAATAGGCCAACCTAGTTCTTCACGATTTAATCCCAAATTGGAGTCATGGTCATTCCTTTGAATGGGAGAGATGGTTCTACCAGTGTTCGATTCATCTTGAATTTGTAGTCTGGACTCTTCATCTTGTTGCTGTTCAGTATCCATCCTTGAATTGATCTCAACATGTGTTTCCAATTCATTGTGTGTCAGTTCAGGTTGAGGTGGAAGATATTCGGATTCATGATCAACTTGGATAAAACTAGGTTGGCTTGTGGAAGGAAGTGAGTCAATGATGGGTATAAGATTAGGTTATGGTGGTGGTGGTTCAGGTTTGTTCAGGATTAGCCATTCAATATCAGAGTACTCCCCCTGAATGGATACTTTGGGATAATACGCTTCGTCTTCTGAGAAGACTGTATCTCGGGAGACAATAAGTTTCCTGGACGTTGGACAATAGCATTTGTACCCTTTTTGAGTTGGAGAGTAGCCAAGAAAGATACATTTGTCATCTCGAGTTGCAAATTTGTTGCCATCGTTTTTATGAACAAAGACAACACACCCAAACACCTTTGGTGGTAATGAATTGATTAGTGGGCAATGTGGAAAGTGTTCAAGGAGTTTTTGGATAGGAGTGGAGTAATTGAGAACTTTGGATGGCATACGGTTGATGAGAAATGCTGCGGTTAGTACAGCATCACCCCAAAAAATGGTAGGAACATTTCGTTCCATTAGTATTGTTCGGGTTACTTCTAACAGATGCCGGTTCTTTCGTTCAGCCACTCCATTTTGTTGAGGGGTGTAAGGGCAGGAAGTTTGGTGATGAATTCCTTGCTGATCAAGAAATTCTTTAAAGATGTTGCTCATGTATTCCTTGCCATTATCACTTCGCAGTACCTTAATGTGAGCATTGAATTGGGTTCGCACAAAGGTATAGAAGTTTTGGAATACTTTGGCGACTTCGGATTTGTCTTTCATTAAATACACCCATGTGGTTCTGCTGTGATCATCTATAAAAGTAACAAACCATCTAGCATTGTTGAGGGTTTTTGTTCGTGCAGGACCCCAAATGTCACTATGAATTAATGTGAATGGTGAGGAAGGTGTATAAGGCTGTTTGGGATATGAAGATCTAGTTTGTTTTGCAAGTTGGCAAGTTTCACAATGAAAAGGAATTGAATTCTTATTGAATAAATTTGGAAACACATGTTTCATATAATCAAAACTAGGGTGGCCTAAGCGACAGTGCCACAAGTATGCTTCATGATTTTGAGAATTGGAGTTAACCAGTGCCCTTCTTGCCTTCCATGTATTCTTCAAGTTTGATCCTTCAAGGTAGAACAGTCCATCCCATTCTCTAGAAGTTCCAATCGTCCTCCTCGTTTTTAAATCCTGAAAGATGCAAAGATTATCATCAAAGATAACTCGGCATATTTGACCTCTAGTTAATTTGCTTACAGATATGAGGTTACAAGTGAGTGCAGGCACATATAAAACATTTTGTATTTTCAAGTGATCAAATAATGTGACTGTGCCAATGCCCTCAACCTTGGTAAATACACCATTAGCTACTTTTACTTTGAGGTGCTCATTACAGAATTTAAGGTTTTGGACTAAAGTTTTGTTACCGGTCATGTGATCTGTAGCTCCGGAGTCAATAATCCAAGTATCTTCACTAGTCACTACAGCATTAAGGGGTACGACAGAATTACCTGATTGTACAAGATTCATACCAGGAACAGAGTTTGACTTATTTTGATTTTTAAGCATCTGGCGAAGCATCTGTAATTCTTCCTGGCTTAGGTAGTCGACATCTTTCACTTTCTGTTTAGTGGTAGTGAGGTGACTTTGTTGGGCATGTTGTTTTCCAGTTGAAGGCTTGCCATGGAGTTTCCAGCATTCTTCCTTTATGTGGCCTTTCTTCTTGCAGTAATTGCACCATTTAGTGTTTTTCCTTTCATCTTGTGGCCCTTTCATCGCCAGAGCTGAGCCCTCAATGTACTTCTGGCTACTTTGACTGAGGAGTTTTCTGCTTTCTTCAAACTGCACATGATTAACTACATCAAATAGAAGTGGTAGGGGTTTTAAACCCATAATTCTTCCTCTTATGTCTTCAAAGGAATCATTGAGTCCAAGAAGAAAATCATGAATTCTTCCTTCGTCCAGTATTTTTCGATACAATTGAGCATCCTTGACAACTTCCCATGGATGTACCTCAAATAGATCCTGTTGTTGCCAAAGTTTCAGCAAAGCATTATAGTACTCAGTCACCGACATATTTCCTTGTCTCAAGTCTCGGAGTTGACGTTTTAAATGGATCAAGGCTGCAGTGTTGTCTAGTGATGAGTATGTTCTTTTTGCTGCATCCCATATCTCCTTGGCCGTGTTGGCTAAGAGATATTCTTCGCTAATATCCACGGTCATAGAGTTGGACAACCAAGTCATAACTTGATTATTTTCTGCAAACCATGTGTCGAAACTTGGATCATCAGGAGCTGGTTGAGGGGCTTCTCCATTAATGTATTTTTCTTTTCTCCTTCCACGAATGTATCTCAACACACTTTGAGACCATTGAAGGTAGTTTTTCCCATTAAGTTTATGGTTAATGACCATAATCTGATTCTCTGGGAATTCTGGTACAGTGGTGTTTATGGAAGGTACAGGAGAAGACATAGTAGAAGTAGTAGTACTGGAAGTGGAGGTTGTGGTTTGATCGGGACCATTGGTTCCTGACATAAAGGCGGTTGGAATGGACCCAAACAAAGGAGGAAATTGCAAGGGATCCATCAACTTTGGTCAAAAAATCAATCTGGAATCGTTGGGAGGTTCTGGAGTCGCTGGCGTGTGGGGGTCACGAGCGCCGGAATCTGCACTATCGCCGGCGCGTGGGTTCACGCGCCAAGACTGTGGAGGCGCGTGTGCTTCACTCGCCGGTCGGATGGTCACCGGACTTCTGGGAAAGGCCGATCTGAGTGTTCCGGTCACGCTGGTGTGGGCGGTGTAGTCCCATGCTCGACGGTCAGCAACCTAAGAGGACGCTGCTGTACTCTCTCTCTCTCTCAGCCTCACTGTCGCTGGTTCTGCCTCATTTTCTGGCAGAGGACCCAAGCTTACACCAGGCTCTGGTACCATATTAGCTCATGGAGCTTAATCTTTTATTCATATCTGAAATGTAGAATACATGAGACTTATATAGGGAAAAATAGGGTAGGTGACATAGTGAAATAGAGTAGTGCTAAGGGTAGGTGAAGTATGAATGGAGATAAAATATGTAGTGCTAAGGGTAGGTGAAGTATGAATGGAAATAAAATATGAAGTCAATAATATAATGCTAAGACTTCCCACATCTGACTTTTAACAACAACAATAAAAGAAACACCAGAATTAATGAGGTTTGGCAGAATATTTATTCCTGCCCCCTTGAACCCAACCAACCCAAAATTTTATTTCACTCCAAATAATAGCAAGTGAAATAAAACAAGTGAGGAAAAAATATAAATTGCCTTAAAAGTTCAGAAGGCAAGTTGTGGGTATAGAATTGAAGGTAGGAGGGGCTTTCCTTTTATAGCCTAAGGTACCCCTTCATCTTGCAAAAGTCTTGATGTGGGACTTACCACATTTCAACACTTAGGACCTCAGCATTATCCTAATAACTGTTGCTGCTTCTTTCTTGCACTGGATGTTGTATTGTTTGGAAGTGTCCACTGTGACGACTGAAATACCTTTGAAACAACAGTAACTGTCTGCTCTCTTTTCCATACTATAGCCAGGAGTTGAAAACTGAGAAGGAACCTTACCTTTTGTGTTGTGCAGGAGGGAGCATTGACTGTAGATCAGCTCATCGAACGCATAGAGGCCGGTCTCAAAGTTAAGCAATAACCCTAGTTAATCCCCATATTATTTCCCTATATTTAAACACCAGTTTTACAGGAAATCCTGCTTAAGGACATATTTACTTTTGGTGATAAAGAAGCTTGTTTGATTGAAGGACCCCACTGTTGTTGTCAGAACTTCATTCTTTATATATATTGGATGTGATTGTTGTATCTTATGAAACGTTGAAAATTCGGAAGTTGAGAACTAGTCTCAATATTTTTGGCATGTTTGTATACTTCTTCCTAAATAATGAAACGCACACGGAAAACTAATACAGAACTATGCTCTAGTTTTCGAGCGGCTAGTCTGTCCTCTCCTACAAATCTCTAACAAAAACGTTCCCACAATCAAAACCCACTAGAAAACCGAAAGGAAAGAAAAGCAACAGTCCCCCCCCCCCCCCCCCCCCCCCCCCCCCCCAAACACAAAAACTCAGGCTTGGATCAGCTAAGCACAATTCCTTCTGCGTTTGCTTGCATAAGGACTCGTATTATATTAATGGGCATAGACCCATCAATATTCAACCCAATTTTCGTACATTCTTGGAATTTTGCGCTCATCTTCAGTATCAAAAAAAAAACTTTAAATTTAGCACCTATAACAGAATCCTCTAATCTTCTAAATCTAGTGTTATATTTAAGAGTTGACAACCACAATAAGTTTTACCTCACCCAAGTCTTAACTAAGTTGACAGTGACATTACATGGGGGAAAACTTCTTTAATTTTTGTTTAGCTGCTTATAATTTCTTTTAGGGTTAAGGGTGTTTAAATATAGGGAAATAATTAATAATTATTATTTCCCTATATTTAAACACCAGTTTTCACTTGGGGGCAATTTTGTTTTAGTTGTTATTTCAATTAATTTTGATCGTTAGTTAACCAAATATGTTGAGCTGGCAATTCACATACAATCCACATCATTTTTGTCAAGCTGTAAATTTGTACTGGAAGTTTTAAATCTAACTTTGAGAAAAAAATGAAGTGGATGACATATTAACTTCCGGGGTAAATTTGCAGCTTGACAAAAAGAACGTGAATGACATGTGAATTATCAGCTCAGCATATTTGATTAATTAATGATCAAAATTAATTGAGATAATGGTCATAGTAAAATAGCTTGAAACTTCCGGGATAAAATTGCCCATCAGTGAAACCTTTCGAGGCAAAATTGCCCTTTAACCCTTTTTTTTTTATGGTACTGGATGCTGCTATTTTAATTTAGAAGGAGAAGGCTTTGATGTGGCAATAAAGAAAATGAAATACTTGTTTAAAATAAAACTGAATGGATAAGTAATTAAACATAATATATATATATATATATATAATATTTGATTTTATATAAAGCTAGGTGATTGTTCTCAATTTTTCAGCACTTCAAAGACCTGTTTGGCTAACAAGTTAATTTGCATGGGATCTTGATGTGCTTCTTTCTGATGAAGCTGAAAGAAATAAGATATTTGTATTATCAATTTGATGGAGTACCAATTAGATTTGTCACCAAAGTGATTTGCAATGCGTAATCGTTTAAGGGAATAATTCTCGCACGCTTTCATTGTAGAATCTGGGAGTTTAATTTTGGAGAATACTTATAGTGTCAAATCAATTAATGGACACTTACATTTTGGAGGTGAATTCGTTGATAAGCACCAACTTGTGGTTTTTGTTTTTAGGCATTGTTGTCCACTTCGGGTTCACTAATTTGTTTAATATATTAAAATATCTCGAGTAATAATCAGATTAAATTAAACAATTTATTGAGGAAGGATGTGAACCTCAGAAATGATGAGTCGCTTTTCCTGCGTTGAAGAATGGAGCGAGGGAAAGACCTGAATTGCTTCCGTGTTGAGTGGGCAATCTACAAAAGATGAGGAGGGCTCCCACCTCGCCACGTGGCTCTCTGCTATTTTTTATTTTTCTCTTTTTCATTCTTTTCCTAATTTGATTGTAGAAAAATGTTACAAGGACTTGGTTGGTTTAATTACAAACCATGTAATGCAAAATCAGTTTTCGTGAATATTTTTGATATGGTCTCGCTGGTTGTGGTGTGGTCGTTGAATATGAGGAAGGTGAGGGTGTCCGGTGAAGATGAGGTCAATGATAGCGGGGATATGAGGTCATTGTTTTACTTTTATCGGAATGACTATTAGAGATTCAAAATCAACAGGTTCCGGAATCCGGATCGGATCGGTCGGTCCAGTTTGGGAACCACTGTTTAAATCGGTTCGGTCCCGGTTCATTTTTTTTAAATTGATTTTTTAATATTTTTTCTTAGAATTTCATTAATAAGTTTAAAATATTTAATTTCTTACCGGTTTAGTTCCAGTCTAATTACGATTTGACCCCAGTCTGACCCACTGACCCTTAACCCAGTACTTCGACTGGTTCAATATCCGGTCCGAGTTTTAATACCTTGAAAATCACTTTTTTTTTTACTATGCCAGGTAAATATGTGATAGGAACTCTCCATTATATAAATAAGTGCACGTTTGAATTAACTTTTACATGATACTTCTTCCGTAGTTTGTAGTGTAATTTGTACTACAAATTTTATCCTATATTTAAGACCGAAGGTAGTAGCTTTTAAAATAAACGAGATAAATACGTGAAAGAAGATTTGTTTCAACTTACAAAAAAGAACTTCTGAAATTATAATTTTATTGTTTCTCAGACATTCACTTATTGTTTTTGGACTGTACATTTGTGATCTCAAACACGTCGGATTTGAGGGAGATGCAATGCAGATGAGGTCGCAGTCATCAGATCTGAGGGCGCTGGGGAAGGAAGGAAAGGGTGATTTTGTCATTCTAATCATAGTAATCACGACAATGACCAAACGCTGCATATACAGGTAATGAGACCTGAATTGCTATGACCGGATGACCCTACTCCTCCGAAACCAACTAAATGAGGAAAGATATTTATATATTTTAGGAGTTACATGTGATCTGAACTCTATTTAATAAAAATAAAATAATTTATATAATTATAATTTTAAGGGAGAATGACAATGAAGTCCCAAGGAAGAGGAGAAATGAAGAAATGGTCTCTATAGATTGCAAAATGAAAAAATGGTCCCATGGAGTTGTCAATACAGGCTCCTGGAGTTGTCAATGACAACTCCAGGAGCCTGTATTGACAACTCCATGGGACCATTTTTTCATTTTGCAATCTATAGGGACCATTTTTTCATTTTTTTCCTTGCATGGGACCTAAGTGTAAATCTCCCTAATTTTAATTGGGTAGATTCTTTTAAAATAATTTACATTTTATTTTATTTTTTAAAAAACAAACATCTTATTTTAAAAAAAAAAGAAAATGATCCACCAATATTTTTATTAAAAGATAAAATATAATATAATTTATTATAAATTAGTCATCACTCAATTAAAATTAAAATATTCGAAATTATTTTACTATTATTAAACAGAATTTAGATGACATGCTCCTCTTGACGTTATTATATGTAAGTATTTCACCGCTTTTTCTTTTGTCCTTTTTCTGAGGATTTTTTTAGAGGTTGGGAAAAGAGGAATATGATTATAGGGAAGGGATAAGCCTTGTTGCCGACACCGACGTAAACGTAACTGCCAACCAAATGGGCCCCACCTTCTATTACCGCCCATATCTTCTGCTCCGGCCCCACTCTTTCCTTTCTCCTTTTTTGGGCCTGTTTTTTTAGAAAAAATAATACCCACTCCATTTTCAAACTTATGATATTTGTTAGGGTGTGAGTGTGTGTGTGTGTGTGTGTGTAACTGTTTGAATTATAAAATGCTTTTTCTTCTTGAAATGTCTCTCATCAACTGAAGTATTAGTGAGAAATTTGATATTCACAAGGACGAACGTTACCCATTAATTAGGTATACATCATGTTTTTAAAAAATCATGTTTTAAAAGAATTACTCGTATATACTACTTTATAAATATATAATCTAACCCAAAAAATAGATATAAAAATATACATTTTTGTTTTTGGCAATCTAGTAATTTAGGAGTAAGGAAAAATAAATATATATTCATAAAAAATCATGTAATTTCTGTTGGCAAAAAAAATCGCAGAATTCAAGTTTTCATATCTCGATTGGAAAATACTCCTTTGGTAAAATGAATTTGACAATGAAGTACATATTTATGCGAAATAATATTTTATTTGAAAAAATGAGAAAAAGAATTTAAAATCTTAAGACAAGTGTCTATATATGAATGGAAAATTTTCAATTATCTAAATTTCATTTTCATAAGAAGGAACAAAAACACCTGGCAACATATATCCCCGAGGAAGTTAGATCATTTTGTGTTATTGAGAATGAAATCTTATGGATTAACAAAAGCTTAGGTCGGTCCATTTTAATATTTTATCATATCCACTATTTTTCATGTGTTCTATTGCTGATAGTTTCCACGTGTACCAATACAATGACTACAGCATAACTCAGTTTGACTGCGAAACCCTCAGTTTTAAATGTCTTCTATATATAAGCCCATATATTTATAAAAATATTCAGTTTATTCTTCAAATTTTACTTATGCTATTCCAGAATAACATAATTAATTAAGTTCGTTAGGTTCAATTTGATTTGTTTATTTTGTTAAAGTAATCAGTTAATGGGATTGAATTTGTTTAAATGGTGAAAGATTAACTGGAGAATTCTCAATCGGTAGAACTTAATTTTCTTTGTTTTTTTTTCTTGAAAAAATAATATAAAATCAAAGATGAGTGGCTCCCTTCATAGAGAAATAACCTTTTGAGGTAGCTTTTTGTATATTTATCAATTAAAAAAATCCAAAAAATATTTATAAAAAATAGAAACTGGAAGAGATGATTTGTGTGGTCTATAGTATGTACTGGAGGCTAGACTGGAGAGCATCCAACTGAAAATCGACTATTCAACTGTACACCATAACCGACTCTACCGACTTTAAGTTTAGGACACGTAGATCTTGAGAAAGATATCTCTTAATCTTAATTTAATTGCGCTCTTTACAAAAATTATTTAATATCCACACACTTTCAATTTTTGCAACTTTTCATAAGTTAGGAATTTTAATTTAATCATGTATATTCAAATTATTTTTTGATGAAAACCTATTTTATACTCCTTCAATTCTTTTTATAAAAAACAACTATTAAAATTATACGGTTTAAAATACTAATTAAAAATAATAAATATGTAACTTATATACATTCATTTCTAATTATACGTTTAAAAGAGTGTAAATGACTATATTTTTTATGACTATATGAGACATATAATGAGTAGAAATTTAGTGTAGAGAGATAATGAGTGACATATATTTATGGGTAAATTAATATTTCGGTCATGTAGTTTTGATTAGATTGTAACTTAGTTCTTGTGCTTTGATTCAGTGCAACTCATTCCTGATAGTTTTGACTCGATTGTAACTCTTTCGCTGAACTTTGGGCCACTGCAACTCATTCCCTACAATTTTAACCATTTTATATAATTTAGTCCTCCACATTTATTCTATAACATAAAATAGTTAAAACTATAGGGAATGAGTTGCAGTGAGTACTGAGTTACAACTGAGGATTTGCGAGGAAACCTACATATCCACTCAATTTTTCATGAGGAAACTAGAATGCCTATCATTTTTCCAACATTCATCCGTTTTGGCCATGAACGGCCAAATATACGATTTGGACTAATTTATGGTCAAAAGAATGAAAGTTTGGTCACCGTCTCGGATTAGCGTGAAAACTGGCATACTAGCTCCATTTTTCAGAAGGAATCCGGAATGCCCAACATTGTTGCCCGCTTCATCTATTTGGGCCATGAACAGCTATATATGCGATTTTGGCTAATTTGAGCACAAAAGAATAAAAGTTTTGGTAATTGTCTCAGATTTACGTGAAAACCCACATACTCATTCCATTTTTCATGAGAAATTCAAAATGACCAACGTTGTTTCCAAATTCATCCATTTGAGTCCTGAATGACCACATATGCGATTTGGGGTAATTTAAGGTTAAAAAATGAATGTGTGGTCACCGTCTCAGATTTGCGTGAAAACCCACATAACGATTTCATTTTTCATGAGGAATCCAGAATGCCTAACATTGCTGCTAAATTCATCCGTTTCACCCCTGAACGACCATATACACGATTTGGGCTAATTTAATGTTAAAAGAATGAAAGTTTGGTCACGATCTCGGATTAACATTAAAACTCATATACCCACTTCATTTTTTATGAGGAATTCAGATTATCTAACGTTGTTGTCAAATTAATCCGTTTGGGCCTGAAGGGCCATATACATTATTTGGTCTAATTTAAGGTCAAAGAATACAGCAAAACTTTAGGGACTGAGTTACATCAAATTAGAGTGTAAGAATTGAATTACACTATGACTTATATTTAAGACTAGAGTTAGCACTAATTTTTAACTGATCATCCTAGCTCAGGCTCTCCAAAAGTCTAAATAATAGATGTGCCAATTAATTTTTCTCAAACTTATCTATACTGATTGCGCATAATCAATGGTTAGTTTCAATACAAATAGTCAAAAACAATATTTTCGAGAAACCACCAAACATTTTTAACAGATAACTAACGTATCTAATACTTTTAATATAGGGAAAAAGATAAAAAAATAATTTTGAATTGACAAACTTTTAAATAAGGTATTTTTAAAAAATGAATTATGAATTGCTTATCAAGTTTTGTCATTTCCTTATCAACTTTTAGTAACAAACCTGATTTGAGATTTTATAATTTCAAAGTTCTTTTTCTATTTTTTTTTTTAATATATATAACTCTTATATTAAAAATATGGACGGTATAAGATATTATTATTACGCCATTATTGTGACTTTACACTTGTGGTCTCTCATATTTTTATTTGAACTTTTTGTGGTTCCTGATGTTTCGCCCCAAATTTCGCTAACTAATTTGGTCACTTGTTGTTTACTACTCTTCATCCCCGTCCCCTTTACATGTTTCCCATTATGTCACCTTTTCTTCCCATTAATTCTCCACATCACTCTACCTCAAGTCTGTGTATCTGAAAATCAATATTGTAGTTTCCTCAAAATAAAAAAAAATCTATTATTTATTGATCTTAAGATCATTCCGTTCCATTAAGTTAGTTCTTCACGTAAAATAAGTTCACAATTTACCACACATATAAACACATATAATTTTTATAAAGATCCTATATATATATAATATTATATCACGGGATTTATCTGACATGAGTTGTTACAAGAATTCAATGTAATATTTTTTTTAAAACAAATGAAATAAAGAGATATTGCATAATTGGGCCGACATGTTAGAGTGGGGTCATTATAGGAGACTTGCGAAGTGGGGAGAGGATTGAAGAAGACGAGTCATATCATCATTGGCTACTTCACGCCTTAATTACCACTGTTCCCAGGCCGCTTCAATCCAACATAAAAAGAAAGAACTGGTCAAAAATCAAAGTTAAAGAGGGGAAAAAGCAGGTTAAAAAAAGATACTACTCCTGGTCCAAAATATTCCCTTCGGTCTTAATTATAGGATAATATTTAAGAGTTGATCTTAATCCTAATTATAGGATAAAATTCTAATTTTTGTCAATTTATTTCCAAAATACCCTTTATTGATACTTTCTCAATAATAATTAAACATAATAATAATTTAATAAGAGTAGATCGGAAGTTGTTGAGGGAGATTAACGATGCCGGATTGTGTGAGAACTTGGAGAAGTCGGGTGTGAGGTAGGAGAGGTACAGGAAAAAAACATAGAATCAATATAATTGGATGCCATTTTAAATTTTAAATAAGGATATTTTAGAAAAATAAGTATGATTAACTAATTTAACCACTATCCTTAATTTCTCAAAAGTTAGATAAATATGTCCTATAATTAGGACCGGAGGGAGTGCTCCTATATTCTTATTTATAAAGTTGAGGGAATGATTTTTTTTGGGTCATATTTACAAGCTAAGTCACATCATTAAATATTTTATATAAGTATATAATTTTATTTTTAATTTATTATTGTGTAGATTTATATTCATAACGGTATGTATATTTTAGGGAAAATCCTATATAAAGTTGTCTAAAATATGAAAATTCAAAATCAAGTTGTTCAACTTAACAAATCCCTAATTAAGTTATTGACCCAATTTAGAATTTTAAAATATAGGTGAAATAACTTTATTATCATCTCCTAGTCTTCTCTATTCTCTTAAAAGAGTTTTATTGCTCTGTAACTTAAAGCATGTTTGGTTGAGCTTTTTTTTGCTTATAAGTTGCTTTTTACGTAAATCGAGACACAACTCCTCTCACATACTTACTTCGTATACCGTAAATCACTATTAAAAAGCAACTTATAAGCAATCGAATCGCTGAAACAAACATACCCTTAGTTTTTCAATATATATATATATATATGAACACTAACACATAATAAAAAAAATATAATTTGCTTAAATTAAAGGAATTTTTTGTGTTTTAGAAGAATCATTAAGAATAATTAAAGCCAAAAAGTGAAAAGAAAATCATAACCCCAAATATTAATTAAATAATTTTTAATTAAATATTGTAAATAGTAAATTTTATTTTTGGAAGAACTTGAATTATTTTTTTTGAAAAAGAAAATCAAACCACATTAATAACACAATTTTGACTTGTGTGATATATATGTTGCTTTTTTTAACGATGATGAAACACATTTTTTATGTTGTTAATGAAACTTTTTTTTATGATATGTAGTTAATAAATTCTTTAATATATATTTTGATGAATCACACATATATCAGATTTTTTTTCTTGGGATTAATGTAGCTTGATTTTTTTCTCGTAAAAAAATTCAACTCAAAAATGTTTTTTTTATTCTTAATATTGAACTTAAATTCGTTTAATTGATATTGGGGGTTAAATCTTCCTTTTTTAATTTGAATCGTTCTTGATCATCCTTCTGGAACACAAAAAATGTTTTTGATTCAAGCGAGTAATATTTTATTTTATTAGAAGTTAATGTTTATCTATGTATACATATATATACTTGTTGAAAAAAATAATTTATAAAGCAATAAAACTCTTTTAATATGAGAGAAGAAATTGGAGAGGACAGTAAAGTCATTTGATACACATTTTAAAATCCTAAATCAGGTCAATAACTTAATTAAGAATTTATTGAATTTAGCAGCCTAATTTAGAATTTTCTATTTCAGGTAACTTTATATAAGATTTTCCCTATATTTTATGAGATTGATTACGATCCTTTGCTCTTATTACAAAATGTATGCATCTATTAGATTTTAAAATAGCATTAATGAGATTTAATGCCTTTTTTAGTTTTGGTAAAACTTGTTAGAATATATAATTAAGAGTAGAGGAGTAAGATAACATATACCCTCTCTTATTTTTGTGTTTTATGTTTCAAATACTTCCCCTCATTAATTTTAGATTTCAAGAATACGTTAAATTAGGACATTTTACGGAAGTAGTGGATTAATTAATGGGTTCAGGGGTAATTTTGCTTCTGAACTTGTCACCAATGGGCAATTTTGCCTGAAAGTTTTGGAGGGTAATTTTGCCCCAGAAGTATAAAAAAAGAAAAAACCAATTTTTCCATGATTGTTGTTTAAGTTAATTTTGATCGTTAGTTTACCAAATATGCTAAGCTGACAATTCACGTGTTATCCACACCATTTTTGTTAAGGTGTAAATTTGCCTCAGAAGTCCTTGTGTCATCTACTTCTTTTTTTTTAAGTTAGATTTAAAACTTTTGAAGCAAATTTTCATATTAACAAAAATGACGTGAATGACACGTGGATTGCTAGCTCAATGTATTTAATCAACTAACGGTCAAAATTAACTGAGATAACGGCCAGGATAAAATTACTCCCTTTTTTACACTTCCAAACAAAATTGCCCCTCCGTGAAAACTTTTGAAGTACAATAGACCCTTAACCCTTAATTAATTTTACAAAATCTAATGTCATTCAATGGTTCCTTGATCTCAATAAAAATTGTTTTTGTGACCAGTAATATGAAATAGAGAATGTAGTAGTGTTTATACCAGGTATTGGGTTAAGGGTCAGTGGCTTAGATTGGGGACAAACCGGTGAGAAATTGAAGATTTTAGACTTATAATATAAAATTCTAAAGGAAAAATATAATTTTTTTTAAAAAAAATTGGAACCCGGACCGGACCAACTCACCAGTTTCCGGGCCGGACCATCCGGTCCGGTCCGGGTTCATGAAGTTTGGTTTATACTATCGATCGCCTAATTTTATCTTCATCGCTTTTATTTCTAGTATGAATTTAAACGTATAATATTGCATTGTGTCATTATATTGCCTTGTTTTAAATTCTATGAGGATATTTAATTTTGGTCATTTATTGTATTAAAGGAAAAAACGAGAGAAACATTGAATATTTTTTACTTGATCATGTTGCAACCTCATTTTTCATGTGATAATTTTGTTGATGGGTGGTTTATAAATACTTCTTTTAGAATTCTTTGAGTTATTGTAAGATGTGACTGACTATTGTGACTTTTGGTACACATTTCAGCTAAACATTTACTTGAAAAAAGGATTCTCATTTAAATTTTTTAAGTTATGGACGTGTGACGATTAATTAGTTTTCCAAAGCTAATGGGTATATATTTTACTTTTTCTATACCTATTTAACTAAATCAAATTCAAATACTGTCAAATCAAATTAGATGATATAGCTCTTCATAAACATTCTCAACATTTATTTGAATTCAAACTCGAAATCTCATATTTAAATGACTAAAATCTCTTTCACTATGGCTGGCTAACCGCTGTTGGTTGTATTTTAATTTTATTTTTGCTATAATATAAATATCAAACATGCCACTGCCCCAAAAAATGGTAGGCTACTAATACTATGGTGAATCAAACAGTCCTTTCTATCATAATTAAAAATTGTTACTCATTGATTATTTATATAAAACTTTTTACGAATGTAAAGATAGTTTTAGAATTTAACATTGGAGTATTCAGTTTCTGCCCCCAAAAAATCAAATATTTAATTATCATTAAAACGTGTCAGTACCAAATTTATTATTTTAATATCTACTCATCACCTATTTTGATAACGACTCGCTTATAACTGTCACATACACCCATTTCATGACAGTTATTTTTCACCATGCATCTTGATAAACTTATAATAAGCCGTAGGTAACATTCATATTTATAAATAATATTTCAAAACATGTCTAATTCATTATATATCAATATAAAAGGTTATATTGGTCCATACCATCAGTTGTTTTAGCTTTTATTCCGTTATAATCATAATGTATTTGCCTTCTTATAGGGCAGTTCAGTATGCATAAGACTATTGTCAAGTGGAGTTTAAAAAAAGTTAAATGTAAATAGCTTTATTTATGAAAGGAGGGAAGTGAGAGTTCTTTACCTTTTAAATATTGAAGAAAACCTTATCTAATTGAAAAATAAGTGGTTTTTTGCTTTTCTTTATAGAGGAAAATGGAGAAGGTAAAGGATATAGAGGGACCCAGTGGTGAAGAAGATCATTAATTTTTTTTTTAATCAGAAAAGAAGAAGATCATTAATGGCGGACGAAGAAAGCGGGAAATAGCGCCAATAAGTCATCGACATGATACCTCCCATCGCTCATTATAAATACCGTTGTATCCCCTTCCTATTTCTTCCATCCCATCAACTTTCACAGTACACTTCACATACATTCACTTAGCTTCTTCTTCGTTCCATTTTTTTTTTTACAACTTTTTATTACTTTCACTTCATCATCCTCCATGGCTGAAGAGAAGCACCACCACCGCGGTCTCTTCCACCACAAGAAGGACGACGATGACAACAAGCCCCTAGCCTCCTCCTACTCCGATTATGCTGGAGGCGACAAGCCTTCCTCTTACTCCGACAACCCCTCCGGTGGCTACGGCGACACTGACTCCGGTTACAAGAAGACTGGCTACTCCGGCGATGAGCCCTCTGGCGGCTACAAAAGCGGCGGCGGAGGCTACGGCGGCAGCGGGTATGGTGAGACTGAGAAGGTAGGGGGATATGGCGGTGGTGCCGGTGGATACTCTGACAGTACCACTGGTGGTGGATACGGTGGTGAGACTGAGAAGGTCGGGGGATATGGCGGCGGAGGGTATGGTGAGAGTGAGAAAGTTGGAGGAGGGTATGGAGGTGCTGGTGGATACTCTGATAAGACCAGCGGTGGTGGGTACGATGAGAGTGAGAAAACCGGCAGGTACGGTTCCGGAGGAGGCGGAGCTGGGTACGGTGGCGATGAGAGTGAGAAATCTGAGGTTGATTACAAGAAGGAGGAGAAGCACCACAAGCATCTTGAGCAGCTTGGTGGGCTTGGTGCTGCAGCTGCTGGTGCTTATGCCGTGGTAATTAATTATTTTCCTTTCTTAATTAAAATTAATCAATTACAATTTTTTAAGAAATCTTGTACTCTCTGTGTTTAGAAAGTTGATCTTAGTCCTAAATATAAAACATAATTTTTATATTTGTCAATATTTTTTTAATTTATCTTTATTAATACAATAACCACAAAAGGAGGTAGAGAATAAGAAGATTAAGGAAGCTGATTAGGATATTTTAGAAAATCTATTACATATTAACTAATTTTGTTAATCTAATTAAATTTAATAAATATATCTTTTATTAAGTATATTGTAATAAAACATTTTCTAAATTGTGAATCATGGTGATATGATGTGTGACAGTATGAGAAGCATCAGGCCCATAAAGACCCGGAACATGCCCATAGGCACAAGATAGCAGAGGAGGTAGCGGCCGTGGCGGCAGTCGGAGCCGGCGGGTTCGCCTTCCATGAACACCATGAGAAGAAGGAAGCGAAGGAAGATAGAAAGGAACAAGAGGGTGAAACTCATGAAAAGAAGCACCACCTTTTTGGCTAGATCATCCGTTTGGTGTTAAGTTGGATGGATCTGCTTCTGGCTTTTTCTTATTAGTGTCTGTTGTTTGTCTTTTATGCATCTTCTCGTCACTTTACTTGGCTCCACCGTTTGTCTCTGAATAACCACCCTACCCTACCGTTGTGTGAGTGATCTGTAGATTGCTTTTCTCTTGGTTTTGCTTTAATATATATAATATATGTGCACTCATGTTCATCTATATATGTTTCAATCTTATATAATTGTTATACTTTGGGTTACTTTGTGATTACCTTTTTAATTCTAGTTCATACCCTCATACGCAGAAACCAAATCTACTAATATGAAGAGTCCCTTCCAAAACATTAGTTCTTAGTAAAAAGAATACTCTGTCATTTCTAACTAATTTTCATAATAGTCAATTCATTAAATTTATTCTAAATCGATATATTTTTTTAATTTTTTCTCTCTTTAAATGATGTGATTTAATTTTTTTAATTTTGAATCTCAATTAATAATAAGGGTAAAGTAGGGAAAAAGTTATTTAATGAGGTTATTTATCACTTATATTTGGAACTAAAAATTGTGTATTATAGAAGATGCCTTAAGGATGGGAGCGAATAGTTCATCTCAAAAAATTTGTTTATTGGATATATAAGAGAACTTCTTTTTTTTTTTTTTTTTTTTTGCCAACATACAAGAGAACTTCTTGAACTTAAAAAATACTCATCATGGACCTACATATCTACCTAATATTGTAGCAATGCTACAAATTATTGTCTAAATGTTAAAGGTAGGATATAGTTTACAGTGCATATAAGAGTATATATATTTTTAAAGTAAGAACGATCTTTTAATAGAAGAATTGTGTAAAAAGATTTAGGAAGATCGTTTACACATGGGAGAAGATTTTCTGCATATAGAGGAAAATGTTTTACACATAGAAAATAATATTACACATAAAGAAGATTGTCTGCACACAATAAAAAATATTCTGTATACCTAAAAGTTCGTTTGAACAATTAAGTTCCCACTTACCTATTTTTTCACAATTCTCTAATTAGTGGAACACATAACGTTGGGAGGAGCACATCCATCCACGGAATCAAAGATGGAAGGACGACATCTTTCCAGCCATGCTGATAACATAATTGAGGGTACCATATTTATGACTTAGATATATATATATATATATATATATGAGGTGGATATGGTATTGAAAATAATACATATTACAGAGTTCACATTAATTTATAATATAATGGGAAAGTCAAGATATTTAATTAAGAGGGGGGGCCTTGAGGGACAATCACCCCCAAGTGGCAGCCAGAGATGGTAGGAGGTCAATATAATATTATTATGGGCTAATACTTAGATTTCGGGAAAAAGACACAGCATCATGTGAGGGCTCCAAGATCATCCTAATCACCCCATTTTAAATTTAAGAGTTAGATAATTAATTTATAAATTAAAAATTAATAAAATTAGCTGAATTGCTTACTTCTGAAAAATATGTGCTAATTTTCTAAATTATTACTCATTTAATCATTTACAATAGAAACATATATAAACCTTTCTTCAATGTATGTATGTATGTGTACACACACACAATCATAATTTTCTGCACATAGGAGAAGATGTTTTGCACACGCATACATAGGGAAGAATATTGCACACAAAAAAGATCGTCTGCATATAGTGAAAGATATTCTGTATATCTAGAAGATCGTTTACACACTAAGATCCCATTTAACAATTAAATTGCATTGAATCATTTTTTCACAATTCTCCTGTTTTAATTAGTGGAACACATAATGTTGGGACGAGCACATCCATCCACGGAATCAAAGATGGAGGGACGACATCTTTCCAGCCATGCTGATAACATCATTGAGGGTACCAAATTTATGACTTAGATATATATGCGGTGGATATGGTATTGAAAATAATACATATTACAGAGTTCACATTAATTTATTATATATTGGGAAAGTCAAGATATTTAATTAAGAGGGGGGAAAAACTTGAGGGACAATCACCCCCCAAGTGGCAGCCAGAGATGGTAGGAGGTCAATATAATATTATTATGGGCTAATACTTAGATTTCGGGAAAAAGACAAAGGATATCATGTGAGGGCTCCAAGATCATCCTAATCAGACAATTCTAAATTTAAGAGTTAGATAATTAATTTATAAATTAAAAATTAATAAAATTAGCTGAATTGCTTACTTCTGAAAAATATGTGTTAGTTTTCTAAATTACTACTCATTTAATCATTTACAATGGAAACATATATAAACCTTTCTTCAATGTATGTATGTACACACACAATCATAATCAATAGGATAATTTAAAAAATTGAGAAATAAAATTGGTTGAAATGTTACATTTTTCCACAATGCATTGGGATCAAGCACCACGATGTTAAAAGCCACAGCCGACCCTCTACCACTAATCTAGGACAACTAGATATGGGAGTCTTACATTTAGTATTAAAAACCTTTCGATTAGTTCTTACGTTTAAGATTGGGGAAGTATTATTTTAACTATGACTAAATTTGTAAGCTCATTCTTCATGATCTTTCTACTAATACATATTTTCTCATTGTCTATTTATTGCAAAAACGTACATCGAGCTTGCTTATGGCAACAAAGAACGCTAGGTGAGGAAAGTTCATCACTTGCCATTATTTCTGCCTTGATGATCATTTGGGATGCGATCGGTGAATTAGTTACTATAGTTTATAGCAAAAGTTCATCAATATTGGGAGAAAAATTAATCGTATATATATTGGGGAAGATCATACACACACATATACACATATTCATTCAGTCTTTAATATAAGAATGAGATGAATTATCTGATTCTAACAAATATAATATGATATCTCTAAGATACTCCTCTAATCCTTAATATAAGACATATTTATTTAATCTGATTAGATTAGGAAAATTAGTTGAATCAGTTAATATGATATGTATTTTCTAAAATACCCTAGTCATCTTCCCTAATTCCCCCGTTTCTTCTCCTTCTTAATTATTGTTGAGGAAGTATTAATAGGATAAATTAGGAAAAGATTGAAAAATATGAAAACTATATCTTATGTTTTGGACCAAAATCAATCCTTCAAATATGTCTTATATTAAGGACCGGAGGAATATTTATTTATAAAGCTATATAATCAATTTATAAGTTAGTTAAATTAGTTAGGGAAAAAAATGATAAATATTAGAGATAAAATAGACTATTTTTTTTTTTTACTTGGGACTAATTAAAATCAATTCTTAACACGCTATTATAATTAGGATGAGAAAAGTATAATATAACATTATTGATTATGACTTGACAATAATAAATTAAAGTGATGGAGAGGCATTTCACGTGGCTGTGGTGTGCTTGAATAGGAAGCAACAACTAGAAAAATATCTCGTTGTTAAACGTTGAGGTCTTGCAATATATATAATTTCAGAGTTCAGTCACTAGTAATACTCCACATCTAGACCTTTTTGATTCGTGCCAGCCAAGCCATGTTGAGATTTATTAAACTGATCATCTGATCGGCTAAACAAATTTATAAAATTAAAGTTCAAACAGAGGATAATATATTTGATTCTAATCTATTATATGCGTATCTCTGATAATAAGAACTTTGTGTAGTGGACCACTCTTTTATACACACACATACACGTACCCATGTTGTGTTTAGTTAATACTCCTTCTGGTCCTAATTATAAGATAAAGTTGACTTTTTTAGAGAAATTAAGGAATCCAATTAAATCACTTTAGAGTATTTATATTTTTAGTATCTTTAGATTATATATCAGTTTATTAGTCAAATTAATTAGTTTGAAGAAAAAAAATAAAAATAAAAATATTCTAAAGTGATTTAATTGACTTCCTTAATTTCTTCAAAAAAAAGTCAACTTCATCTTATAATTAGGACCGGAGGGAGTATCAAGGTACCAATCATGCAAGCACCAGTGTCAATGTAGAAAATCAAGCACCAGCGCAAGCTTATGTCACTAACAACTTCTTTTTTTTTGGGGGTAAAATATCACTAACAACTTTAAATGGTACTCTCTCCGTTTTTAATACAAAGCTTGTTTTGTGACATTGTATGTTTCAATATACAAGACCGTTCATGGAACGCTATAGTATAAATTAGTAGCTAGCTACTAACTTTTTATCTATAATATATAAGATTAAGGGACAATTTTATCCAAAAAATGTAAAAAAAAGGAGTAATCTTATCATAATCATTATCTTAGTTAATTTTGACATTTAGTTGATGAAATATGTCGAGCTGACAGTCCACATATTATTCACGTTATTTTCGTTAAAGTGCAAATTTGTCACGAAAGTCCTCGCGTCATTTTAATTTTTTTCAAAGTTAGATTTAAAACTTCTGGAGTAAATTTGCACCTTAATGAAAATGACGTAGATAATATGTGGATTACTAGTTCAATATATATGATTAATTAACGGTCAAAATTAATTGGGATAATGGCCAAGGCAAAATTGCTTATTTTTTGATACTTCCATAACAAAATTGCCCATCGAAAAATTTTTAAGGCAAAATTACCTCTCAATAACAACTTTCAGGATAAAATTATCCTTCATCCCTAATATATATTGGAGTATATCAAAATTATCTGTTATCAGTCATATATTTTATAAGTTACTTCCATCATATTTTATTAAAATCAAGAAGTCGTCATTAAAATTGGTTGTACTCCATTAAAGAAAGGGGAAAAAATTAAAATACTAACTATCTAAATGTTTTTCTTGAGTGGCGTGTTTTATTAGTTAGTGAATATATAGTATAATTGGTGGTCCAAAGAAAAAAGTTGAGATGGTGGAGATCGGTTTGAATTAGTTGAGGAATTAATAAATGAAACAGCTGACCTACTGATTGAATTGATGAGCATTGAATTCAAAATTAAATGAAAAGTTGTGTTTGTTGAGTTGTGAGGGCTATCAGCTATATGCTTTTAACAAGCTTCCCATGGATTAGGGCAAACTTGTGACTCATTTATTTATTAATGTATTCTACACCACAACACTCTGATCCTCTCTCGTGTTTCCGAGTACGTATATATATGAGATAGAGATCGATAGGTATTGCAATCTTTATTTTATGCCTCAAAAATTATTTTAATTAGTTAATTCATCCTCTTTTGTTTGGTAAAAATAGGCCTTCGTCTTTCATTTCCTACTTCCAAAAAAATATATAATATGCAAAAATTATACCCCCTCCTATTCTCAATATAATACAAGCTATTAGATTAAAAAATTTAATTAAGTTAATTAATATGACTTGTATTTTTTAAAACACCCTAGTTATCTTTCTTAATTCTCTCATTATCCCTCCTCCTTGATCACTCTTAAGGGAGTACTAATAAAGATAAATTAAAAATAAATTGATAAATATAAAAATCATATATTATATTTAGAACCGAAATCAATTTTATAAATATATCGTGTATTAATCACGGAGAGAGTATATGAGTTCACTCTAAAATAATTATTCTCGCAATGGCTACCAATATTGCTTTTAGTGCATGTTTGTTTAAGCTTTTTGCACAGTAAATAAGCCCTTATTACGCAAGCCGAGAAAAAACTCCTCTCACATACTTACCTCGTATACTGTGAATCACGAATTATAAGCACTTATTGCCCAAAAATAAGCTATTCCAAACGCACACTTAGTATGCAAGTGGGAGTGGGATCAAATCCGACCTCCCCCACTTGTTGAAATAATTATTCTTGCTGGCAGTCCGGGCACTGGGCCAAGTCGCCAGCAGGATCTCCAGCATGGTGGATAAGAATAAAGAACTTTTTCCAAAATAATTAAGGGGCGTTTTTGTCTTTTCCCTTGAAATTTGTCTTTTTCCTCCAATGACAAAATCCCATTTTGGCATGTCCTACATTCTCTGGCATTATTGAAATGGGGCGAATCTTTCTAGGGAAAATCCCTAAAACATGCCATGCAATAGATAAATTCTAAATCAGTGGCCGAAATTGTAAAATTCTAGTTCATTGTTGTGGCAGTACGGATGTCAGATCTATATCAACGAAAAGACGAATTTGCCCTTCAACCCTCCCTCTCTCCATTTTAAAATAACAACATGTCCCTCTTGACTAACAACACCTCATTCTACATTAACAACTCTGCTTTATTCTTTCACATCGTCGTATATCAAAATATGGTATTGTTAATATAAAATACAGCATTGTTAATAAAGAAAGAGTTGTTGTTATTGGCCCTGAAACTTAAATTATGAAGTTGTGAAACAAGAAAGGGGCGTTGTTAATGTAAAATATGGTGTTGTTAATAACGAGACCGATGTTGTTATTGTGAAAGTATAAAGCAGGGTTGTTAATTGTCAAAGAAGAAACTGGAGTTGTTAATATAGAATCTGGAGTTGTTAATGAAGAGGCTCGTGTTGTTATTCCAAAGTGAAGAGAGGAAGGGTTGAAGGGTAAATTTATTTTTTCGCTGACACAGATATGACATCCGTACTGACATAGTATTGAATTGAGATTTTGTAATTTTGGTGCACTGATTTGAAATTTACCTATTTCCATGATATTTTTTAAGGATTTTCGTTCTATCCTTTTATATTTTTTAGGTTCTTTCCGGTGGATTTCCCATTTCCCTAGAAAAATTTATGGGACCAAAGTTTATAATTTTTTGTAATAAATCGAAGTGTTATAAATATAGAACCACCCAGGGAAATTATCAAAGGCTGGCCCATATTATTGGATGTTCATGTAGTATATCCACTTGGGCTCTTCTTGGCCGTTCATTTAGCTTTCCATACTCCTATGCGATATTTTTTTTTTTACCCCTTCTGTCGGCCGTATTTAAATGTTGAGGTTTATCTTGAAAATCTATTTAAAATAAGTCAAGGCCAGTCCATGATGGATCCCATTTTTATATCAAGATGGTCGGTGTAAAAGACTATATAAGAAAGAATGTATATCCAACACATGAGGATGCAATTTGGTTAACTAGAGATTACGTTTGATCAATTTATTCTTATATTTATATTTATATTTTAATTTCAATTTTTTGACCAAAATAAGAGTAAATAATTAAATAAAATCGGATAAAACTTATATCTATTTGCTTATATCATTTGGCCCAATTCTCCAATCAAACCTTGTCATATGTAACTTTTATTATCAATAATTGTCTAACAAAATTTGAAATTTTATCAATATAAATTTGTATTATTAAGAATAGTACACATAGCAAAATTTGATTAGAGAGATGGACTAAATATATATATATATATAAGCAAATGGACTTAAGTTTAATCCAATTAAATTCAGAAAAAATTATGGCATGTGAAATAAATTTAATTGCAAAATTTAAATAAAATATCCGTAAAAAATTTAATATATATATATATATATAAATATAAATTATAAGTAGACATAATAAAAAATTAAATTAAAATAAATAAAAAAGAATCCTTTATATGTATTGAATTAAACTAAGAAGTATTCTTTATATGTATTGAATTATGTAAGTTCAAAGTATATACAATTAGATATAAAAAAGAATATTTTTTAAAATTAACCACATGTTCTCACATATAGTAGGGTTAATATCCAATTTTGCTTTGGAAGTTGTCCCAAAAGAGAAATTTAGCCCTGGAAGTTTTCAAGGGTGTAATGTCGCCCCGGAAGTCTGAAATTAGGAGCAATGTCAACCTCAGCCGACGGAGCACTGATCTGTCCTTTGCCACGTAGGAGATATGGAGATGTCAGAGCCCACGTATATTTAAAGATGTTGAGAGGCAAATTTTTTGTAAACTTGTGTGTTCTTTCTTTTATACATTTTTGTTTTTCTATGTTAGGGCAAAAACGAAAAAGTGGACTAAGCCCTACCAAATCAAGCAGACATTAATGGAGTTTAAGGAGGAGTAAGGTTCGATGATAGAGGAGAATAGAGCAATGGGGGACTCGACCTCTGCATCTTCGTCAACGGGAAGCAAGAGGAGAGTCGCAATTCTTTGGCGTTTTGGTCGCGAGGTTCAGAATGAGGGATCAGTGAAGAAGTGTCATTGCAGTGTGTTGGCCCCTCACTCTACATCATGGATGGAGGTAAACCCAGGGGGAGATTCTACGGTTGTTGAAATTACCAACATGTAGGTATTTTGCCAGTTGAGTATTGTATTTTTGAATTTCTATAACTTTTCAGTGAAGATGCCTTATTTTGAGTTCGTCATGAATAGAGAACTTAAATGTGAACCATTTGTGGGGTGATGGAAATGATGGATAATTTGGGGAAAGTTTGTGTTCATTTTAAATGAAATAAAGTTTCAGAATTGATTAGGTGTTGATGTTGGTTTGCAAAAGGACTATTACGCTGATTTGTATTGCTATTTGAACAAGTATTGTATATTTACAGGGAGGATGTAGATATTTTCAATAGCTTGATGAAAAGGTAGGTGAGAGGCCAACCAAGGTGATAAAGAAGTTACTTGGGCATGTTGATAGGCTGTATGATGACAGTATAAGGCAAAGAGTACATGATGAGAATGGATTGAACGATGTTGAAGAAAAGATTGGTGCCTTAAATGCACAGATGAAGAAGATCGTCAGGAAGTTTAGGCTTATATTTGGTGTTTACTTGGGTTTTGTTTGTGGTTTACATTCTATCATGTATCCTAATTAAGATGTAATGGGTATTTTGTTTGTAGTTTAGATTTTGTCATGAATGTTTATTAAGATGTAATAGGTATTGTGGTTATGTTATGGATCTTTAATCATCCTTTTGTAAAAGGAGATGTTTATCAAGATGTAATGGGTAATGTGGTTATGTTATGGATGTTTAATCATCATTTTGTAAAAGGAGAGTCAAATTGAATGTAAATGAATTGAGTGTTATGTTGCAAGATCAATTGATATGCATGTCATTATAGATTGCAACACATATTGTGGTTTTGTTTTTAGTTCTTAGTTTACAATTTAGAATAGAGATGCCTGTTTACATGGTACTGACAGGAGCCTTTTATATGTATAAAAGATGTAATAGGAGATTACTCTAAGTTTGTACAGAGGGTTGCATTCCCTTAAGTATGGAAAAGATTTGGAAGAGTTGAACCTGTGCAATTAAGAAATGTGAAGAACAAATTTAGAATGTGAACCTTGTTAGAATCCATGTTCTGATGATAACAAATGTTAATGAATTGTTTTGCAAAGGAATGTCAAAGTTTAATGATTAAGTATACCATATAATCAAGAACATTAAGCCAAATTGATTATCAAATGCATTTCATGAATTGACAGAATCATGTTGTTGCAGAATATCTAACGAACTTGAGTTTTAGAGCAAAACTCGAGTTGGGGTAAAGACTCGAGTTTTGGCTGAAAACTTCATGTTAACTCTTGCAAGTTTTATACAAAAGCTAAGTTAGAACTTGCAAGAATTTGATATGTACAGAAGAACTTGAGTTATGGTAAGAACTCAAATTTGACCTAAAAACTTCAAGTTAACTCTTGTAAGTTTTATACAGAAGCTAAGTTAGAACTTGCAAAAATATGATATATATAGAAAAAATCGAGTTGTGGTAATAAACTCGAGTTTGGTCTAACAACCTCAAGTTAACTCTTGCAATTTTTATCCAGAAGCAAAGCTAGAATGTGTAACAATCTAATGAACTCGAGTTATGGAGCAAAACTTAGGTTATACACTAAAGAGAACTCGAGTTGTGATAAAGAACTCGAGTTGGCACTGTAGCACTTTAAGGTAACTCTTGCAAGTTTTAGATAGAAACATTTTGAAGTTGTGTTGACATGCTTTGAAACTCGAGTTTGCTAGAAGAACTCAAGTTAGAACTATAGAACTTCAAAATAACTCTCGCGAGTTAAGAGAAACAAAAGCTTGCTTCTTTTAGACTTGTCAAATTATAAAGATGTTCCTAACCATAACACCAAATACAAAATATTATGGACAAAATACAATGAACCTAATCATTACACCAAATACAAGTGATCATATTCAAAATACAAGTTTGGCCATCATTACAAAATATCACATATTATCACATAAGTTGAACATATATAGCTAATAATATAAGTAATATAAGCAATCTGATGCCAACTATCCCCTACCCCTCCTTGTTCGGACCTTGTTTTGACTTATGGAAGCAATAATTGACTCCTTATGTGCCAGTAGCTGTAAAGTGGTTATTGCTTGTTGTCCCATCTACATGAGCCTAGGTGGTGTGAATGGCAAGTTAGAAGGAGTTGGTCCATATCTTGTATCACTTCAAATTTGAATTTGTCGAGACCCATTACTATTTGAATTAGCAGACTTGCTCAGTATCATCTGCATAGCTCTCTTATTAGGGATATGAAATCTAGTTTCAACATCTGCATGTTGCTGCATATATACTTCTCCAGTTCCCTCATTAATGAGAACATATGAATTCATGACAGGCTACAAAATGTAAACACACAAAAAGTTATATAATACATTAAAAATGTAATGAGCATAGTACATGCATCAATGAATGGAATATACATTATACATAGTCTTTCCTGTGTCTTCATTTATCAGGATTCCCATACCAATTTCAGTTTGATTTCTATAGAAAGATCGTCGCCCTCGTGATCTTAAAGTGACTTGATATTGTTGGGTACTGCTTTGACAGTGTGGAGTGCAACTAACATTAGAGCATTGGGGTTGACTAGTCCTTTTCCTTATAGTTAGTCTATCCTCATTTGCATCTTGGCGCTGCAAGAAGTGAAAGAAGTTGGTCATATTCATAACTTGAACTAAATTTATGTAGAAAAAAGTTTACGTACTTACATCTTTACATGTTGCCCTATTATGGCCTTCTTTATGACAAATTGTGCATTTTGATGCACCCCTTCTTTTACTCACCTTCTTAGGTAAAACTGGAGGGAAATCACCAAGCTCTTGGCCTTGTTTTGATCTTTGTTGAGCTATCCATACTATCATTCTCCTACTAGATTCATCAGTCTGTTTCCTTTTCTTCGGTGGTCTACTGGGTAAATTACAAATTGGAGGTGGCTCCATGGGTTGGAAACTCTCAAACCTCTAAAAATTTTTACCCCATATTGGTCGAAACTTATTTCTATAACTAGCCTTGTAAGCGTCTTTGTGGTAGTACCTTGAAATTTGAGAGTGACTAGATCTACTTTAGCATGATATAGGGCACAAATTGCATGTTGGCAAGGGACGCCAGTTAAATCCCAAGCCCTACATGTACATTTCTTACTTGTTATGAAAACTCTATGCCTATTGTCTCCTTCGGTCACCTCATAACCGTCATCACCATTAAAGTTAAGCATACATCCCATTGACAATTCTTTATTAATCTCATAAAAAGTGACACACTTGGGACTAAAGTTTCCCCTCCACCTACCAACAATCCTTTCACTTTCTGCCCTCTTGTTTATCAACTTCACTCGAATACCATCAATGATGCTAATTATAGGTAAAAACCTCAAATCGTCTATCCATATATTAAAACTTTTACTTAGATTATTATCTACCATCCGGTTCAGATATCTAGTATTGAAATATGCTCTTACCCAGCACTTGGTAGGATACGAGATAGTTGTTGTTATTGCTTCTTCTTGTAGCTCTTTCATTGTGTTCATATTGTCTACGAATTGTTCTTCAAACGTGTTCCACAAACATAAAAAGAACTTCTTCTTCAATTCAGTTCCACGCTACTTCTTACTCCAATTTGCATAGATGTGCCTTCACATAGCCTATGCTCGGCCCTGGGTAGGACAGTCGACATAGGTAAATGCAGCCCCTACATAATTATGTAGAACTTAGCAACCAAATATGCAGAAGTTGTAAAGGAAATATGCATAACTTATATGAGAATAGAGCATCTCAATTATTAAATTAATGTTTGAACAAATAAGATTTGATATTTTACCAAATATTAAATCAAAGCGAGTATGAGAACAAAGCGCAGCAAACCTTATGAACTAGAGCAAGGATTATATGGAAAAAAAATAGAAGGTTAAGTTAGGAAGGGATGGATATATGGTGGCTGACAAGATTAATGGTTTCAAAGAGTTAAGATTAAACATTTGTCATATGCTTGTTCTTGTGCCTCTGTTTCCCAATATTATAATTACTCACAACAAGTGATAACAAGACTTCAAAACCTCAATTTCAACTTATAGCAAACTTATATTTCAACTCTTTTTTTATAACAAGTAATTACCCACAGTACTTTAATTACTCATAGCAAGTGATAAATAGTAACAAAAATGATTTAATTACTCACATCAAGTGACAAAAAACTTATATTTGAACTCTTTTTCACAGCAAACTTGAGGCAACAACCAATACTTCAAAACATCTAATTAGTCAAATGATTTAATTAATCACAATAACAAAAATATAATCACTTTCTGCATATCTGACATTATAGTGACACATTCTCCTTCATCCAGATCCAAAGATTTTTTCAGCCATTCCAAGAACCACTTCTAATTCATTGTGTTTTCTTTTTGTGTAATAGCGAAGGCAATTAGATGTAGAGAATCATCTGCATCTACACCAGTAGCAATCAGCATAATGCCGCATGATAATCCTTTAAGGAACGTTCCATCAACCCCTATTATGGGTTTGCATCCATCCTTCCACCCAATCTGCAAGAAGTATAAGAATTATCAAATGATTAATTCATAAATACAATCCATTAAACACACATGCAAAGACAAGCTCAGTCTTACCTTTGATGCATTAAAATGTACACACATATAAGAGAACACCCTTCTATCATTTTCTAGGGCTTCTATACTTATTTACACTCTGATATCTGACATAATGTTAGATGCCCTCAAGTCATGAAAATATGCTTCTAGATGGTTGAATTCATCTATGTAGCTACCTTCCAATTGCTGCATAATCATTCTTTTTGCCCTTTTGCATTGGTGTAAGCTTACAATGAGCTTAAACTCATAGGCCATATCCTGCTTCATGTCTTTCATCTTGTATTTTGGCCTCTCTTGAACTTTCTTCCTGAAATATGTAGCTAACCACCTTACTGTTGCTCTAGGGTTCTTAAAAACCCTGCTGCATCTATGTTCCCAATGCAAAGTCTTCACAACCAATCCTGGGTTAGATCCTTCTTTCGATGCATGCAAGACAAAAGGACAACTCTCCTGACAAACTTCCCTGACTCTGTAATGTTCACTCTTTTTTAGGGATACATTCACTCCCTCAATAATTGCATACCTACCAATTGCACCAACCAATTGAGCATTGTTAGTATATGACCCACCCAATATAAAAAAAGGCTTTTTCCCTGACCCAACAACTTGTTCTTGGGCCAAAACTATAGGTAAGTGCTCATGACTACCAGCTAGGCCCAATTCGTCCTCCTCCTCACACTCATTGTCTTCATTACCATCATCCAATAATGCCTTATCAGTATGTTCACTGTCACTCTCATTACTCTCATATTCATTGTCATCCCCGACTTCATGGTCACCAACTTCAGCTTCACCTTTACCCACGAGTACACCATCATTCTCTCCATTATCATGTCTTACTTCACTCAATTCTACTTAAACATGTCCCCCAATCTTATTCACATCTAAAACACTGTGCATATTCAAATACTCTCTTGTTGTGTCTGTCAAACGTACAAACCCGTATGCTTCCACATCATCTGCTTCATCACCATTCTTATCAATTCCTTTCTTTAAACTTTCATATGCGCTGAAGCACTTATCCAAATACAAGTCACTATCAAGACTGCCTTTTCCACCCCCTTTAGGTCTACCTTTGGGACCACGACACCCCTTCCCATTCACGGCATCTCACCTAAACCTCCAATTATGATCAAAATTAAAATTAAACTATAACGGACAAAAGGGTGATATTGCGATTACACTGTGCACAATATTAAATAAACCAAAATATTAGACACAATCGGCTTTCCCTAAGAAATGAAAGATTCCAAACCTGCTTTCCTATGTCAAATCTCAAAACTTCCTCGTCTTTTCCACAGCTGTACAAGATTTTGAAGTCACATTTCTTGCTTTGCCGACCCGAAGCTTTACCCTAGTAGAGGAATTTCATTTGAACACTTTTTGGGATTCAACATCTTTGTTTTCACGATTGATCATCTTTTTTTAGGGTATAGGTGTTTTTTTTTCCAATCCCTCTCTCCCTTATGTATATAACATGTGTTTATTACACTTCATGACTCCCCCGCCACGTCTCTGCCATTTTAGGTGCCACCGTTTTTTTCCGTTGCCAGATGTACTCTTAATTTTGAGACTTCTGAGACAACATTGCACCCTTAAAAACTTCTAGGGCAAAATTGCTCTTTTAGGACAACTTCCAGGACGAAAAGGCACCTTCACCCTGTAAGGCCCCACCTTACAAACTCTTATCATCGATATTAATCAAAGTAGCAATTGCGTAGTTCAGTATACACACAGGAATAGTATAAATATACTGATAAAATGCATATGCTTATATTACAAAAATTTCAACAGGGTGTATTCACAATGGTTATAGACCTCAAAATAATAAAAAGGTTTTCAAATAACCAACTGTCTTGATTGATTTGCACCGGAACCATCAGTTGCCGGTAAGTACACCTTTGCCCCTTGAGCCACTGCCTCCTGCTGAAAACCTTATATATTCATAGAAAGGGTGAGATTCGAAAGAATTTCAGTAGTAACATGCAATCAGTCATATAAAACGCGACAAATAAATATGCCATACACATGTAATGCTACATATTAATAGCACAAAGCATATAAATACTCACATAATGTATGAGAGAAAGAGTTACTACCTAGAATTGCCCTAGTTTGTTGGTTATTTATCACTGTTTCAGCAATTTCTGCACAATACAACTTTGCACAGTGCAATTTCACATTTTTCCAGAAACAGGGCACAATTTTGAAAAATCATATCTCTTAATCTACTCATCCAAAAATCATGTTCTACCCACCAAATTAAAGCTCTATATGACTACTTTAATCCTACCAAATTTCATAATATTTAGGCTTGGTTTGACTAAAAAAATTCATTGAACAACAAAACTGCCTCCAGTGAAATTAATCAAACAACACTTCCTCTTAACTTCTATAATTTCCAGATTTACATACAATTATCCAAAAATCATAAACACATGTATTCCCACATAATTTTTCCTTCTAAATACGATGAGATCATCAAATCAACCAAATTTTAGTCCAAACCCTCTATGAACAGTGCCTAGACGAAATTTATAAAATTTAGGAAAAATGTGATTTTCACTTTCCATGTAATTAAACATCATCCTTACACTTCTAATCACATGATTAACCATTTAAACACCTTTTAAACATGATTAATCAAGATTTGGGCAACATCTCCCCTTAAGGTATGGTTGGTTTGAGGGTAAGGGGGTAAATTACTTTTTTGAGCGGATCCCCTCCAAAATTTACCTTTTCATTAAAGGGTGTTTAGGATAAATTTTGGAGGAGACGCGCTAAAAAAGGTAATTTACCACCCTTACTCTCCCCCCTCAAACCAAACACACCCTTAGGGTTTGACATTCCCAATATTACAAAATCATGAAAACAAAGCCAACAACGATATAAAACACCAACAACAAGCATATATCATTAAGATAAGACAAGCTTACAATCTTATCTTGATTTATTCTTCTTTTTCTCTCTAAATCGTCCTCTCTTTCCCCTTCTTTCCCTTGAATTTTTGCTTGCTATACATGTATGCAAGATGGATATAGAGATTAGAGAGACTCTTGCTTGAATTTGGAAACAAAACCACATGAATTTCACAACTGCATACCTTGGATGGCTTCTTGTTCCTCTTGAACTTTCTCTCGTTCTAGCTTTCTCCACCAACTCTCTCTCTCTCTCTATTCTTGATGGCTGGACGAAAATAAGGCCTAAGGAAAGAGATGAGGGTCTTAAAAATATCACTTGGCACCTCCTCTAGAGCCGGGAATTCGAGCCAAACCCGTCGGGCCGGCTCGTTTAGGCCCGAGCCCTTCAAGGGCCGGGCTTATGATTTATAGGCTAAAAAGAGAAGCGGGCCTAAAAGGGCCGGCCCTGTAGGGCTGGCCTTTCAACCCTGAGGGTCGGCCCTTTTAGGCCCGTTCAATATTTTTTTAAAATAAATTAATAAATATAATATCATTATATCAAATTATCAATATGAGAGACACCTAAGTACCTAATAGAGTATTAATAACAGGCAAACACTTATTAATTTGTTTGATTTATTTTATTTTCTACAATGATTTATTAATTTAAACTTTAAAAAATAGGCTAATTTGGACATTAGATGATTATTTTAACTAAAAATTTATGAGTTTTAAAAATAATGTATCTCAATTTAAAGCAAAATAATAAATAAATTGTAAAACTTAAAAAATAATTTTTTTTGAATTAAAATGAGTTTAAGCCCGTTTAGGCCCGAGCCCGTGAAGGGCCAGCCCTGTAGGGCCGAGGGCCTAAAAAATATTGTACTTTTTAGCAAATGGGCCTAAACAGGCTAGCCCGTTTAGGCCAGAGCCCGTGAAGGGCCGGCCCAGCCCATATTCCCGACTCTAACCTCCTCTCCTTTGGTTATAATATTTAATTGCCATTTTTATCACATGCTCTTACTTTATGCTCTATCCCTATTTAACCATATCATAAATATTTCCCTTTTCTCTTTCCATTTTGACGGGAAAAAATTAATGCTGTTGAAGGGAGTCGAATAAGTCTCTTATGTTATCTTCATCCATTCCACATGTAAGAGCTCTTTAACACTTATTTACTTTTTGACTTTTCAACCATACAAAGTATCACCAGTAGAAAAATGACTTTTTAGACCGGTTAAAAATGACTTTTTAGACCGGTTCTGTATTAGGTCTAGATACAGCAGGTCTAAAAAGTCTGTTATTTTTTAGACCGGTTGTTATAACCGGTCTTAAAAGTCACACTTTTAAGACCGGTCGTACCCACAACCGGTCTTAAATGTCTAACATTTAAGACCGGTTGTGGGTACGGCCAGTCTTAAAAGTCATTTAATAGAAGGAGCGTTTTTTAAAAAAAAAAGTTTTAAGACCGGTTGTGGTCACAACCGGTCTTAAAAAGTAATTTAAGACCGGTTGTGGTCACAACCGGTCTTAAATGTGAGACTTTTAAGACCGGTTGTGCACCACAACCGGTCTTAAAAGTCTCACATTTAAGACCGGTTGTGACCACAACCGGTCTTAAATTACTTTTTAAGACCGGTTGTGCCCACAACCGGTCTTAAAACTTTTTTTTTTTAAACGCTCCTTCTATTATATGTACACGCACAGAATGCTCAAATTTTAAACAGCAGTACATAATAACAATCACTTTTGAATTGCAGAATTCAAAAGCACCAGTCTATAGCAACAACAAATTAATGTTCATACAAGCAGCCAGTAAAGTCAGTTATTGATGATTCATTTGCAATTAGACACTAAGGATGACCAAATGACAGGAGTAAAACAAAAGCAATGAACATATATGCAAAAGCTGCTTCATCTGCCAAGCCCTTCTTCTTTCCCTTAGACGAATATGAAGAATCCATAATCCCTGCATATATTACCAATTCACTCATCACTTCATTCATTACGCATCAAAATTAGAACATGCATGTTAATTAACTTTACTTATTTCTTAAATGTGGATCTGCGTGCTCATTATATTCCCTAATCCATCTCTCTCCCTCCCACTTTTACATGATATTTAAGCCAAAACAATGCATTATATTTAGGACAATTAAAAGAAAACACTAATCAATAATATATATTGATGGATATATTGTGATTGAGATCATCATCATACGCATCTGTGGACTCCTAATTTACTATTCTATTCCATTAAGCAAAGATCAAAAGTTCAAACAACTTGGCTTCCCTATAAACTGCATCTCAGCGTACAAACTAACGATTACACTATTATGATTATTGGAATCAATTATATTTATATGTATTTATTGAGTTCTCATAATTTGGGTTTGAAGCTACATATCATATAAGCCATGAAATTGAGAATGAAATCTCTAGGGATCATTATTATGTCTCTGCTATCATTCACATTTTTACAAGCCGAAGCCAAAGCGCAGCATGAAAAGGTAGAAGTTGATTTGATCAACATTCAAGGAATTTTATGTTATATCGTATGTATTTTTACATCTTAATCTTAACTTTTATTATGTTTTTATCAAAACATTTGATCTTATACATTGGTTATGTCTCTTTCTTTATGCTGCAAAGTAAAGAAACTGATTGGCGGATTGACATGACACAGTTGAGATGTTAAAGAAGACGACTAATCACACAGTTGAGATGTTAGAAATAGGAGACATGAGCCTAAACAGAGGAGATGAATACTAATTGGACTCATTTTGGCAACTAGTCATCCCATTTGTGTTCAGCTTGCTCAAATTACTCAGAAGGATAAAAAACTCCTTAATTTAACTATGACAGGATGAAAATTGTTCATGCTGTAAGTAATCTGAATTGTGGTGATATTCCTAAATCCTCACATACTATTCCATTTCCCCAAATACTCATGGGATAAAACTCACCTGAAGTTGGCCCCATAACATATTTCTTAGTTCAGCTACAGTGTAAATAATGTACAATGTAACATTGGATTCAAAAACTCACTATTTTTGTAATAGCTCATGGATGAATTCAGCACAACATGTGCGAATGAAATCAATATCTTCTTCAGGAAAGGGATCGGCAAGATCAAACATCTGTAACACCAAAACCAGACGAAACATTGACTTAGTAACTTAAAAACAATAAAGTAAAACAAAATTTCTGAAATATAAATTTACCTCTTGAGTAAAGTCAGTCGTGCCTAGAGTGATAATATTGTAAATGTGTCTTAAAACATAAAAACCACATAAGTTGGACCCCTTTGGTTGCCGACGGCTCTGAGAAAAAACATGATATCATTAAAACAAATATAAAGGCATGTCTTATTACATTCTTTAAACAAATGTTAATCCATATGTACTAACCTTTGGCATGATCCATGTAGGGTCCTTTAAATCACGAACATGCTTACCACAAGCACTATGTAGGAATGTCCGCATAGACCTATGATCATCACAATAACAAAGGTTAGTGGTTTTACATAAATTCCATAAACTTTGCATACAAAAGGTAAGAATGCAAGAAAACTAACGAATTAATGGTCTTTTTCAAATCATTCCCTGGTTTGAAGTGGAGGGAACATAAGAGGATGACAGTGTAACTACTCTTGCATAGAAAAAGCAACTGCCAATGATCACTGAAAAAAACAGAAGAATATTAATAAGCAAACATAAAACATTATATAAATTATAAAATATCAATATGTTTCTTACCTATGCACATATGGAGCCAAGAAACACTTGGTTCCAGTTTCACTAAGCCTCTGTGACAAGTATGTATGTCTAGTAGCAGCAGTGGTCCCTTTCTCTTGGATGTGATGGGGGCATAAGAATCCAAATTTTTCGCTTTTGCCAGAGGAGACCAACCTACGATGCATGTACCTACAATAACGCAAGCACATAAATAAAAGGTAAACGGTGAAACTTTTAAAATATTTACTTTGAATTGCAGAAGCTACTTACATTAAGAACAATTGGACAATCCCAATCGTAAGATTTTGTCCAGGAGCTACCAGGGACATCAAATCATCCCTCTCAAGATAGCATGTCACTCCTGACTGTCCAACAACTGAATCCGTAGGCCACTCTCTTGTTTTGAAGGATGTATCATATGCCATCAGAATCACTTGCTGCATGATATTCAATGGAGGCTGTGAAACTTCTTGCTGAGTGAAGGGAGCTGGACTTGGTGGGGCTTTGATCGGACTTGGTGGTGGGCCTTTGATCGGACTATCCTCGGCTCGACCAGAAACAAGGTTCGTTGGCCACAAGATGAATGTGCCCAAGACATCGCTAACGACCTTGAATTCATCAGAAGGGATAGGGACAGGTGCATCCGCAATAATCACCTCGTCAACTGACACCCGGACTTGATCACCTTCCATTTGTCGGTGGTGGACAGTTGATCCCAGGTTATGCACACTACCCCGTGCAACTAACCGTCTCAGAGGATCCTCGACAAAAAGATCACAAGGCCCAGTAATTTGCGGGTTAGGACCCTCTGATGACTGCCCGATGTTGCAACAACTACCTTTAGTGCTCTGCTTATTAGGATCAATCGATGGTTGCTGGGGAGCACTGGTATCTTGTCTTGAGCTCATAAACACTATCATTTCCTCTTTCATCTTGCTCAACCGGGTCTCTAAAATTGCATCAAAAGATGCTTCAGCCTCGGCCTTTGCTTCTGCTCTTGCAATGGCCAACATATTCTCCAATTCCTCCCTAGTCACGATGTTTGAGGAATAGTGTACGGGGGCTCCAAAGTAATCCCGTATCCCTACCCCTCCTCCAACTCCCCTGACACGGCCTGGATGCTCGTGTTTGCCAGTAGCAACTGTGAGGATGTCATTCCTGCCCTCCGACTTAAAAGATCCCTCAGCTTGTTGTTTTCTAAGTTCATCCTGTAACATAATACAAAATAACAAACGTAAGTAATAATGTACGTTTCTTATGTAATTAATTACAATAACGATATATACTTACAATTCTTTCACCAACTATACGAGATTGTTCACTCGTATAAGTCCCACTCCTCTTTTGGTGGGCAAATTGCCATTTTTCTTCTCGACGAATCGGAGATGGCGGAGAAAGAAGAACAGAAGGATCGGATTGAGATGCTTCTTCCAATCTCTTCCGTTTGGCCGCCAACAAGTCTCTTTCAGCCTTTGCATAACCCCCATGAGACATTGTATGAGGGCAATCATTCTTTCTACCACTCTCTTGTGCTGTTTGCCTTTTTGCCTGCGAATAAGAAATGATACAAAAGGAAAGTGTTATAATCAATTAAGATAATTGCTAAGTAAATAAAATAAAAAATAAGTCAACTAACCAAAGATTCAGGAGTAGTCCGAAGCCTAACAAATTCTTCCCAAGTCGCTTGATCAAGAAATGTATACGTGCTGCACGGATTAGGACGAGGCTGACCATCTTGCACCTCAATATGAATGTAATTGTTGGTCAGACTTGTCTTAAACTTGCTCCAGCGCTCATAACAATACGTCATCGTCTTGTTGAACAAGATCTCACTCTGAGGAACGTCGTAGGTGAGCTGAAATGCAATAATCACCGGAGTAAGTGACAAATGAAGTGACATTTGATAATAATTAATTACATACAGAAGATATTTGTATACCTGAATAGTGTCCCAAATATGCTGCTTCACCTTTGGATCGACATTTCTCCACTCCTCTATCAAGATGCTCGGCTTGTTACGTGCAAGGAGGCCGACGAAACTCCTATATCGTTGTGCATTAGGCCCGATTGGTTTCCAATGTCTATCAAACTCAATCGGTATCTTTTGGCCTGCACTCCGACTGAGGGAAACATCTGTCAACCGTGTGGCACGTCTACCCCTCCGTACAGACTGGCTACTGCGCTCACTACGACCCTGGCTCGGAGCATTGCTAGGCTCGCCCTGGTTAACACTATCTGGCTGACTCTGCTGAGCACTAGGTGACAGACCCAGAGGTGGAGGAGGTGGCTGATCCTCTGAACTAGGACGCTGGGGATCCGTCATTTTCCTGTAACGACAACAAAGAAAGATAAATCCTAAGCTATGACATGTGAAGACTATATCGATAAAATAACTAAACATATTCTTCAGATAATAATCATAATCATAATTACTTTAGTTAGTTAAGGTCAAAGTAGTATCATAAAGAGATATCCTCCCATATTCCCTCGTGATGATCATTTCTTGTGCCGTGCGCATTATCTGCTTCATCTTCTTCGTTCAGTTCTGGTAGACCCTTGGAAAAAGAAGGAGTCTCAAGAAGATCATAATTTGAGTGACTTTTCTCGTCAATATCAACGACCTTTTTTCCTTGGAGAGCTACAGACCACATTTTATTTGCCTGATCAGTGATATAGAACACTTGTTGCGCCTGATCTGCCATAATGAAAGGTTCATCTCCAAAACTTCTACTATTCAGATCTACTAATGTAAATCCTAACCTATCGATCTTCACACCATTATTGACATCAACCCACTTGCATTTGAAAATGGGAAATCTAATTTTAACATAGTCAACCACCCAAATCTCTTCAATCACCCCATAATAAGGTATGGCAGCCAACGTAGGGTTCTTATCTTTCGAACTAGAGAAGTGCATAGATTCAGCCACTAATACAACACCACTGTTCTGGACGGTGCTCTTATCATCTAGGGACCTCGTGTAAAAGGTATAACCATTGATCACAAATGAAGTCCAACTTATGACATCAACTTCAGGACCACGTGCTAACCAATTTATTGTATCAGAAACACATTCTTCTCCGTCAACCTTTTGTTTGAACCAATGTGCGAAAGTTCTGTTATGCTCCCTGATTAACCTTTGTTCGCTCATTCGACTATTTTGTTTCCGTACAATTTCTTTATGGGCATTCATGTAATATTGAACTTCATCAACATTGTTCAAGATGTACAGGTGGACTTGTTGCAATTCATCAGCATCTATGCTCTTTACTGTTGCCCCGCGTCTACCCCCTTCTTGATCATGACGCTTAGGAAGGCCAATATGTCGTACATTTGACAAATACTGTTGACAAAATTCCATAGCTTCTTCAGAAACATATTTTTGAACAATAGATGCTTCAGGCCGATTGGGGTTCTTCACATACCCTTTTAGTATTTTCATAGTTCTTTCGATCGGGTACATCCACCGGAAATAGATAGGGCCACACAACTTTATCTCCCTCACTAGATGAACAACCAAGTGTGCCATGATATCAAAAAAGGACGGAAGAAAAAGCTTCTCAAGCTGGCATAAGATAATGTATCCTTCATTTTCCAATTCCTCCAATCTTTCCGTGTCAATGACTTTACAACAAATGGCATTGAAGAAGAAACAAAGTCTAGTCAATATGTGTTGAAGATCATATTCGGCAATGCCTCGAATAGCTACTGGGAGTAGTTGTTGCATTAAGACATGACAATCATGAGACTTTAGCCCTATTAACTTCAAGTCTTTCATCGATACAAGCTTTTTAAAATTTGAACAATACCCTGAGGGAACTTTAGCGCCATATAAACACTCACAAAAGCTTCTTTTCTCAACCTTAGACAAAGTATGAGCAGCTGGAGGACAAAATGTTCTATTACCGTATGGCCTTGGATGTAAATCTTCTCGTATTCCCATTTCTTGCAAGTCTAATCTTGCCTTCACGCCATCCTTAGAACTTCCCTGTATGTTGAGCAGTGTCCCAACGATACTATCACATACGTTCTTCTCCACATGCATGAAATCAATACAGTGTCTGACGTCAAGATTGCGCCAATATGGAAGATCGAAGAAGACGGACCTTTTTTTCCATATATTTTTCTCATTTCTACTCTTTGATGACTTACCAAACATAGTATTGATATTTTTCACCTTTTCATAAATTTGCTCCCCAGTCAATGCCTCTGGAGCATCTTCAAACTCTTGGCCACCGAAAAAAGCTTTTTTTAATCTACGATAAGGGTGGCTTCGTCTTAGAAATCGCCTATGCCCAAGGTAAACCGTCTTTCTTCCATGTTGAAGTTGATGGTAGCATGTGCCTTCTTCACATATCGGACAAGCTTTGTGGCCTTTAACGCTATATCCTGACAAGTTCCCATATGCAGGGAAGTCATTTATAGTACAAAAGATCATTGCTCGCATATTAAAAGTCTCCTTCTTGTTCGCATCAAAAACATCGACACCTTTATCCCACAACTCTTTCAAGTCTTCGATCAAGGGTTGTAGGTAAACATCTATGTCATTTCCGGGTTGCTTTGGTCCCGAAATCAACATAGACAACATTATGTACTTTCGTTTCATACATAACAAAGGAGATAAGTTGTAAATTACCAACAGAACAGGCCATGAACTATGTATACTGCTTAAGCTACCATAAGGATTCATACCATCTGTGCTAAGCCCAAGCCTGAGATTCCTAGGTTCTTCACCGAAGCTAGGAAATAATTGATCGATTTTCTGCCATTGAGAAGAATCAGCTGGATGCCGAAGCTTTCCATCAGAAATCCGCTCATCTGTGTGCCATCTCAAATTTTTGGCATCAATTTCATTAGCAAACAGACGCTTGAACCTTGGAATGATTGGAAGATACCACAACACTTTTGCAGGGCCCTTATTTGATTTATACCTCGGAGTTTCACATATCGGACATTGCTCCTTCTCTTCATGATCTTTTCTATACAATATGCAATCATTAGGGCAAGCATGGATCTTTTTATACTGCATCCCTAGTGGACACAGTATTTTCTTAGCATCATAGTATCGACAAGGCAACACATTATCATCAGGAAGCATATCTTTAAAGGCCTCAAGCGTTTCTGAAAAACTCTTGTCGCTCCATCCATGCCGTGCTTTCAAGCTTACCAATTTCAATACTGCATTCAGCAATTGGTATTTTTTACACCCCGGGTACAACGGCTTCTCAGCATCACTGCACATATTACCATATGCATGTGATTGTTCAAAAGCTTCTTCTCCTACATCACGAATAATGTCCTCTATCCGATCATCCATATCCGTGTCATTATCATCACAAGTCACTTCCCCCTGTTGAGATGCACTTGGCATTTCTAATTGTTCACCATGCCATACCCATACTACATACGTCTTACAAAACCCTTCACAAATTAAATGTGTATATATATCTGCAGCACTTAATCGCTTCTCATTCAAACATTTTACACAAGGGCAATAAAACATTCCACTATCATCATCGGCATTTCTTTTTGCAAAGTCTAAAAAACCCTTGACCCCAACATCATATTCAACACTCGTCCGTTTAGCTTGTATCCAACTACGATCCATATATTCTAACAACTTTTATTTGTTTTGTACTTTTTCCCTGGAAAAGGTAGGAGAATGATAAGAGCATGCAATCATTACACCCAAGTACATAGTGTAACTAGAAGTAAACAAAGAATATCGTGATTTAGAGTAGCGTGTGAGGAAAAAATGGAATGAGGGAAAGTGGAATGGAGAAGGAGTGAGGGAATGAGGAATGGAGGTGGAAAGAGGAAGGAAAGAATGCGCTTTCGTCAGAGAAAGTGACTTGGATATATATTCTTTTAATGTCTTTTTGAGAGAAAAGTGTGGGGAGTGGTGGGTATAGTCATTAGAAGGGTACTAAAGAAGAAGGACAATTTCTTCTTGGCATCGTACTACCAAGGGTGTGTATACTACTTAACTAAATTGTTTGTTGATATATGGTATTGAATTAATTATGTTTATTGTACATATGGGACATTGGCTCCTCATTGTGCAAAATCCCTTCAAACAAAGGATTTTGTACATTGATTCGCTTCATAGGGATGCGGACAACTTATTACAGATGGTCGAGCTTTTCAATATGTAATAAGTTGATGAATATGTTTGTTTATATCTTTACTATGATGTGTTCCTTTATAACTTTTAGCAGTCATTAATTTCTTATCGTCTTATTATATTTGTTTATTGGTATGCCACAAATGAAGGCCTCATCTGCCCCCTGTACTTGGCCGTGGCTATTATCCATTTACACATGGAAGAGAGCAGAGGAAATTTACCAACACACACACACACACATTGTTTATTTGTGTTCCTTTTACACAAATGAAAGCAAGGACTAGCAAATTTCATTTGTTTCTTTATAGTGTCTACGGTAATTAGATAAAAAGCTCTGATTATGGGTACTATGTCATGAAATTCATGTAGGACATAGTCATCCACAATCATGCCTCAATTACTACTAAGGTTTTTATATATATATATATATATATATATGCGTTTAAGTTAAAATAAATATCATATGATATATATTTTATCATATTTAATTTGGTTTTGCCTCCATTACTTTGAAGACACTTTTTGTGAGTAATATTTGCCCCACCAAATTGAAGTAGTAGAAGAGTTGGTATGATTATTTTTCGTTAGTGGGTTGCTGCATAACAGAATTAGCTAGAGTACCCATTTTTTGTTCAAGTATATATAGACATGTGGTTGTTGTTTCAGATTTGGATATGATTACATTGTTTTAATTTTCTGGATATTTTATGTTCTTAGTTTGCTGTATGTGTATATATAATTTGCTGTGGAGTAGCTTTGGAAAGGTGAATCTCTGTTTTGGTTTCTTCTTTACAGGTATTTGTATGTATATGCATGGGGCAAATAAAATTGTACAACTATGAGTCCTACTAGAAACTCTCTTGGTTCAGAGAATTGCACTTATTTTACCTCACGAAAAGCCCTCAATAGCAAAATTGAATCAATTTCCAGTTCAGGGGGATTTTCACCTCCAAGCACAAGAGGCAATAAGAGGATGATTCATCCAACCAAGGTATAGTGCACCATCTCTCTCTTCTAGAGTATAATTAATTGACTACATTAACCCCTCTCGTTATATATATAGATACATACAGATTCCCTCACACCGATTCTAATTAATTCACACTAACACTCTAATCAAACTTGCCTCCCATTCTCCTCTCTGCCTATTACCGTCTGCCTAAGAAGACAGAAAAGGCCATAACAAGAAATGGAATATGATAATCGCATGCCAACGACAATGAAGGTATCAAGTTAATTCGCCTAAACCTGAAATCAGGATTAAAGACATGAAGACAGTAAAACAGGGGAAATTACCAACTGCGTGCTTCTAAGCTGTGATGACAGTTGCTGGCGGTGCTGGAAATAGAGCCAGATCTGTGATGGTGCCGGCCCGGAAAGAGATTGACGGAGGCGGAGGGATAGAGAAAGAGGGCGTCGGTGATGGTGGCGGCCCAGAAAGAGATTGACGGAGGCGGAGAGTGCGTCGGTGACGGAATGGAAGACGGATTTGGGAGAGTGCGTCGGTGATGGAAGACGGATTTGGGAGGTGGAAGACGGATTTGACGGAGGAGGAGAGTGCGTCGGAGTGAGTTGATTTCAGAAATTTGGGGAAAGTTTGGGGAAAGATGGCGCGCAAGAGCTGGGGTTGAAATTTGGGGACAGTTTTAAGACCGGTTGTCTCACAACCGACCGGTTGTCTCACAACCGGTCTTAAAACTCCACTTTTAAGACCGGTTGTGAGACAACCGGTCTTAAAAATCCACTTTTAAGACCGGTTTTTTAGTAACCGGTCTTAAAAATATTAATTTTTAGACCGGTTATTAGAATAACCGGTCTAAAAATTAATCTTTTAAGACCGGTTAGTGTACAACCGGTCTAAATTTTATTTTTTAGACCGGTTATTATAATAACCGGTCTCCCAAATTCTTTATAATTACGTAAATGCCACCGCGCATTTCTTTTAGACCTCATTTACTATAACCGGTTTAAATGTGCCGGTCTAAATCACCTTTTTTGTACTAGTGTATGGTCACAATTGCTCCCTCTTGATTAAATTGGAGCCAAATATTAGTTTTCCAATTTACCTCTTGCCTTTTGGACGTCCATGCATAACAAAAAGGGAAAAATATGGGTTTTGGATTTAATTTAGCCAAATGACTATTTTACCCATATATTTTTGCCATTTTCATACTTTACTGGAAATCTGGTAGAATTTTTATCCAACTTTAAAAATTCATATCTAATTATACAAATGTCCAATTGGTTTAGTTTCAAAGGTTATGTGACCCTTATTAAATAAATTTTTAAGGAAAAATATAGCCTTTAGCCAACTGGAAGCTCATAATTCTCAAAATTTTCATTTTTAGACGCTATTACAGAAACTTCCAATTTTACTAGACTAACTTCAAAAATACATAACTCTTTGTGTACAGCTCCAAATGACTTATATGACCTAATAAATTAAAGCTTGATAAATTTACTTTTATTCTGAAAAATTTTTACATTCATTGGACATCATTTGGTTATTCAAAACTATCACACAACTAGACTATCACACAGGAAAACATACTGGCAGCAAGATTTACATTCCTGTAACTCTTGCTAAACCAAGGCTTAACAGTCCACTTGATTCAAGCTTATTCTCAAACCTCTAATCCCGAAATTTGGAATATTACATTTATATAGTATTACAAAGAATTCAATATAAGTGTTATTAATAATATATTTTTATTAGATTTTATATTTTATTATTATATTGATATTATTTAAACGATTATAATCATTTAGCATTTGGATAGTCTGATTTGATTGTGGGTGGTTCCTACTTAACTAATTGTCTTGTATTCAAGTTTTAAGTATATAATTGCGATAATTATTCAGAGGTAGTGAGGTTCTCCCACTGTAACTCTACATTTCCACTAACGAGATTATTAATGCCGATACCTATTGAGAAATAATAAAAAAACTATTTTAACAAATTGTAACATAAAAAACACGTGTTCCAATCCCATTAACTTGCAACCAGATATTTTCTTCACATCTTATCTTAACCTTAAGGTTATTTGTGGTCGCTCATGAAACGGACCATACAGTTTCACCCCCAACACACACACACACACAAACACACACAAAATTCATCTATAAATCCCCTTAAAACATTATATATCCCTACTTCAACTCACATCCATTTCTCAGATTTCTTCCCTGTTTCTCTTCATCTGCATTGTTGTTTTTTCCTTCCCATTCCTCATCATCATGTCTCATCATCAACACCACGATCACTCTTCCTTCGGTGGACAAGAGCCTGGTGGCTTCTCTCATGAATCTGATCACAACAAATCTTCCTTTGGTGGTGGTTACGGTGGTGATAATGAGCGTTCCATTGGTGGCTTTTCCGAAACTGGACACAAGGAATCATCTTTCGTCGGTGGCAATGAGCGTTCCGGTGGCTTCGGCGTTGACAATGACCGTTCCGGTGGCTTTGGAGTTGACAATGACCGTTCCGGTGGCTTTGGTGTTGACAATAATGAGCGTTCCAGTGGCTTCGGAGTTGACAATGACCGTTCCGGTGGCTTTGGTGTTGACAATAATGAGCGTTCCGGTGGCTTCGGAGTTGACAATGACCGTTCCGGTGGATTTGGGGTAGACAATGAGCGTTCCGGTGGCTTCGGAGTTGACAATGACCGTTCCGGTGGATTTGGGGTAGACAATGGGCGTTCCGGTGGCTTCGGTGTTGACAATAATGAGCGTTCCGGTGGCTTCGGAGTTGACAATGACCGTTCCGGTGGATTTGGGGTAGACAATGGGCGTTCCGGTGGCTTCGGTGTTGACAATAATGAGCGTTCCGGTGGCTTCGGAGTTGACAATGACCGTTCCGGTGGCTTCGGCGTTGACAATGAGCGTTCCGGTGGCTTCGGCAGTACTGGCGGTGGGGACGGCGGTAGATTCGGTGGCTCTGAGGATACACGTGGAGGTCGGTTCTAAAGTGAAAGCCACGGTGGCTTAGGCTTGGGCTAGCATCTTGTGAGCTTGGACCTAATTACTTTAGATGTTATGTTATCTGTAATGTTAATTAATGAATTAGGGTGCTTTAAAAAAATAAATTAGGAGGTTCCAAAAAAAAAAAAAGAAAAACTAGGAGGGGACGTGTTTAGTGTTTACAAATTCTCTCTTTGTTGTAATGAAGAATAGCACTGTGTTAATTAATAAGTCTCATCTCATGGTTGGCTAGCTTATGTGGCAATTAGGTGTGGTGGAGACACATGTTAATGGTATGCGAGTCTTTTTGTTTTAATTAATTTCAGGTTTCATCTCTTAAAAAAATGATGAATAAAATCTTAAATTTAAATTAATCTCTCAAAGGGCACATATTTGATATGATCCATAACTACCAATATTGAAAGAAAATGAACTCAAATTTTCTTAAGAAATAATGAATGAATTATACACAAAGACTTGACCAAAACTCACTTTCAAGAGCATCAACATATTTACATATTTATGTATAAACAATTTAATATTTTTTTCGTAATATTTATCTACATAAGAATCTTTTGACGTGGAATTGTTAATTTTTCTCCGAGCATTACAAATGCCAAAAACACTGGGGGAAATTAAATATCTGATCATTGCACTCTCTCTCTCTCTCTCTAATTGACTGTTTAGATTAAATTAAGATAAGATAAAAGGAAGTGAAAATTAATCTTTTCGTCCTTGTAGTTTTAATTTGATGGTAACTTAGTCTCTACAATTTAATTCAAGGCAATCTAGTTTCTATAATTTTTATTCGGTTGTAACTCATCAATCCATAAACTTTGACTAAAACATATAGACTAAATTTAGTTTATGACCTTTACAATATATATATGATTTTATTTTCTAAAACATATAGACTAAATTATGAAATGATTACGACTGTAGATATTGAGTTGCATATAAAATCAAAGTTCATGAACGAGTTACAAGATAGTCATAACTATAGAGATTGAGCTGTACCAATTATCAAGTTAAATATCAACGGGGTTGAGTCTAGTAGAAGAAACTAGTTCTTCACAACGTAACGAACCAAGGTTCGAATCTTGGTTGGAAGATGTATCCACATTTAATACCCGACAATACCTCAAATATGATTGTTTCCAATATATAGGAAGATTCCCATGCTAAGCTTAAAAAACTATTAAGGCTGTGTTTGGTTTGAGGGGAAGGGAGGGGAGGGGTGGCAAATTATAATTTTGAACGGGAGAAACTCAAAATTTACCCTTTCATGCTTTTAAATTTTGGATTCCCGTCCAAAATTTAAATACCTTCAACCTAAAAAAATAATTTAACCCCCAAACCTTACCTCCCCTTAAACCGAACACACTCTAAGTCAAAGTCAAAATATAGGTATTGAGTTACAAAAAAGTCAAAATTATAAATACCAAAAGAATAATTTTTCCAAAATAAAAAGACTGAAGTGGATATATATATATATATATATATATATATTTATAGTATAGGAGTGGAAACACACACACACATGTGTAGTGTAGGAGTGGGTGTGCCGACACAGTGTGAGGACGCAATGAATATATGCTGTCGTCTCGTTAGAGCCTCTTTCAATTACGTGACACTTGCCTTACGCGCATTAAAGCAACCTCACTTTTTCATCTTTTTCTTTTTTCTTTTTTTGTTTTAAAATCCTTTACTTGTTCATGGAATTACATTATACACACATACCATTCGCATCCTTATTATAAATCCATTTTCACTACTTTCTACAAACTAAAAAAAATGACATCAAGTCATTAAATATGCCTTACATTAATAAAATTTTACAAGTTATTACCCTTATAAAAATTTTCTCTATCTTCTAATCTCTATATATATAAAGCATTCTCACCTTTTTTTTCTGCAATTAGACTTATATAATAAGAAGTAGAGTGGTATATATATACATAGGAATCAGCAACTCTATCATGAGCAGTTGTATCTGTGTATGGAGCTAGAATTGATGGGAGACAAGAAGATCAAGAGAACCAGTGATGAAGATGAAGATAGAGAAGAGGGAGTGTTCAGGTGTAGAGAGACTCCCTCCATGTTCATCCTCTCTGCCTATATCCAAGGTCTATCTCCCTTTCTCTCTCATCACTCCTTTCATTTATATGCATAATTCATATATGCTTCAAAACCTTTCAAGTAATTTCCCTGTTTTAAATATATTCATATGATATAGTACATGAATTCTAAGATATAGTAGTGCTTTTCAGGGTTCAAATATTTAATTCAATTCTCTTCCCACAGCATTGAAATCATCAAAGCTTAAATGCATTTTTAATAAAAAATAATGCAAACTTCTTATTTTCCTTTCTAAAATACACAATTTCTCTTCTGAAATGATCATATGTAACCTTTTCATCCTTTTTCAAATTTTTTATTAAATTATATAGTTTTAACTTTAATCAAACTACCATTTTTCTCATCGAAAATCAAGAGAGAACATCCAACGTGAACCTAAAAAAAATCACTTGATAAGGGAGGGCATAGTTAAATTATTTGGAAAAAATCATTATATGTCCCTAACAATTAAAGATAGTGTATAGGTTGACAAAATAAAAGAGAAATTCCTATAAGTGTAAGTTGTGATTTTAATTTAATGAAATTTAGGCAGGATCTATGTATTTTTTTTAAAAAGTAATATGTAAATGTTCTGAACTTGATAATCTCATAATCATTTGAGATTTTTTTCTCCTTTCAGAATATACATATAAGGTATTATATATTTATAAAAAAATGCAGGTTACAAGAGAAATAATATTGAGATCATCATCATCAAAGAAGAAGGTAGAGATCAGAGCCCCAGAAATGAAGAGAAACCAATTCAGAAGCTGGTGATTATGGGGAAGGTAATGAGCAAGAATGAGGAAGAAATTTTTGGGCTTAGAAAAGTTTTCAAAATCCCTAATGGCATAGTGGTTTCGGATCAGATCAAGGCCGAGTACAGTGAAGAGGAATGTGTCCTGAAAATATGCATGCCAAAATTTGTGAAACAGATCTGTGGGGTTCAAATTGAAGAGGTAAAGGAGGAAGAAGAAGAAGAATTTGGAGACTCATCAAGCCACAAAGTTATCAGACAGTTTAAGGTCGATGTAATTGAAAACCCTAATAATAATAGGGTACTTGAAATTAGAAATGAAGATGGAGAAGGTGATGGTGAGAGAGAAGAGAATGGCAAAGAAGAAACTGAAGAAGAAGTGAAGAATTCATCAGAAGTAGAGCAAAATGTAGGAGAGGAAAGCCAAGAAGTAATTTCCAATAAAAATATTGTGATCCAATCATTAGAGGAGAGTGATAATGATGGTGTACTTGGAAGGAAAGTTGATGAAGAAATAATTGGAGGCATAAAAGAGAGAGAAATTGAAGAGCCCAAGTATAAAATAATTGAAGATAGAGAAGTTGAGGTGAAAGAAGGAACTGAAGAATCACCTCAAATAACAATGAAGACAAGTAACACTTTTGTTGAGAAGGCTGAGGAGGAGGAATTTGAAAACATAAATAAGGGAGTTTCAAATGAAATACAAGAGATTGGTAAGGAAGGGTTTGAAGAACCAAAAGAAGCACTTCAAGTGGATGAAACTGACATAACTGAAGGGGAAGAACAGTCAGATATTGAAGAGCCTATGTTATTTGGACACGTCAAAGATGAAACTTGTAATAAGGAAAGATCTCAAGCAAAAAAGAAAGGCAAAACGTATAACAATGAAAGTGGAAATCAAGAATCTCAAGATCATGATGTTAAGCTAATGGGAAGCTCACAGCTAGAGTCCCCATTAGGTAGACATAATAATCATGAGGTTATTGGACAAAGAGAAAGTCATGGAGTACATGAAATTGAAGTGGAAGTTGATGAACCTGGACTAGATGGACTGGAAGATATCATAGTGAAAGCAAGCAGTGAAGAGGAGAAAGCTAATGAACAAAGAGATGGTGTCTTCGTGGAGATCTCCAAGGAAATAGATAATGAACTGGAAGATATACAAGTGGAAGCAAGAGATCAAGAGGATATTATTGAAGCTGAAGGACAAAGAGATCAAGGGTACGTGAAAATTTCCCAAGAAGTTGAAGAGAGAAGAGAAAGCCAATTCAGAGAAAATAAAGAGAGAAAAAAGTTGCATGGTCCTTTGTTCGTTGCAGGATCAGCCTTTGTTGTGTCTCTTGTAGTTTTCTTCGTTCGCCATACAAGAAATGAAAGAAGGTAGACTTGTAAGGCTTTGATTTATCGGTGATGATATTTAATCAAATGCACTTATGTTTGTTCCATTTGTTGAGTGATATAAACAATATTACAAAACAGTTCATATTTAACAATTTTTTTATTCAATACGTTGATATGGTTCTGAACCGTTATGTTTGGAGACAAGTAAGGTTTTGATGACTTCTCAATGATGATATTTAATTAAATCCATTTGTTAATGCTAGCATGCTTTCCTAAACTTCAAACCTGGCTATCTCACAGTACAATTCATATAATTACAAGTTGCTTGGTTAAATTATCTACGTACACATTCTGATGTTAGAATTAAGACATGGTCATTTTCGCCTTAATTTTCTGTTATTTACAGGTAAGTGATCTTACAAGGAGAAGGGTGAGGCGAAAGGAACAAAAAGAAAGGTAGGTTATTATGGCATCCGAATTTGATAGCGACAAGTCAATGAAGGAGAAATTAAAGGCCAACACAACGAACACATGACATGCTATATATAGTATTTCACTTTTCCTTTGTCAAGAAAGGAAAGTTTCAGATTTAGTGGTTAAAGAGAAATAGAGATGGAAACAATAAGAGGAGAAAAGTATATTAAAACTTACTGGAAGCAGAATTGTTGTATTGTTTAATAGTATGTGATCATGATATATATGAGGAAATAATGCTGATATGCTTGTACTGTAATTTGCGTCTCAAAGTCGTCCATTAATAATTAGAGTGATTTAAATTTCGACGCAAGACTCAATGGAGCTAAACTCAAATTAATTTTAGTCGCATGTTACTTGTATTCTCTTCTCATTTAGGGGAAAATTATGTGTGTGTGGTCACATCGTCTTAGTCAATAGACAGTTACAGTTACAATGATAAAAAAACTCATGAGCTTCTTTTATCTAATTATTGTTAATTATTTTTTATTTTGATTGAGAAAAAATCACACAAAATTTTCATTAATTAAACATAATTTTACCTTCAATCCTTACAAACTAAATCCTATATTTAGGACCAAAGAAGTATATAATAAATTTAGTATTGGATTGATATACATCAGCAACAAGTTTTATCCAATTATGGGTGAAATCAACTACATGACTCGCATGCATATGTCATCATTATGTTTTTATTAATAACGAAAGTTTTAAATAAGTTGTTATTTTTATTATTTATGTCGGTTAATAACTTCACTAATCATTCTTTTCATTTTTTCTTTAACCATTTTCATAGTATTTTATATTGTTTGATGTACCATTGTCACTTGTGCCTCCAACAACCTTTTTTATATAATAATCCCAACATAGTTGGTACTACCTCCGATCCTAAATATAAGACATAGTTTGTAGAGCAACCGGAGGGAGTACTAATTACCTTTTGATTACGACTAACTATGATGCGTACACTTGAACTACCCATGTCGAATTTTACATGTAACAAGCTGGGGGTTGAAGGAAAAGAAAGGAAGGACAAAAGTATAATATGCATGAGACAAGGTGAGAGAATAATGATTAATTGTCCATGGATTTAGGCTTTATTAGTGCCCTCAATCTCATTTGCATGTAAGGGGAACAGAGGCTATTATATATATATATATATATATATATATTCTTTTCAGACATAAAGCAATGCAATTATTCGGTCAACATATACATTTAGCGTGCATGTAATCATGATACTCATTTGGAAATGCTTTATTGGAAATCGAATCTTTTAGACTTTTCCCGTTTAAAAATTCTATTAGTAATATTTAAAGTTAAGAAATCTTTTAGAGTAAAAACATATTTCTTCCTCTTGTCTTTTAATATAATGTATATTTATCTAATTTAATTAGATTAAAGAAATTAATTGAGTTAGGTAATATAATATGTATTTTCTAAAACAAGTCATCTTCCTTAATCCCCTCATTTTCTATCTTCTTTTGCTATTGTTAAGGGTATCAACACAAATAAATTAAGAAAAGATTAATAAATATAAAAACTATATCTTATATTTAATACCAACAAAATAACACTCCAAATGTATCTTAATTATATTAAGGACCAGTGTAACTAATAAGTAGAACAGTGGCCGCCAGCACTATATCAGTATGTGTGAGGAAGAAATGAATATATACTTTCCTCTTTAGCTAAACCACCGTTTCCATTTTCAGACTCTTTTGTAACTAATCAATGAGCCTTTTTCTTTAGTTTTCGTTTTCTTCTTTGATTTTCTATGTGACACAATAATATAGCAGCAACATCATCAAGCTATGGCGCTTGAGCTTGGATTCAAACTCAATAATGCCACTTCTGTCTCTGAGCTTCGCATTTCCAAAAACACAGCGAGTCCAGTCTTCGTCTCCACAGAAACTCACTCTTCCTTCATCCTCACTTGCTATCTCAAAGGTCATTCTATTTTTCTCTCAATCCTCTCCATGCATATATATTGTAGTTTCTTCATTCCTAATTTTTGATTATTCCTAAGATTTTTTTTTTTTTTAAAAAAAGATGTGTGATTCTTGGAAGATGAAATGATCTGAATGTTAGATGATTTTAGGAATTTTTATGTGCTGTATATACACCACAGTAAGAATTCATGAAATTTGCAGGTTATGACAGAAATAGTTTTCAGATCAAGATTAGTGAGAATGGTAAGGAGATTTCCATTAGTGGAGAGAAGCCAATTCAGGAAATGTTGATGATGGGTAGGGTAATGTTGAAGAAAAATGTTCAAATTGTAGGGTTTAAAAAGGTTTTTGAAATCCCTGATGCAGTAGTTTTGGATCGGATTAAGGCCAAGTTTGATGAAGATGAATCATTATTGAAGATTGTCATGGCCAAGTTAGTGAAAGGGATCTATGGGGTTCAAATTGAAGAGGTGAAAAAAGAGGAATTTGGTGAATCAAGCCAGAAAGCCTCTTCTGAAACTAGGGAAAATGAGTGTGTTTGCAGAAAGGAAGAAGGATTATCTGATAAGAAGCTTGAAGAATCCACCAATGGGGATGTAATTGAAGGGCCAAGATTTGAAGCAATGAAGGAATCAGAACTTAGGGAAAATATAGATCATGTTCCAGAGAGCATTGGAGGAGAAAGTATTATGCTTGGTAGGCCACATGGGACCACCAGAGAAGACGAATTTGAAGGGATACCAAGGGAAGAAATTGGAGAGGCTGAGTTTAAAAATGGGGCCAAAGATGATGAAAAGGTGCCAACAGAAATGAGTAAGGAAGAATTTGAAGCAATTGAGACATCCAAAGAGGAAGAGGAATCCAAAAAAGTGTTTACTGGGAAAATTGAAGAGGGAGAAGTTGAAGAGCCTAAGTCTGAAGATGAAGATAGAGGTAAACAAAGAGAGGAAACTGAAGAGACGAAGTTTGAATGTGCAGGCAAAGATAAAGAAAGGGTTAATAAGGGAAGACTTGAAGCAAGAGATACTACTAAGGAAGAAAGGGAATATGAAGATGTGCTTGCTGGGGCAATTAGGGTTGATGAGAAAGGCAGAATTGATAAGAATAAACAGAGAGAGGTTGAAGAGGCTAAGCTCGAAACTGAAGGCAAAGATGAAGAAATGGAGGTTAGCAAGGATGGCATAGCACAAAAGGAAATTGAAGATGAAGATACAGAAAAGGAAAGTGAAGCAGCTAAGTTTGAAATTAAAGGGAAAGATGAAGAAAAGGCGCCAACAGAAATGAGTAAGAAAGGAATTGAAGCAATTGAGACATCCAAAGAGGAAGAGGAGTCCAAAAAAGTGTTTGCTGGAAAAATTGAAGAGGGAGAAGTTGAAGAGCTCAAGTCTGAAGCAGAAGATAGAGGTGAACAAAGAGAGGAAACTGAAGAGATGAAGTTTGAATGTGAAGGCAAAGATAAAGGAAGGGTTAGTAAAGGAGGACTTGAAGCAATAGATACTACTAAGGAAGAAAGGGAATATGAAGATGTGCTTGCTGGGGCAATTAGGGTTGATGAGAAAGGCAGAATTGATAAGAATAAAAAGAGAGAGGTTGAAGAGGCTAAGCTTGAAACTGAAGGCAAAGATGAAGGAATGGAGGTTAGCAAGGATGGCATAGCACAAAAGGAAATTGAAGATGAAGATAGAGAAAGGGAAAGTGAAGCAGCTAAGTTTGAAATTAAAGGGAAAGATGAAGAAAAAGTGCCAACAGAAATGAGCAAGAAAGGATTTGAAGCAATTGAGACATCCAAAGAGGAAGAGGAGTCTAAAAAAGTGTTTGCTGGAAAAATTGAAGAGGGAGAAGTTGAAGAGCCTAAGTCTGAAGCAGAAGATAGAGGTGAACAAAGAGAGGAAACTGAAGAGATGAAGTTTGAATGTGAAGGCAAAGATAAAGAAAGGGTTAGTAAAGGAGGACTTGAAGCAATAGATACTACTAAGGAAGAAAGGGAATATGAAGAAGTGCTTGCTGGGGCAATTAGGGTTGATGAGAAAGGCAGAATTGATAAGAATAAACAGAGAGAGGTTGAAGAGGCTAAGATCGAAACTGAAGGCAAAGATGAAGAAATGGAGGTTAGCAAGGATGGCATAGAACAAAAGGAAATTGAAGATGAAGATAGAGAAAGGGAAAGTGAAGAAGCTATGTTTGAAATTAAAGGGAAAGATGAAGAAAAGGTGCTAGTTGGGAAAATTGGGGTTAGTGAGGAAGAAGGGACAGAGCAGAGAGAAACTGATGAGACTAAGTTTGAAATTGAAGATAGAGATAAAATAGAGGTGGAGCAAGTTTTGAAAGGGACACACGAGAAAGAAATCGAAAACAATGAGTTTGCAGTTGAAGGTATAGATGAAGAGAGGATGGGACCTAAAATTATGGAAGAAGTTGAAGCTAAAGATGCTACAGTTGAAGGAGGGGTATCTGAAAAGTTGTTTTCTGATGCAACTGGGGTTAGTGAGAAAGACATATCTGAAGGGACAAAAAAGAGAGAAATTGGTGAAAATGAAGAAGTCAGTAAAGAAGATTTTGAAGCAAGGAAAACTAAGATAAAAGAGTCTCCTACACGGGAACCAAAATTACCAATTCAATTGGAGGAAAGTGAAGGTACTTTTGAGAGGATAGAAAGTGAAGGGAAAAAACTGAGAGACATTGAAGAGCCTAAGATACTAGAATGTGCAACTTCAAAGAGACAAAATTTGGAAGAAATTGAAGAGGCCACAAAAGCTGAGGGAATTTTGGAGGAAGCTGAAGGAGAAGAACAAAAGATGTCTAAGGAAGCAAACAGGGTTGATGGGAATGACTATGCAAGTGACTCAGGAAAAAAGGAAATTGAAGAATCTGCCATTAGATCCTCTAGAGATGGACATGTGCAAGAGAATATTGTTAATACATCAAAGTTTCCCAAACAGATGTATGAAACAAAGGCCCAAAGAGAGAAAGAAGTGATTGTAAGCAAATATGATGAAGCAAAAGAGGGTTTTTATAAAGCCACAACTGTGGGCAAAAGTCAATCAGAAACTGGACAACCTAGTGATGGAAGAGGATTTGATAATGAGACATTAGAGGCTGCAAAGTGGGACAAAACTAAAGCTTGTGAAGAAGGCTATGTAGAAACTGGACCTTTTATGGAAGAGAGAACTAAGAAGGAAACTGAAGATCCCAGGGTTGAAACTAAACATAAGGCACAACATCATGTACAAGAGCTTCCAAAGAAAATAGCAGAATCAATGGATGAAAGGGAAGGACCAAAAGACACAAAGATAGGAGAAATAAAAGAAGCCAAAAGAAAGAGTGAGAATGAGGAAACTCAAGTTGTGGCAAATGGGGAGTCAACAATAGAAAAAAAGATTGGAGAGGTAGATCTTAAAAGGATTAGCCGTACCAACCAATTTGAAAAATCTTTGCAAGAAGTACCTGAGGAAAAAGATCAGGAAGCGTTGAGAAAAGATATGCGTGAAAGAGAAATTATGATGTCTGCTCAACATTCAGAAGTTAAGGAAATAGACAAAGTATGTGAAGAGTGCAAAAGGTCAGAGGCAAATCTTGAAAGAGAGGAATGGAGAACAACTCAAAGTGTTAAAGACGAGAAGCCTAGAAGAGAGAATGCAGTTGAACATCTAGAAGAAAAAGTTCCATATCCAGAACTTAGAAAAGAGGAAGTTGAAGGAGCAAGATTGAAGGAGTTGCCACCTCCGAAAGAAAAAGAGAATATGAAGTGGAAATCTCCCAAGACCAAGAAGCTTGAGCCAAAAGCAACCGAGGGAGAAGAATATGAAGCTGGAAGACCTCCTGAAGTGAAAAGTTCATCATCATCTCAGCAATCCATGGTTGACAAAGAAAAGTCTGAAATAGAGATTCCTAAATCTAATACGAGCGGGACACCTTCAGAAGAAAAGGAAATAGAACACTTCAAAACTTTAACTGAGGATAGAGGTCATTATTTGCTCGATACAGAGAAAAGATTAGAAGCCAAGGAAGTTTCAGAAGAAGAGAAGCTGAATCAAAAAGATGAAGAGGAAACCTTGTCTTGCAAAAGGGAAAGGACAAAAATTGTAGAGTGCAAAGATGAGAAGAGTAAAACAAAGAGAAACGGAAGTGAAGAGATTAATCAAATTAAAGCGGCTGCTGAAGAATTTAGGGATGTTTTAGCAAACAGTGAGATAGAAAAATCACAAGAGATATTGTTACCTCAAACTGCAGAAATCCAAGGCAAAGAGAAAATTTCAGAGATAAGACAAGTTCAACAAGAACAAAGGAGGGAAATTCCCTTTCAAGCTAATGAAGAATCAGAAGCAGTCATATCTACCAGAGAAGCAGAATCACAAAAGCCTAATGATGCACATCCAAAAGAATCAACTATAAAGTTTGACAGGGATAAACCAAAAGGTGAGGTTGATAATGGCAGGCATCTAGAATTTCAAGAACCAGAGAAGCAGGAATTTGAATTAGATTTTCAAGAATCAACTAGAAGGAGATCAGACCAAGAAGTTGAGAAAACACATTTCTCACAACAAGAAGAAAATCATGAAGGCCATGCAATTGAGGAAGAAAAAGATGGTGAAGAAGCAGAGAATGTGGCTCATGTGGAAATCTCTCAAGAGTCAGAGGATCTAGAAGATATTGAAGTGGAAGCAAGTGGAAAAAAAGTGGAACTGTGTGTTCCTATGGTTTTTGCAGGATCAGTCTTTATTGCATCTCTCATAATTTTCTTCTTGAGACCTAAGGGAGCTCAAAAAAGGTAGTGTTTACAGTCTTACTTGGAGATATTCTATTTATCCAATATTAATAAGCAACAAATGAAGTTCATATCAAATTTTTTACTTGTGCATATTGCATTTAAAGAGCATAAGCTTGGAGATGTTTTTGAGTACCAGTTCTAGTGTTCTAGTTGTTAATGTTATGGTAATCTAGTTAGGTTCAAACTTGGTGTTTTAACATTTTATATGCTATCCAACAATCATCTTTTATCTATTGTTAATTTGTGTTTGAAATTAGCATGGCTTATCTTTTTCTTTTTATTTCTTTCTGTAGGTAACTGATCCCTGTAGAGAGGTCGTGGAAAGAACTCTAAATAAGCCAAAGTTATCAAAGTTTGGATTAGTAATAATTCAGTGAAGGAGAAGGTGATTAACCAAATGAGGCAAAGCTCGTGCAGAGTCTTCTTATTTCACTTTACACGAGATTCATCTTTTTTTTTTGTAAGTTCATATTCTGCTGACAAAAGTAAAGGTTCTGATTAACTAGTCTCAAGAGAAAAGATGAAAACAACGTAAAAACGAATAGAGCAAAGAGTTAGAACTAATGAGGTATAGTTCTTTAAAATTTTTTTTTACTTATAAAGTGGTATGAATTAGTAAGTCTTTGCATATTGCAGGACATTGCCTATCATTATCTTTGGCATACCTTAATTCTAACTTTCTTTGTCGGAGGACCCTGCCGCCAATTCCAGTATTTTTTATTCGTGTTAGTCTTACCTCCTTATTATATATTATCAGTGGTCCTAAATATAGGAATTAGATAATATGTTTACTTTGATCATAATATTATAAGACCTTAATCAATTTTGTCCCACAAAGTATCCCTATTAATATATTGCATACAGGAGAGGTTTCCATCAAAAGTACGTAGTTATAACACACATAATTAGAAGGGATATTTTTGGTAAAACAACACATATTTGTTACAAATAACTAACGTAACTAACTTCCTTAATATCTATAAATTAGTTGTCTAGCTCTTATATTAATAACATGAGAAGGACATGATTTCAATATCATTCACTAAGGATTTTAACATTTATTGGGAATTAATGTTTTATGTTGGTTTCGTTAATTTTGTTGACCTAAAGATGTAACTAGAGGTGGTAATGCGGGCTGCGGGCTAAGATAGGAGCCCGCCCCCTTAGCGGGCTGGCTATCAGCCTGCCAATTTTTTTTTTATAAATTTCACTCTCTTTTTTAAAATTTTTACTCTCTTTCTCTTTTATCCGCTCATATCACACTTTTTTTATTTTATACATTTATGTTATGAAATCAATTTTATTCTTATTTTCCTTTTTTTTCCATCTATTCACATCACAAAACTATATAAACACACCTCTTTTAAATTTAATAATAGTAGAATAAATAAATATAATATAAAAATAAGTGTCAATAAAAAGTATGGGGAATTAATTAAACACATCATCAAAGGAAAAGAAATAAGGGAGACTAAGGGCATTTGAAAAAAAAAAGTAAATAAAATAAATAAAATAATAAAGCGGGCCAGCCCGAATTCAAAGGCGGCCGGAACCCGTTTGTTTTTGGTGGGCTGGCAAGTTGGCCCGAATTACTGCCTCTAGATGTAACTAGAATTTAGAGCCTTGTGTTTGTAATTCTTCTTGTCTTAAGTAAAATTCGTACTCCTTTCGGACTTTTTTATAAGAGTCCAAAATTTGAATTATTTTAGTCATTTTTATATGAGCCCGATAAGAGTTATCTTAACATTTAATGAGTTTTTTTCATTTATGTCCCTCATTGACTATATATATTGCATTAAATAAATAGCTCATAATAATTATGTTTAATTTATTTATCTCTCTTATTTGCCCCTTACAAGGGCATACATAAAAAAAAAGTTTATTTCAAGACATATATATTATTTTTAACTAATTTTAAATTTTTTATTAAATCACATAATTTAATTACTGAGTTTTTATAAATAGGATCGGAGGAGGGAGTATTTTATAATCAAATATCTATTTATAATTAGTTTAACTACATATATATATATATCTTCTTCTTTTTTTGGGACAAAATATATCTTCAATTTGTCTATGATAGAACCAACGTATTTGATATATGGCAAGTTGGCAACAAGTTGGTCTGTATTAATGGTTTTGACTTTTGTCAGCTAGTTACGGGAAGACATGCCCTTCATAGCCAGGACTTAAGAGTCCTAATAATTTAAAAACCCACCTCATTGCATATAATTATTGCATGAATTTAATGGTTGACTTTCTTTATATATCAAGAGTTTGAATTTGCTGAGTCTGACCCAAAAAATTCTGCTGAAAGATAGACTTTAAAGGAGATTAATCAAACTTTGAATGATTATATAATACTTTCTCCGTTTTTAAATATAAGATAAAATTAATTTTTTTTGAAGAGATTAAAAAAAATAATTAAATTACTTTAGAGTATTTATATTTATATTTTTTCTCTCCAAACTTATTAATTTGACTAATAAATTAATATATAATTTAAATATATATAATATATGACATGATTAAATAACTTTTTTAGCTTCCTTAATCTCTCTAAAAAAAGTCAATCCTATATTATATTTAGGAGTAGAGTGAGTAACAATGATAATAAATTATAATGTGCACATGTGTTGTATGTTGTTTTGTAAAGCTAAAAGAAGTGTTCAAAATGATAGCCTTTGGATATAGAATATAAATTTCAATTATACCCTGAATAGTTTGAACATATTTTTAAAATAATGTTTTCCTGAAATTTGAATCAATCGCTTAGGATAAGCTGATAGTTTCAGATTTCAAATTATCATATTAGTTTCAACAGTATTGAACTTTATAATTAAATAAAGTTTTAAAGACCCATGATGATTGAATTTTGTTACTAAACAAATCACATGGCATTGAATGATTCATTCAAATCATATGAGGAAGATATTTATTTCCAGACAAATGTGTGGGTATAAAACCACGTTTTTATTCTTCTTACATTACTAAAAAAAAATATTGGAATAGAATAATCATCTCTGGTTCTTGTTCGTTTATATGGTTTAATAATACCCTATCCTTTTCATAGGCATATTTTTGATAAGTCCTATCTTTAAATATATAAGATATTTTGCAGAATTTTAAGGGCAACTAATATCGTTTTGCTTAAAATAATTTTCTAACAGTAATTATTCGAAATACATAATTAATAATTGGTACTCCCTCTGGTCCTAATTTCAGGACAATATTTGAGAGTTAATATTGGTCCTAATTATAAGACAAAGTTCTAATTTTTGTCAATTTCTTCCCAAAATACCCATATTGATACTTTCTCAATAACAATTAAACACAATAATAATTTAATAAGAATATATCAGAAGTTGTTCAGGGAGATTGAAGACGCCGGATTATGTGAAGGCTTGGAGAAGCCGTGTGTGAGGCAGGAGAGGTACAAGAAAAAACAGAGAATCAACGTAATTGGATGCCATTTTAAATTTTAAATAAATGTGTTTTAGGAAAATAAATATGATTAACTAATTTAACTACTATCCTTAATTTCTCCAAAGTTAGGTAAATATGTCCTATAATTAGGACGGAAGGGAGTATTAAATAAGTGCAAAATTGAAGCAATGTGAGTTCTTAATTAACCACCTGTTTGTCTGAATGAATGTGTGTTAAGTAAAAATGCCTTATAACTTTGGTCCCGTTTATAGGGTAAATAAAAAAAGAAATCTTTTGTCCTAATATTATCAATTTTTTATTACTAGTTCCCCCTATTATCCCTCACTAAATATTGATGGTTTTTAAAGTATGCATTTTTACTGGAGGCAAAGTTAAACACTTGATAAACTTTTAGGCAAAGTGAATTAGCTTTAAAATGTTTTAGTGCATGTTTGTTTTAATTTTTTAAAAGTATTTTTACGACGTTCGAAATAATTATGTGATATAAGTTTTACTTTGATTTAAAAAAATGTTTAAAAAGCATTTTTCTTTAGTTCCCAGACAAACACTTCATTTAAGTGGAATACCTTCACAGGGATTTATAGTAGAGATTGGTGATATATGAAACAAAAGAAGTTATTGTAATATTATAAAATAAAATAAAATAAAAAAACTGTCGGCGGTAGGGGAAAAGAAAAGAAAGAAAAATAAAACATGTGGGACCCGCTTGAAAAAAAAATAAAAAATAATAATAATATAAAAAATAAAACATGTGGGACCCGCTTGAGAAGGGAGGGTATTATTAATACCTCTCCCTTCAGTTTCTCATTCATTTCACGAGAAGCGATCAGCGGAGAGCGAACGCAGTTTAACAGGTAAGGTTCTGAATTTAGCAGATAGTTTTGGTCCTTAAAATCACGTTTTCTTAACAAACTTCCTTCATAAAAGTTGTTCTATATGTATGAGAGGATTCAATATTGCCTATATTGGTAAAGTGAACAGTGCTTCGTTTTTTCTCTGAGACGCGAGCGCGATTCTGAAGCTTCTTGACCGTTGCATCGGCAACGGTCTCCGGCTCCGATCGTTTATGCTGCTGGATCTGTTTGGCTTACTCTTTGATCTGTGTCTGCTGCCGTAAACGTTCGTGTGAGACGCCGATTTGTTCTGCCGTAAACGATTCTGTTTGGCTAACTCTTCCGTTTTGTTCATTGCTGTTGTGCTTCTGAGATCCAGATCTGTAAAGCTGATTCAGACCCAGAGCTTGTCGAAGATAGTCGTGTGGGTCTGCTGTTTTTTCTCTTGGGATTAGGCTCTGTTTTTGTGCTGCTGTATTTCTCTTTAGTTTCAGCGTTTTCCGAGAGCAGAGGAGAAGGATCTGGCTTCATCTTGCTTCAGTTTATTTTGTTCTTACGTTGGAAGTTTTTTTTTGTCTCAGCTGGACTAAGTTGTCGACACTGATCCTTCATTGTTTGAAGAACACTGATCTTGGGCTTCTTTTCAGTTTCAGTCCTTGGTGATCTGTGGAATGAAACGTTTTGCCTTTCCAAAGTTTTCGGAGTTTTGTGTGTAACCTGAGAACAAAATGGAAAGTAATATACGTGAACGGGATAGAAGTTGTGAGAGAGTACCTCCGGTGCCGAAATCGGAAGAACAAGATACTATGGTAAGAAGCCGAAAGAAAATTAGAGATGGGGAGGATGAGTTCTCTGAACACCAATCCCTTGTACCAAGGGTGGAGGATTGGATGACCGATGCAGAGGTGGTGGAGGAGGTTTCTACACAGCAAAAGAAATCTTACAAAGAAGCTTGTGTTGATATTCCGATAGCGGGAGATATGTCTGACGGGGAGGAAGAATGGTGGCGTGGGGATGGATGGAAATCAAGAATTGAGGTTGAGATCACTCAAAAAGGTCCAAATATTGTTGTCTCACCGGAATTCCGTCAAAAATTAGCAAAGAAATGGAGGACTTCTCTGATTGTTAGGCTTCTGGGACGTATGGTTCGTGAAGAACAACTTGGTAGAAAGCTGCAGCAACTATGGGGTCGAAGGGGTGAGGTAACAACGATAGAAATTGGTTCTGGATATTTCTTGGTTCGTCTAACAAGTGAGGAGGATTATGAGTTTGCTTTGACTGGAGGCCCATGGTTATACATGGAACATTACCTAGCTGTACAGCCATGGAAACCTGAATTCGATCCTGATGCTGGGGAGGTACCGAAGATCGCTGCATGGGTACGTATTCCAAAATTTCCAGTTGATTTTTATAATAAGGGTATCTTATACGTTGTGGGTAGTCAAATTGGAAGGGTGCTTAAGGTGGATAATAATACATTGAAACAAACAAAAGGTCGTTTTGCTCGATTATGTGTTGAAATAGACCTGAATTCCCCATTGCTCCCATCAATTATGATTAATGGCAAGGAAAAAAAAATAGTATATGAGGGTCTACACCTTATATGTTTTTCATGTGGGAGGTATGGACATGGATCCGAACATTGCTCACAAAAGAAAGAATCTGGACCTTCGGGAGTTCAAAGTTCGGAGACAGAGTGTGATGGGAGATCAGCGGATTCGACGTCAACTAACCATATCCCAGAAGCCATAACCTATGGTGAATGGATGGTGGCACCCAGACGTAGAAGGATGCAGCGTGGCACTGGGGGAGAATTGAATCTCAGACGGGGAGGGGGACGTGATTTGCATAGAAACAATAATGGTGGAGGATCAAGATTCGCAGCATTGACAGATGATAATACGGAAGAGAAAGGAAATGAAATCACTTTAATGGCACCAAATAATTCAGCACATGATGCTACAGAATCTTCATCAGTCCGAATAATTAAATCAGGTGGGTCCTTGCCTAGTAAGAAGAAGCTTGTGGTGATTAATTCTGGGACTAAAGAAAAGGTGGTGGAACGTAAGACGGATTTGGTGAACCCAATGGAACATTATCAACAAGTGAAGAATAAAATGGTAGACCAAGATAATTCTAGTTTGACCTCAGAAAGTGGAAAAGTTCATAATACTAGGGGCTTGGCAAAAGGTTTGAATGAAGGAAGTAAGAGTGTCGCCGGATCCTCCAAATTGCAACCAATTAAGGTCTATTCGGGGACGCCTTTAAAATCAGAAGGTATCAAAATTCAAACACCAAAATCTAATAAGAATAGTGCTTCTGACCCTATTGATCCAGGTACAGGTAGAAAGATTAACTATTCTACTAGTATCAATCCCCCAAGTGAGGTGGGTGATGTTGTTATGAAGGAGTCAGGTGAGGGAGCTTACGGGCCTACGTCTCATTAGTGTTTTCCAAAAGGTTGGAAATCTTTTATCTTTCATTATTTTTAATGATAGTTATGACATGGAACACTCGGGGTGCCGGTGGTGCCTCTTCTCATCGTTTAATCAGTGATATTATTGATAAACAAGGAGTTAATCTTTTTGCACTATTGGAACCTAGACAGGCGGAAATAAAGGCAAAGGTTTTAGCTCGGAAGATTGGATGGTCTAATATGCATGTGGTTGATGCACGAGGATTTAGTGGGGGCATTTGGTTATTTTGGGATTCAAATTGCAACTTTTCGATTATTTCGGTGGGTGAGCAATTTATCCATGGAATGGTCAATGCAGGAAAGGATAATGAATGGTCCCTTACAATTGTTTATGGACATCCGAATATTTACCCGAGGCGTCTGCTCTGGTCTTCATTAAGAGACATTAGCCAGGTTGTTCGTGGGGGTTGGTTGGTAGTTGGGGATTTCAATGCTGTTTCGTGTCCTGAGGATAGATGGAGCATGAAAATTCGGGAAACCAGTGGGGTTGACAGATTTTTCCGGGAGTGGATTACTGATACTGGATTAATTGATATTGGCTTTAGTGGTCCTCGTTTTACATGGGGAACGTCGTCTAGTAAAAGCAGAATCGATAGAGCATTGGTGGATGGCAGATGGCATGCGCAGTTTCCAAATGCTTCGGTGCTTCATCTACCAAAGTACAAATCAGATCATTGCCCCATTCTGGTTAATACTGACAAATTAGCGCATGGTGAGAATAAACAAAGGCCTTTCCGTTTCTTCGCCCCTTGGGTTATGCATGATGAATTCTCAGCTTTTGTTAAGGAACAATGGAATGTTCAGGAAGATTGGAATGGATCTTTAGAGAATTTTACTGAACAACTGAAAATTTGGAACAAAGAGGTATTTGGGAATTTAATTTATATGAAGAACAAGCTTTATAGACGTCTTGATGGGATCAATACCACAATTGCTAGAGTTGGCCCTTCAGTGAGATTAGAGAATTTGCAATGTGAATTATGGAAGGAACTTGAGAAAATCTTGGCCCAGGAGGAAATTATGTGGATCCAATACTCTCGTGCTACGTGGTATATTCAGGGTGACCGAAATACAAGATTTTTTCATTCAAAAGCAAATGGTCGAAGAAGAAGGAATCGGATCTTAGCTCTTAAACTTGATTCTCAAGAATGGTCTTATGATGAGCAAGAAATACGAGATTTTGGCAGTAATTTTTTTGAAGATCTATATACGGAAATGAGTACGTACCAGGGGTCCTTGGTGTTTGGGTGTACTTATCCTGAGATTGACACAATTGACAGATGTACTATGGGAAGACAGGTTGATGAAATGGAAATTAAACGAGCTTTGTTCGATATGGGTTCTCTAAAAGCTCCGGGTCCAGATGGTTTAAATCCTCTTTTTTATCAAAGCCAATGGGATACGGTTGGTCTTTCTGTGACATCTTTGGTTAAAAGGGTATTTTCTAATCCGGATTGGGTACATAATATTAATGATACTCAAATTGTTCTTATTCCTAAAGTTGATCATCCACAATCTTTCCGTGATTTTCGGCCAATAAGCCTCTGTAATGTAGTGTATAAGATTGTTACAAAAGTTATTTCTAATAGATTTAAATCTATTATGCCATTGGTTGTGGCCCCGAACCAATGTAGTTTTGTGAAGGGGCGCCAAAGTACTGATAATATTATTCTAGTGCAGGAAATCATTCACTCTATGCGGAGCATGAAGAAGAAGCAGGGATTTATGGCAATAAAGATTGACTTGGAGAAAGCATATGACCGAGTTAGATGGAGTTTTCTTTTCGAATGCTTGGATGAACTAAGGATTCCTAAGTACCTCTGTGATGTCATAAAAGCTTGTGTTTCTACCCCGCAAATGCAGTTACTTTGGAATGGATGTGCTGCAAAATCTTTTTTCCCTTCAAGAGGAGTTCGTCAAGGATCTCCTATCTCACCGTATCTCTTTGTTATTATGATGGAGAGGTTGGGGCATTTAATCCAGACTGCAGTAGAAGATGGAGATTGGAAACCTTTTAAGTTGTCCAGGCAAGGTACGGCTATTTCTCATGTCTTTTTCGCTGATGACCTTATTCTGTTTGCGGAAGCAAATATGGATCAAGCCGGGGTGGTGAAAGCCATACTGGATGATTTCTGTGATATTTCTGGTCAGAAAGTAAATAATGCAAAATTGCACATTTACTTCTCCAAGAATGTGGGTAATACGAGAAGAAAGGACATTAGTGAGTTCTTGAATTTTTCCCTGTCTTCCAACCTGGGAAAATATTTAGGAATGCCAATCTTACATGGGCGAAGTACTAAGTCCTCATACAGATTTATTCTTGATAAGATGAATGTTCGACTAGCAAGCTGGAAACCAAACATGTTATCGATGGCAGCTAGACATACTCTGGTATCATCAGTCATGTCGGCTATGCCATCCTATGCAATGCAAACTATACCCCTCCCATTGGGTACCTGTGATGAGATAGACAAAAAATGCAGGCAATTTCTTTGGGGAAGTACATCCACGAGCCGTAAGCCACACTTGGTCGCTTGGAGTCGTGTTTGTTCTCGGAAAAATGATGGTGGACTAGGCTTAAGACAGGCAAGGATTCAGAATCAGGCCTACATGACGAAATTGGGGTGGAGCTTGATAAACAAACGAGATGCATTGTGGGTTCGTTTTCTTCGGGAGAAGTACAAGACGGGTTGTGATTTGGTGCCAGAATTAGAAAAAAGAAGGTCAGAATCAAGCACATGGAAGGGGATTAGACAAAATTGGGAAAGTGTAATTGATAGTATTGCTTGGAAGATTACTGATGGAACTTCGGTGTCTTTTTGGCATGATCTATGGGTTCCCCATTTTGACAGATTGGAGAGTTTGACACTTCAACCATTAACAGATGAAATAAGGGAATGGAAGGCGGCTGACTGTATTACTCCATCGGGTCAATGGGATCTAGATAAGTTTGGGCATTTGTTACCAAAAGATATCGTGGTTGCAATCCAAAGGGTGAATATTAACCGCAATACTAGTGGTGATTTTCCTATTTGGAGATGGACATCTGATGGTAAATTTGCACTAAAAGCTGCGTACAAGAGGATAGCTGGGCAAGGCGAAAACAGTTCTTTGTTCGGATGGAGGCTTATATGGAAGTTGAAGGTTCCTCAACGTTACAGAATGTTTTTGTGGTTATGCGCTCATGGTCGTTTACTGACTAATTTGGCACGAGCTCAACGGGGAATCCACACAAATGAGATGTGCCCTATTTGTCAAGACAAGACTGAATCAATTATGCATGTACTTCGAGATTGTGTGAAGGTTAAAGATATATGGAGTGAGTCATTACCTAGTTCATGGCATCGGCATTTCTTTGGCTCAACTGATAAAAATATTTGGTTAACATGGTGTTTACGCCGTCGTGATCATGTGTATGGCTACGAGTTTCGACATTGGTTTACGGTCCTATGCAGGCATATTTGGTTGGCAAGGAATGATTGTATCTTCAACAACAAACAATGGAGTAAGCAGGAGTTACTGGCACGTACTGGTTCCGTGCTGTCTTGGGGTATGTCTACCCACATGCAACCTAAGTCTTATACCGGAACAAGAAGGGGTTGGCGAGCTCCACCTGCTGGGATGGTTAAAATTAATACAGATGGTTCCAGGAATGAAGCGACGGGATGCTGTACCTGTGGTGGGGTGATAAGGGATGAAAAAAATGGATTTATTCAAGGGTTTATGTTTAGGATTGGAAGCGGAACGGTTATCACAGCGGAAGCCTGGGGAATTTTGTGGGGTATGAAATTAGCTTGGGAAGGAGGATTTAGGCATATTATTGTTGAGAGTGACTGCAGCGAAGTACTGGATCTTATTCAAGGAATGATTCCTGAGGAACATCATGATGATACTTTAATCTTAGAAATTCAATCGATGCTGGAACGTGACTGGGAGGTGGAGATCTTACATTGTGGTAGGGAGGCGAATAGGGTGGCGGATTACTTGGCAAAAAGAGCATGGAATATGACGGTGGATTTTCTTGTTCTTGACAGAGAACCTGATGAAGTCAAAAGTCTGATCATGGAAGATGTTGCGAACCAATATATTTGTAATGAGTTGGTAGAATAGAGCCGGTAGGGCTATGTCTTTTATCCTTTTCTATCAAAAAAAAAAAAAAAAGTTGTTCTATGTATTTTGATATTCGTATTGATAGTAATATTATATTGATTAACGAGAAATTTGGGGTTAGGATTTTGGGAGAATTTTGAGTTTTTATAAAAGATGGTTATAGATATATAGAGAATAAATAATAGCTGATTTTAATCGGTTTAGATTTACCATTTGGTTATTGTATGATTTTATAATTAATTTCTTCTTAAATAAATAATAAATTATGCTTTAGAAACATTTTTTACAGATTAAATTTGGATTAAACAATTTATTTGAGTTATTGGAAGTATTATTGAAATTTTAATCGGTTTAGTTTTGCAGATTTTGAGTTATGTGAAATTATAAATTATAATTTGATATTATAGTTAGAGAATTATGGTTATTAAATATTTTATTGTGAAATAGAGTTAAGAAATTTTGATTTAAAAAGGAATTTGAGAAATAGATAAATTGTTGTTATTTTTAAGAAATTTGAGTTAATTATGGGGATTATTATTTGCTATTTTGTAATAGTTAACAATTATTATAAATTATATTAACGTGTAAATATATATATTTATTGTAGAGTGAATTTGATTTTGGCTTGTTGGAGTTAAATTCTCAAGTTTAGGTGTCAAGAACTTGAGGTAACCACTTTCCAATTTATCATGTATGCTTGTTGAAATGATTATATACGTATGTTGGTATTTTTAACTGCTATAAATATGTTATAGTAATTTATATATGAAAAATGTACAATGATAGTATTAACCATGTTTTTAGTAATTTTTAATTAAGTGGGCATGAATGATTTATTTGAATGATTGATGAGGTATAGCATTAAATAAAATATATGAATAAATTATTGATATTGAAGATTGTGATGTTGAGATGTGGATGTGGTGTTGTGATTGAGGAGGTTTGATTCTTTTATACCACGTGGTATAGCCACCACCGTGTGCACAGTGGATGGCTTCGGCATTCAGGACCCTTGGTATCACCCTTTCCTTTGGCCGGGTTAAGGGTCAGCTCAAGTGTAATATCCCAAAAAGTGATTAAGGGCTAATGACTTTAAAAGTGGATATAATTATTGTTGAATAAACACTTTTGGAGAATGTGTGATGGGAATTTAGATATTTTAATGATTCCAATGGCTTCCTTGTGAAAATTCGTGTGGGGAGAGTGTTTATTGTGAAATTGGAACCATTGGGAACAATCGTGCAAAAGTTGAAAACTCTGTCCATTGAAACTCTGTACAGGGCAGCCAATTTGTATGGACGTTTTAAATAGGCAAATGGTGTCTAAAAATTCTGAAATTTTCCAGTATTAAAGTTCACATGTCAAGCTTCAAAATGAACATATAATTTGTATCATTTTGATTTGTGACCTAAGAGTTTTGGATTTTTGAAGTTTGCCCAGCGGAATTAATTATTTTCTGGAACAGTATGCAAAGATTGAAATTCTGGGAATTTTGTGGTGATTTTCAGTAATGGCCAATATTTTTCCTATGAAGAGGACTTAAATATCTTTCATTTGGCTTTGGAATCACCTCATTTCGATTTTTCTAGAATTAGTTATGATATTTCAAAGTTAGGGCAGAAAATCTGCCAACAAATCCGAAAATGGAAAATTTGTGATGGTAACTTTGTAATTATGGGATAATTTGTGATCAGCCCATTTTGGCACAAAATTGGGCCCCTGGACGTGCATATGACTGACCAAAAAGAGGAAAGAGTGGTTGGAATTTAATTGGGCTTGTGAATCATTTATATGTACAAAAAGGATTTGTGTACATAAAGTGGATTTTTGGAAATTCCTAAATATGACATAAGCAAGCAATACCATGACATGAGCCTAATGTTATAAAACAATCACAACACCTTTTCCCTTCCATTTCCCGTCGTCTTTTCCAGCAGCACAAACGTGAGAGAGAGCTTGGAGAAAAGAGAGAAAAAGAGGAAGAAATCTCGCAAGGTAAGCCGATTTCTCCGACGATCTAGCTCCTAACGCGTATAACTCCGACTCTAAGCTACTCCTCTTTATTCTTTAAGGTTGTGAAGCTCAAAATTTGGTGTTTCAAAGAGGCTAGGGTTCAGCCAAATTTGGGAAAAGCCAGAGGGAGCTTGAGGTAAGTTCCAAACTTTCGTATATTGCTTATTCTGGCTGCTGTGGGCAATTTAATCGGTGAAATTTCGCCGGATTGCCATTGGTTTTAAATTTTGGAAATTGAGTTTCCTAAGGGTTATGCTGCCCAATTTTGGTTCAAATGGTAGTTATAACCTAATGTAATAGTGAATAAAGTGGTTAGGAGTAGAAAGGAACGCGTTTACGGAGCCGAAATTGTAAAACCCCAATTTTTCCCGGAGAACATGTATATTTCGACCAAGGCTGTAAATGGGTCTTAGAGTTGGATTTTCAATGATTTGATGATTCCATTGGATTCAGTGGGCGAAAATAGGTGGGGTTGCAGTTGGACACTTTTTCAAAAAAGGCCGAGAAAGCATAATTACGGAAACACCCCTAAAACCCTAAAAGTAGGGCTGCCAAGGGCAATTTCGTAATTTAACATTGAATTTGATAATTCCGAGTCCGGAAATGGATTCTTTGGGCGAAAATATTTCAAGATAGCCCATGTCAAAATTTCAAGAAAAGTACAGCCGGATCGGGTACGGCGGGCCCGGGCCGGGTCCCCGGGGGTAGTTTTGTAAATTTTCATTATAGACTCATATAACCCCAAGTAACACTATGGAAGTGTCTAAATGGTGCATTTGGAATTGTAGGATTCGATATTTGCCGCCCTCGGGAGCCAACCGCGCCGAAGGACGTCAGGAAGGAACGAGGTAGTGACTTTTCTTTTGTACCATATATGATGCATTGTATGTGTGTTATATCGTTGATTTGTAATGAATTCGTATGCTGCGACATCTGTGGATTTGTGTTAGCACTGTCATTCCAATAGTCCCTGAGTAGCTAACAACGGTTCGGGTTAGAACGGTGTGCCTTCCCGGCGGAGAAAGGGGATGAGGATGAGGTGTGATATATGTGATTATGTGAGCCGAAAGGCTATTTGTGGAGGCCGACGGGCCATTTGTGAAAGCCGAATAGCTGTATGGGCTATAAGGCTATATGTATGCACTGCCACGCCAATAGTCCCTGAGTAGCTAACAACGGTTCGGGTTAGGCGGTGTGCCTTCCCGGCGGAAAAAGGGGATGAGGGTGGAGTGTGATTTGTGGTGCTGCTGCTGTATGATGATTTGCTTACATGCTGTGTGCTTATGTGTGGTATAAATGTTTTGTTACTACTGGGATTCTCTTGAATCTCATTCTTTCCTTTAACTAACCTTTCAGACAGGGCGAGTGGCTCTAAGGAGAAGCGTACGACCCGGAGCGGTTAGAATCCTGTAGGGACATTTATTTTGGTTATGTTGGTTAAACCTGTTGGACAGGGTGTCTGTATATTATGTTGGTTGTAAAGAATAGTTGAACGTAGTTGTGTAGTCCCCTATATGGAGGCTGTAAACCCTTTTTGTGTATGAATGGAACCCGGGGGTTGCCGGGATTGCTATTAGATATTCTGATATGAATGAATGTGAATTAACTGCACAGGTGATTATATTCGATAATTGAACTTGAGACCGTAATAGGAAAGAAATTTTGAAAATTTTATAAAGTCCCTACTTCACAGGGAGTTCTAAATGAGTTTTGAACTATTCGACGGTCTTTAAACCAATTTAATTACGTAATATCGAATTATAATTACGCTATTTAAGGCAGGGGGTTACATCAAGGGTAGGTGACACCTTTCCATTTTTGACGGAAAGGGAACCCATGATCCGATATGAGTTCTGTTGCCTTTGGCCGGGTTACACCTCATTATTGGAGAGCTTGATGCAGTCTTGTCAAAGAGACTAATCCTATTATATGTTATAGCTCATGGGTTTTGTCAGCGGTTAAGGAGGTTATAAGGATGGTTGAGGGAGTTTTATGCATATTTAATGGTTTTCTTGAAATAATAATGTTTTGGGAAGATTGAACTTTATGTTATATGAATATATTTGCCCGCTTAATTATATTATAATCATTCCCTGCATATTTGTTAAAGTGGAATTGCGGTTACTGAGTCCGTGTGACTCACCCTATCAATATTTTAATTTTTCAGGCGAGAGTTCAGGTGGTGTTACCAAGGAGAAGGCAAACGAGACTTGATTTAATATCAATCGTATGTTTCGTTTGGTTACATGAGCATAATGTATATTGCCAAACTTAAGGGTCTTTTTGGTTTTATGTTGAATACCACGCTGCATACTGGGGTTTGTACTGTGGGCAGAACCCCATAATATGTTGTATTATGTAATATTTAATGTTTTACTTGGTTTGGAAATTAATTATATGGTAATTAAGAGGGGTCGTTACAGTTATTCTCATTTTATTGAACGCTAATGATTATGAATTAATACGTTAATTAAGGTTTAGTAATTAGAACGAAAAAGCTTGACCTCTTCTTTTTTTTTTTTTTGATAGTAAAAGAGAAGGTATAGCCCTACAGGCTCTATTCTACTAACTTAGTACAAATATAATGATTTGCAACATCTTCCATGATCAGTTGTCTGACTTCATCAGGTTCTCTGTCAACCACAAGAAAATCCACCATCATATTCCCTGCTCTGTTTGCCAAGTAATCCGCCACCCTATTCGCCTCCCTACAACAATGTAGAATATCCACCTCCCAGTCACGTTTCAGCATTGATTGGATTTCCAAGATTAAAGTAGCATTATGATGTTCATCAGGTACCATTCCTTGAATAAGATCCAGTACTTCGCTGCAATCACTCTCAACAATAATATGCCTAAATCCTCCGTCCCAAGCTAATTTCATACCCCACAAAATTCCCCAGGCCTCTGCTGTGATTACCGACCCGCTTCCAATCCTAAACATAAACCCTTGAATAAATTCGTTTTGTTCATCCCTTATCACCCCACCACAGGTACAGCATCCCGTTGCTTCATTCCTGGATCCATCTGTATTAATTTTAACCATCCCAGGAGGTGGAGGTCGCCAACCCATTCTTGTTGCGGTATAAGACCTGGGTTGCATGTGGGTAGACATACCCCAAGACAATACCGAACCAGTACGTGCCAATAACTCTTGTTTATTCCATTGTTTATTGTTGAAGATACGGTCATTCCTTGCCAACCAAATGTGCCTGCATAGTACCGTAAACCAATGTCGAAACTCGTAGCCATACACATGATCACGACGGCGTAAACACCATGTTAACCAAGTGTTTCTATCATTTGAGCCAAAGAAATACCGATGCCATGGACTAGGTAATGTCTCACTCCATATATCTTTAACCATCACACAATCTCGAAGTACATGCATAATTGATTCAGTCTTGTCTTGACAAGTAGGGCACATCTCATTTGTGTGGATTCCCCGTTGAGCTCTTGCCAAATTAGTAAGTAAACGACCATGAGCGTATAACCACAAAAACATTCTGTAACGTTGAGGGACCTTCAGCTTCCATATAAGCCTCCATCCGAAACAAGAACTGTTTTCACCTTGCCCAGCTAACCTCTTGTACGCATCTTTTAGTGCAAATTTACCATCAGATGTCCATCTCCAAATAGGAAAATCACCACTAGTCTTGCGATTAATATTCACTCTTTGGATTGCAGCGATGACATGTTTTGGTAATAAATGCCCAAACTTATCCAGATCCCATTGACCCGATGGAATAATACAGTCGGCCGTCTTCCATTCTCTTATTTCATCTGTTAATGGTTGAAATGCCAAACTCTCCAATCTGTCAAAATGGGGGACCCATAGATCATGCCAAAAAGACACCGAGGTTCCATCAGTAATCTTCCAGGCAATACTCTCAGTTACACTTTCCCAATTTTGTCTAATCCCCTTCCATGTGCTTGATTCTGACCGTCTTTTTTCTAGTTGTGGCACCAAATCACTTCTCGTCTTGTACTTCTCCCTAAGAAAATGAACCCACAGTGCATCTCGTTTGTGTATCAAGCTCCACCCCAATTTCGTCATGTAAGTCTTATTCTGAAGCCTTGCCTGTCTTAAGCCTAGTCCACCATCATTTTTCCGAGAGCACACACGATCCCAAGCCACCATATATGGCTTACGACTCGTGGATATACTTCCCCAAAGAAATTGCCTGCACTTTTTATCTATCTCATCACAGGTACCCAGTGGGAGGGGTATAGTTTGCATTGCATATGATGGCATAGCTGACATAATTGATGATACTAGAGTATGTCTAGCTGCCATCGATAACATGTTTGGTTTCCAGCTTGCCAAACGAATATTCATCTTATCAAGAATAAATCTGTATGAGGACTTAGTACTTCGCTCATGTAAGATTGGCATTCCTAAATATTTTCCCAAGTTGGAAGACAGGGAAAAATTCAAGAACTCACTAATGTCCTTTCTTCTCGTATTACCCACGTTCTTGGAGAAGTAAATGTGCGATTTTGCATTATTTACTTTCTGACCAGAAATATCACAGAAATCATCTAGTATGGCTTTCACCACCCCGGCTTGGTCCATATTTGCTTCTGCAAACAAAATAAGGTCATCAGCGAAAAAAACATGAGAAATAGACGTACCTTGCCTGGATAACTTAAAAGGTTTCCAATCTCCATCTTCTACTGCAGTCTGGATTAAATGCCCCAACCTCTCCATCATAATAACAAAGAGATACGGTGAAATAGGATCTCCTTGACGAACTCCTTTGGAAGGATAAAAAGATTTTGCAGCACAACCATTCGAAAGTAACTGCATTTGCGGAGTAGATACACAAGCTTAAATGACGTCACAGAGGTACTTAGGAATCCTCAATTCATTCAAGCATTCGAAAAGAAAACTCCATCTGACTCGGTCGTATGCTTTCTCCAAGTCAATCTCTATTGCCATAAATCCCTGCTTCTTCTTCATGCTCCGCATAGAGTGAATGATTTCCTGCACTAGAATAATATTGTCAGTACTTTGGCGTCCCTTCACAAAACTACATTGGTTCGGGGCCATAACCAATGGCATAATAGATTTTAATCTATTTGAAATAACTTTTGTAACAATCTTATACACTACATTACAGAGGTATATTGGCCGAAAATCACGGAAAGATTGTGGATGATCAATTTTTGGAATAAGAACAATTTGAGTATCATTAATATTATGTACCCAATCCGGATTAGAAAATACCCTTTTAACCAAAGATGTCACTGAAAGACCAACCGTATCCCATTGGCTCTGATAAAAAAGAGGATTTAACCCATCTGGACCCGGAGCTTTTAGAGAACCCATATCGAACAAAGCTCGTTTAATTTCCATTTCATCAACCTGTCTTCCCAAAGCACATCTATCAGTTGTGTCAATCTCAGGATAAGTGCACCCAAACACCAAGGACCCCTGGTACGTACTCATGTCTGTATATAGATCTTCAAAAAAATTACTGCCAAATTCTCGTATTTCTTGCTCATCATAAGACCATTCTTGAGAATCAAGTTTAAGGGCTAAGATCCGATTCCTCCTTCTTCGACCATTTGCCTTTGAATGAAAATATCTTGTATTTTGGTCACCCTGAATATACCAAGTAGCACGAGAGTATTGGATCCACATAATTTCCTCCTGCGCCAAGATTTTCTCAAGTTCCTTCCATAATTCACATTGCAAATTCTCTAATCTCACTGATGGCCCAACTCTAGCAATTGTGGTATTAATCCCATCAAGACGTCTATATAGCTTGTTCTTCATATAAATTAAATTCCCAAATACCTTTTTGTTCCAAATTTTCAGTTGCTCAGTAAAATTCTCTAAAGATCCACACCAATCTTCCTTAACATTCCATTGTTGCTTAACAAAATCTGAGAATTCATCATGCATAACCCAAGGGGCGAAGAAACGAAAAGGCCTTTGTTTATTCTCACCATGCGCTACCTTGTCAGTATTAACCAGAATGGGGCAATGATTTGATTTGTACTTTGGTAGATGAAGTACCGAAGCATTTGGAAACTGCGTATGCCATCTGCCATCCACCAATGCTCTATCAATTCTGCTTTGACTAGACGACGTCCCCCATGTAAATCAAGGACCACTAAAGCCAATATCAATTAATCCAGTATCAGTAATCCACTCCCGAAAAAATCTGTCAACTCCACTGGTTTCCCGAATTTTCATGCTCCATCTATCCTCAGGACACGATACAGCATTGAAATCCCCGACTACCAACCAACCCCCACGAACAACCCGGCTAATGTCTCTTAATGAAGACCATAGCAGGCGCCTCGGGTAAATATTAGGATGTCCATAAACAATTGTAAGGGACCATTAATTATCCTTACCTGCATTAACAATTCCATGAACAAATTGCTCACCCGCTGAAAGAATCGAAAAGTTGCAACTTGAATCCCAAAATAACCAAATGCCCCCACTAAATCCCCGTGCATCAACCACATGCATATTAGACCATCCAATCTTCCGAGCCAATAACTTTGCTTTTATTCCCGCCTGTCTAGGTTCCAAAAGAGCGAAAAGATTAACTCCTTGTTTATCAATAATGTCACTGATTAAACGATGAGAAGAGGCACCACCGGCACCCCGAGTATTCCATGTCATAACTATCATTAAACAAATAATAAAAGATAAAGGTTTCCCAAATATTCAGGAAAACACTACTGGGACTTAGGCCCGTATGCTCCCTCACCTGACTCCTTCATAACAACATCACCCACCTCACTTGGGAGATTAATACTAGTTAAATAGATAATCTTCCTACCTGCACCTGGATCAATAGGGTCAGAAGCACTATTTGTATTAGATTTTGGTGGTTGAATTTTCACACCTTCAGATTTTAAAGACGTCCCCGAATAGGCCTTAATTGGTTGCAATTTAGACGAACCCGCGACACTCTTCCTTCCTTCATTAATACCTTTTGCCAAGATAATAGCACTATTGACTTTTCCACTTTCTGAGGTCAAACTAGAATTATCTTGGTCTACCATTTTATTCTTCATTTGTTGATAATGTTCCATTGGGTTCACCAAAACTGTCTTACGTTCCACCACACTTTCTTTAGTCCCAGGATTAGTCACCACAAGCTTCTTCTATGCAAATCATGAACCCCTCCCCATCTAATATTCAATTCTCCTCCAGTACCACGCTACATCCTTCGACGTCTAGGTGCCACCATCCATTCACCATAGGTTATGGCTTATTGGTTATGGTTAGTCGACGTCGAATCCGCTGATCTTCCATCATTCTCAGTGTCCGAACTTTGAACTCCTGAAGGTTCAGATTCTTTCTTTCGTGAGCAATGTTCGGATCCATGCCCATACCTCCCACATAAAAAATATATCAGGTGTAGACCCTCGTATACTATTTTTTTTTCCTTTTTATTAATCATAATTGATGGGAGTAACGGGGAATTCAGGTCTATTTCAACACATAATCGAGCAAAACGGCCTTTTGTTTGTTTCAAAGTATTATTGTCCACTTTAAGCACCCTTCCAATCTGACTACCCACCACGTATAAAATACCCTTATCATAAAAATCTACTGGAAATTTTGGAATACGTACCCATGCTGCGATCTTCGGTACCTCCCCAGCATCAGGATCGAACTCAGGTTTCCATGGCTATACAGCTAGGTAATGTTCCATGTATAACCATGGGCCACCAGTCAAAGCAAATTCATAATCCTCCTCGCTTGTTAGACGAACTAAGAAATATCCAGACCCAATTTCTATTGTAGTTACCTCACCCCTTCGACCCCATAGTTGTTGCAACTTTCTACCAAGTTGTTCTTCACGAACCATACGTCCCAGAAGCCTCACAATCAAAGAAGTCCTCCATTTCTTTGCTAGTTTTTGACGAAATTCCTGTGAGACAACAATATTTGGACCTTTCTGAGTGATCTCAACCTCAATTCTTGATTTCCATCCATCCCCACGCCACCATTCTTCCTCCTCGTCAGACATATCTCCCGCCATCGGTATATCGACACAAGCTTCCTTGTAAGATTTCTTCGGTTGTGAAGAAACCTCCTCCACCACCTCTTCATCAGTCATCCAATCCTCCACCCTTGGTACAAGGGATTGGTGTTCAGAGAACTCATCTTTCTCATCTCTAACTTTCTTTCGGCTTCGTACCATATCATCTTGTTCTTCCGACGACGGCACCGGAGATACTCTCTCACAACTTCTATCCCGTTCACGTATATTACTTCCCATACTGTTCTCAGGTTACACACAAATCTCTGAAAACTTTGGAAAGCCAGAAAAAAACGTCTCATCCCACAGATCACCGATGACTAAAACTGAAACTAGAGCCAAAGATCAGCGTTCTTCCAAAACAGCAAAGAAAACAGTGACGACGACAGATTTTTGCTGAGACAGAAACTTCCGACTTAAAAACAAAACTGAAGCAAGATGAAAAAACAGACTCCTTTGTAGAGATCCTCATGACGGTGTACATGCGGAGCTCAGCAAAAGAAGTTCAGTTCGCCGGAAAAAACAGAGTGCCGCAGAAACAGAGCCTAATGTCGAATGAGAGAAATCTCCTCAACGCTAGACGATAATGCTGCGAGACTCCCAGCGTTGCAGATGTAAACAGCAGCTCCGACAGTGCAGATCCAGCCGGCGATCGTCGACGCTGAAGGTTACCGTTGCACTGCAACGGTAATCACGACAGAGGAAAAGTTCTTACTGTTCACTAAGAGAAAAGCAGTCGACAGAGGAAAAGTACCACCTCTTCTTTACAATGGGGTCACATGCAAACCTCCAACCCCATTCTTGCTAACTCTTTTGATAATAATTAATTAATTAAAGATTATGACATTTCTGAGCAGAGTCTTTCAAAATCATAAGTTCCCTAGTTGCTTAAAGCCATACATTTCATGTCTGTTTAGATTAGAGGTGGAGAATGAGCTTTTTTTACAGATGAACTTTTAGAAAAGTTAGATAGGAAAAAAGTCAGATTATAGATATGATTTGTGTTTAGATTGACGGTAGTAGAAGTAACTTTTTTTAACTTTAATGAGTTGTTTGAATGATTATTTGAAAAGTTAGTTAAGATGAAAAATGACATGAATCTTGTTGAGTACTATATATATATTAGTTGTATATTATGTGATAATTTTTTAAAAAAATTTAAATTTAAAAAAGTTTAAATTATTATTAAACAAATTTAAAAATATTGAATGAATAGAAGCTAAAAACCAAGGTAATTAAACCCGGACCGGTCAGTGAACCGGTCGGGGTACTGGGTCAAGGGTCAGTGGGTCAGACCGGAGTCAAACCGGAGCTAAACCGGGACCAAACCGGTGAAAAATAGAATATTTTAGGCTTATAGTATGAAATTCTAAAGGAATTTTTTAAAAAAAAAAATTTAAAAATTTAAAAAAAATAAAAAAGTTGACCCGGACCGGGTCACCGAACCGGACCGGTTTAGTGCCCGGGTCACCGGTTTCCGGGCCGGTTCGGCCGGGCCGGTCCGGGTTAGAGAACATGGCTAAAAACTGAAAAAAGTGACTTCTATCAAAAGCCACTTTTTTTAAATAAGCCCATCAAAATCAAAAGATATCCCAAACTATTCAAAATTCACCATTGAGCTTTTTCTAGCTTTTACTGGACTTTTGCTCTCTCTAACGTGGTCCCAAAGAGACCCTTCATTAATTTGAAGATAGTGACATTTCTGTATGTATTCATACTATACAATTTCAGAATTAATTCATTGTATCGTGGAGATGGAACACTTGAGTATGAGATATTTGAGTTGACCAGATTACTATATCTTACATTCGACCATTTCTTTCTTTAAAAAACTTACTTGAAAATGTACATTGTCAAAGATTACTTGAGCGATATTTATTTCATACGAAAAATGATTAAATGAATTGAATATTCTAACCTTTTATGATAGTTATCTAGGTAATGCACATGCTTCGACCTAAAAAAAAAATCTAGGTAATACATATTCATTTGCCCAAGCTCCACGACGGAAGTTTGGCAAATGCATAGAGACAATCAAGTAATGATATAAAAGATAAGACAATTATTATATTTAATTAGTTATTTGGAGAAAAAAAAATTAAAATCTTTCTCCGAGATTTGTTAAATGGCTCATACCTTAAAGATAAACCATTCTGATACTATTTATAAGTCCCTTTTAACTAAATCTGACATACCAAGGAGAAGTAGTTAACTCAATGATTATGGGGTAAATTTCCAATTATGCCCTCATTTATGATTGAGTACTTTTCAACTCTTTCTTCTCTATTTATCTTTAAATTATTTTTTTATTGGTACAATAAATAGGGGTAAAATTGTCACAATCTCATTTATTACACTGAAACTGGACTTATAAATAGAACTAAATCTTTTGATAAAAAAGAACTTATAAATAAGACCAGAGTGGTAGCTTAATTACCAACCGGCATCTATTCTAGTGGAAAGGGCTTTAGTCACTTAAACATGAGGTCTCAATTTTTAGCATGAGGTCTCAATTTTTAGCCCACTTAAGTATGAGGTATGGTGCTCGAATCTAATCTAGTCAAATTTCTATATGAACAAAAGTATAGCTTAATTAGAAAGACCATATTTTGCTTATGAACACAGTAACAATATACATATATATAATAAATCAAGTGGGAATTATAATGGGGTCTCAAGTAAGCGATTTAATTATCAAGAACTCCCCATAACAAGTGAATTATTGTTATTTCTTACTCTGAAACTTGTTATTACCTGATTTTCAGCTGTCATTAAGATTTATTCATAATTAAATCTCATCCTTAAGACCTCATCGTAATTCCCTCATAAATCAAAGAGATAGGATAACATGAAAGTTTGAGGTTGCTTGGGGTTTTTTTTTTCCTTGTATTTCTAGACAAAAACATTTTTTTTTAATCATAGATAGTCAACTCATATAAGATATAACCACAAAGGACAGATATTAAACTAATAGAAAAAGAAAGATTCGGTGAAGTGATTTTGAAGAACTTGGACACAACCTGGAAGCAGTGTATAAAATATTGTTTTAAACTGTGAAAAGCAGTCAAAGCCATAAACGTGAAGCAAAAGGGGAGATTTCGATAATGTTATTTAAAGGAGGGGGCAAAAAAAGAAAAAAAGAAAAATGATTTTTTTTTTTTTTTTGCCAATAAAAAAAGAAAAAAGAAAAATGATTATCCGGAAGACATTGACATGTAGTCAGGAAGATGATCCTTGACCAAGATCCATCCAACTGCATGATCTAAAAGTTGACAAAAAATGTTCAATTATGAACGCCTTTGTATTGTTACCAAGTCAAAGTCAGACCACTCCCATGACTTGACCATAAACTCCCAAAAGTTTCACTCATTATTAATGTTGAGGTTTAATCAACTAAACTAAAGACTTTTCATAGCTAATATACCCCAAAATCAGAAACTCTATCACGCATAAAATTTCAAGTTAGGATTACAAATTAAAATAATCAATATATAAAATCAAACATTTAACAACTCCTCTTAAACTGTGGTTTCAGAAGCTATTTTCTGCAAATTGAAACAAAACTCCTCTCATATACTTACTTCGTAAATCATAAAAGCTATTTTCAAAAGCTAATCCAAACACATATTAAGCGCACAAATAATCAAGTTGGCAAGTTATTTCACAAATTTAGGTATAACTCAAGACCCTAAATTTTCCATGTTGAAGTGAGGTTAGAAAGATAAAAAGTTGCTAACTGAGTAATTGAGACTCTCATTTTGAGGTGATTGAGGATTCCAATCTCAACCGTTAAAGCCAGACTATTTTTTTATATGGCAACCAATGTGAGTCCTATGTCTTAAGTGATATCTTAGAAATAATCACATTATCTATGGCTTAGGAGCGCTGCTATGATTGTTAGTTTCTTACTATACAGAGATTAGCAAAAATGGAGGAAACTATTATGTGTAAAGTGTTTATGTGTTTTATATCAAAGTTAATGTGTGGTTTTATCCTAAGGTGACACTCAAGAGTTGAGTATCCCAAAGTATTCCCTTAGAAAGTATTAAAAAATGAATAAATTCACTCTATTTATTAAAAAACTAATGTTAATTACATAAAAAAAATTACTGATGATAACCCGTTAAGATTTTTAATGAAATAGGGCAAAATTGCACCCACCCCCTTTATAATATACATCACAGATCAATTGAAGGGAACCGAGTACTTGAAGATGTGAATGTATTGTCAGATCTAAGTATACCATGTGCTTGTTGGGAATAGTAATTACAGTATTTAAAAGCAGTTTTTTCAATCATGATTTATAATATACAAAATAAATATATTAGAAGAGTTTTGTCTTAACTTACGTGTATAAACATTTCTGAGTTCTCCAATCATGATCCCAAATCAAATATGCTTTATTTTTGTGCATTACATCGAATACATATAACGCCAACTGTTGTATCAAAATACCAGGATCTCTGTAAGGTTACATGAAACCCAGCACAAAATCTCAGAGGAAGATGACAAGATTGGACAACAAATCAGCTCTTCCAACACTATGGTGAGTGTATATATGTATGAACCAAAAATTCATCAACAAAATCAGCTGCAATGAGCGATGCATTATCGAATTGCCCAGAAATTAGGTTATACAATGGCAACATCACATAGATGCAAAAAAAAAAAGGGAAAAAAAGCATATAGATCACAGAAGGGTCTATCTTCTTCACATACCCTAAAAACTTCTCTACATTATATCACTTTGCTTGCTTCTTTCATATGCAGATTATTATTCAGCAAAATTAGGCCTACCAAGAGAGTCAAGCCCTTCTGTTCTGCTTCTCACAATTCTATGAAACGCTTCTCTAATTTGTTGCTCCAATGGATCTAATCCATTTTTCAGAGCTTCACAAACCTCTGACACCTCCTTCACTCTCTGCCTAACCTCCACTTCTTTCTTCTGCGTTAATGGAAATTGGACAGAATCAGACAATTCATTCATCACCCTTGCACATTTCTCAATCTGATGAATCTCCTTGAGCAATCCACAAGCATTTTTCCTCTCCCTCTTCTTTGACTCCTCCATGATCCTCTCATGAAGGAACAACATTGGACCTGCCCATGAGAAATGCCGAGGAACACTGAAATGAACCTGAAGCCCCCGGTCCTGACATGGAATTGCAGCCACCAGAGCCCACATAACAAAGAGCAGAACAGCGTTCATGGTGTATACAGGCTGTGCTAGGCCAGAGGAGGCAACAAGATCATTCGCTTTGGGAGGGCTAAGGTTGTTTCCGATCGCCTGAAGCTGCCTCGCAGCCGACCAGTTACGAGAAACGCTCCATGAAAGTGATCGGAAATGGTGGTTATGAGAATGATGATGATGAGTGTCTCTGCTTCGACCAAAGGATCGGTTTCGATGTGCAAGAGACGAGCCGGTGCCGGAATTAGAATCCTTATCGTCGAGCATACCGATTGCTAAATCAATAAGAGCTTTCTTGGCACGACGAAATTGAGCTTCTCCGACGGTTCTTTCACGGTCAAGTGCACAAACCACAATCTCAAGAAGCCTCTGCCATTGACGAATCTGCTCAATCCCATCGCGAATTGCATTACACACATCCAAAGCCTTGACGCTCCGTTCGAAGTAATCGGCCACCATTCGATCCGTCGGCGATTTGAAAACCTGACCACCGTGGCTATGAAGAAGCATTCTGAAGTTCTCGTGGCAACAGAGGAAGGAATCAAGAAGCTTCGAGACCCACGAAAGGGAGAGCAAATCGTCCTGGCTCACAGAAGCGAGGTCGCGAAATAGCTCATTGACCAGTCTCTGAAACGACTCAAGATCGTGGTCCAGGCTGCCGTTTTGGTAGTTCGGCGTCGTAGAACCTTCCATGGAGTGAACCTGATGATCCCGCCGGAGACTCAGCAGCGAACGACCAATATGAGCGAACGACAATGTAGACGACGAGTTTTGGTACTCCGTCGCGGGCATTCTCTCATATACACTCTCTTCTTTCAAAATCAATCACACCCTTGGAAAAATTTCAAAACTGAATCCCTCGAAACCCGAAATTTTCCCTAAATTCGAATGAAACTCGAAAATCAGCCTTCAAATTGTGCCCTAGAAACGCAAACAAAGAAAATTGAGGCTGGAAGTAGGACTGGGATACAACTCAGGAGATTCAAAATTTAGCAGACAAGAAGGAAGTGAGGGTGGAATGGGAACCCTAGAACGAAGGAGAGGGATTATAAAGGGGACAAATGGACCGCGTGATACTGGTGGTTCGGGAAGAAGGAGGGCTAAAAGAGTAAAAGCACAATGATCATGAAAGGGGAAAGGCGGATTTCCGTAATTAGAATTAATTAACAAATTAGCCTTTGTAATTAGTAAAAAATTAAGGTTTGTTGTGCTCGTAAAAAGTGAGCGAGTACGAGTAAAGCTTACCCGCGCCCCTTACGCGATTCGAACACGCTGTCACGGACATAGATTCTTTGTGATGGGCACACATCTCTATTAATTTGTACGGACATCATCGTAGCCGTTAGCTTCCAGTTTTATTACCTGTACGGCCACGTTCCTGTTTTGTGTTCTTGTGCGTATGAAAGTTTTCCCTTCATCACAGAACAAAAATGGCTTCTTCTTTTTTTTTTTGGAAAATAGAACAAAATTAGCTTGATTATGAGATGATGAAAAATCTCTATTTAACGATTTTGTCAGTAAAAAAAATCTGATATTTTTTAATACACAAAAAGTACCACTTGACAGGATTTCATATTAAAAAAATATTCATATTCATATTCTTCTAATTGATAAAATTTTTAAATAAAGACCTCTCATTGATTTTCCCTTTTCTTTATTATTTTTAATCAGGATTGTTATTCTTTAAAATTTGACTATTATTAATTATGTTTTTATTTTAATTCTAATAAAAAAAATATTATCATTGGGCATTATAAATTTATAATCTTTTTTTTTTGCCATCCATTTTAAATTTATAATCTATTTAAATAAAAAATAAGTATTTTTATTATTTCAAAATGTTGAGAGATAATACTCCCTTCGGCCCTTTTTATAAGAGTCCAAAATTTAAATTATCTTAATCCTTTTTATAAGAGTCTGACAAGAGTTATCTGAACATTTAATAGGTTATTTTCATTTTTACTCTTCATTAATTATATATATTACATTAATTAAAAAGTCAATGGTACTTATATTTACTTTATTTCTCTCTTCTATTTACCTCTTATAAAAGGGGTATACTTAAAAGATAAAGTTTGTTTTAGATATATTTATTATTTTTAATTAATTATAATAGTTCTTTTAAATCACGTAATTCGATTTTTTACCCGGAGGAGTGTATTAGTTTACTTAAAACTCAGGATTAGAGTAAAATTACTAAGGTGCATTGAGCCTAACAAAATTTCTGGACCACTAGGCAACGGATTGACAGAGCTTCTAAGTTCTAGCAATACATTTGAGTGCCATGTGCAGAGACACATTGACAGGCAACAAGTGGCAGTGGGTGGACACGTGGGTGTGTTTGACGGCTCGGGACTAAGTCTTTCTATAGATGGTGGGGCCTGGGGAAGCTGACGTGGAAGGATGAACCCAGTCTTCGTTGGCGCGTAAGGGACAAAGGGACTCGGTCTGTTTCATACAATTCCAGGGCCCTCTAGAACGAGAGACAGTGACGTATAGATGCTCCTTCGTCCGATTGACGAAAATACCCCTGTGTGAACCATACTCCCTCCAGCCCACCTTACATTTAGGAGCTAATTAAGGTTTGAATTTGATCCTAAATATAAAATGTTATTTGATTTGATTTTCTAAATTTATAATTTTTTTTTAAAAATATCATTATTGATGGTACATATTAAACAAATTTTATCAAAAGGTGATTATGATTAAAGATAGTATTTTAAGAAAATCAACCTATATTATTAATAACAAATAACTGGCATAATCAAATTCATTAATTAACCTAGATCAGTCAACAAACTTGTATATTGAGAACTAAAGGTAGTAATTAAAATTTTGTTTCCATTTTTAATAAAGGGTTAATATAATATTTATTTTTTACAGTTTTCTTTCATTTTGATTTTAATCTTTCTAGGTTTGTTTTTAGGAAGAATTGCTAATAAATATCTTTTTGACAAATTAATTACTGAATACTACTATGAAAAATCTGTTGCACATAACGGAAGATATTTTACATACAATGGAAGATTGTTTGTATATTTATATGGAAGATTTTTGCACACACGGAAGATGGTTTGCACCAAACAGAAGATCACTTACACACACGGAAAATCGCTTGAATGCTTGATAGCAATCAGCAATTAATTTATCCCAAAGGTATTTTTAGACAATTCCCCCTTATTTTTATAACGTTTGTCCTATAGATGAATAAGAATAAGAAGCTGACAATTTTACTTCTTAAGAAACCAAAATCAAAATCTTAATAAACTATAAAAACAAACATTATATTAACCCATTGAAAATTGTAGGATCAAAATCAAAATAAGAAGAAAATTACAGACAAAACAGTATAATTCATGCATATATCATATTCTTCTCATAGGATCTAAATTCATAACCTTGCATTTAAAAACTATCAAGAAAGGTGCTCGATAACATTAGATTACCAGGTCTCGAGGAGAGCCCAAATGGACGATTATCTTCAATTATTATAATTATTCATTTAAAAAAAAGGTGTTATCTCCTGAACCCCTTATTAAAGACGCGGACCGCTTCATATAAATTTATTTTTATGTTGGATGTGCACTTGACGCTTGTGTTGAAAAGTTTAGGACCCTTTTGGTAATTGGAATTGGACGAGGTGGAAATGGAATTGGATATCAATTCCATGAGAGAGTTTATTTGATACAATAGAATTGAAAAATTTTTCAATTCCATATGAAAGCAAAAATGAGTCAATTCCATCAAACAAGCTTCCATGAAAAAAGTTAAGATTTACAATTCCATATACACATTTCTATCTCTTACCCTCCTCTTTCACTTCAGCCTTCTCACTCGCCCCCTGTGTCTTCCAGCCACCATACCGAATGTAACCCCCTTCCATAATTATATCCGAAATACGCTATTAAAGTAAAATAGAGACCAATAATAAACAAAACTCATTTAAGATCCCATATTCACGATAGGGTTTTTACAAATTCTTTCATAATTACAATTAACCTGGTCTCGTATCCACATTTCGAATACAATTATTATGCGAAGATAAATCATATACACATAAATATCATAGCGTACAACATAATTATCCCGACAATCCCGAGTTCCATACCTTCCCTAATGAGTTTATAGGGCACATTAGCCCATTACAATTTTCATATGGGGATTACACCAATCCATTTCCAAATACATATACAAATAGCATCCACAACCAAATACAATTATCCCAACATCTATGATAACCAACTACCAAGACCATACTTCAACAGGAGCCTTAGCCGCTCTTGGTTGCTTGCTCCTTCCTCGAACTTCTTGCTCTGTCTAAAATGTTGATAGGGGAGGGTGAGATTTGAGAGAATCTCAGTAGGAAACAAATACCAGTATGCATACAAGATAAGTGTTTAATGCATGACATTCTTACAATACATAACTCATGCTCACACAATAACATATCTGTGTACTCAATATTTCAACAACATACTCATGGCCATAGCATAACTAGAAACAGAGCTATAATTATTCACACATGTTTCACATAATCAAGCCAAACAATACATGTATCAATACACAAACACAAATATCAAAGCATGCAAGAGAGGTAAGTTCCCTACACTTGTCTTCCACGTATGCTCTAGCACCGCTTACTCACGATCCGACGAACATCGAACCACGATCAGGGCGAATATCCAACCCTATAACCAAAATCATGGACATAGGGTTAATCCATTTTCCAATTTCTCAACATACAAACACTTAATGTTGGTTATAATTTAACACCAACACCTTTAGGTGGTTACTCAAAGCCCAAACATAAGCCTAAAGGGTTGGGAGAAACTATAACAAAGACCATCATTAAAAACCTCAAAACTACATTTTTCAAAAGGTTGGCCGCGGCCAGCCCCATCATGGGCCGTGACTAACAGATGGTTAGAAAGTCCTAAGCCGCGGTCAGCACTCATGGGCCGCGGCCAGAGATTGATCAGAAGGTTTTGGGTCGCGGCCAAAATCACATGCTACGGCCAACCAAAGTCCTGACTCCTAGCACAATTTCCAATGACTATAACTTAGCCCACAGAACTCAGAATGACCCAAACTTTATATCAATGGAAAGCTTGCAATGTGAACTACAAATTTAAAAAATATCACATCATTCTAATACCATTTACAGTGTCAAAATACCATGCAAAGTTGTCCCCTTGCACAGCATTTCAAACTTAGCCAAATTCTAGATTTCACAGTTTTCACAATTTTGGCTCTTTTGTCTCCAATGGTCTCAATTTCACACCAAACACCATTTCCACACAATTTTTCACAAGGAAACCATTGGAAACACCAAAGCAACCAAATTCAAACCATATTGACATGTCACCACAACATGTCACATAAATCACAATTCAAACCACAACACTGCACCACTTTCCATTTCACATCCAAAACCAAATCAAATGACATCAAATCACAACTTGACATCATTTGCCACACAAAACACAATCCAATTCTCCAATTTCATACCACACGGATTCATCACAAAATTAGGGCAAATTCTACAAATCACAATACTCAACCAAAACTCACAAAACTTAGATCAAAACGTTTCAAATACTCACCTCTTCTTCTTTCCCAAACCAATTCCTTAATTCTTCATCTTTCCAAATTTTCTCAAGCCATCAAACACCTCATTTCACAAATCTAAAATTATAGAGATGAAGCTCTCATCAACATAATTAAGATTAGTGAAGAGGATTTAGCTATTAAAGGACCACAAATAGGCCAAAACTCACCTTATTCTTTTCTCTTTCCTCCCTAGCTTTGGACGTCCATGGAGGCACAAGAGAGAGAGATGAGATGATGAGATGAAGATGATGAAGGGAGCAGATTTTTAAGCCTCTTGGCCGACTAGAAAAAGAAAGGAGAAAGGGAGAGTGAGTTGAAAATATTGACCTAATCCAAAGTTCCATAATTTGCCACTTGGCACACATTTGCTCCATCAACCATGAGCTCACATACAGATACATACACATGATTCCACCCCTTTTGATCTATCACAAATCAATCTCAACCATTGATCTTGAAGTTACCAATGAGTTTCCTCTTCGATAACTGACCAATAGGTCGGTAACTTTACCGTTTTGCCCCTGATTATGGTAATTTCTCTTGAATCACCACTAAACACATCATATATTTCTTTATCACCACATTATACGCCCTCCCCTATTTTAAGTCAATTTAGAGGTTAATCCATAATTGAGCTTAAATACAGGATTTCGGCGCTACTCACAACATATACGAATTACATTCGAGTGCTAAATCACATCATAGTCTTCAAAAGGGTTATTTATCACTAACCACATCCATTTTTGGAGTCATTAAACCCTTAATCACAATTTAGGATCTTGCTAAACCGGGGCTTAACAATCCACTTATTTCAGGCTTATTCTCTAGCATCGAGTATCAAAATTCGGGGTATTACACCGAACATCACCTGTGAAGTTGAGATACCCACCGCCGACAACGACAGCATCGCCGTCGATCCAGATGAATGACGGCAACCATGGCCTCTAGCAACCGCGACGTCACTTTATCCTTCTTCATCCCCTTCAATGGTAGCCATCAGAGCTGAATGCCATTAAGGCGCTTCTGGCCATGAGGATCTTCTGGCCATTCAACCGCAGCAGCAACAAGCTTCTCACTCCAATTGTCAGCACGCTTCGATCCCCCAAGATCTGGGTTTAGGATTTTCGTCCTTGGTATCCCTTTGATTCATGATTTTGTTTGGTTCTTGAGATCCAAGTTTCTACTAAATCTGGTGCTTGATTCGTGTAGGGTAGTATCTTGCAAACTCAAAATCTAGTGCTTTGAGACAATGGGTTAATGTGGTGATGAAGATGGGTTGATGTGCGGGCCCATCTACTTTTTTGCTTAGTCTTGCGTGAAGATGAAGACGAAGATTTACAAATCTCCAGGTGGGGTCCATTTCGGTGAAGACAAGGATGAAGATAGGTTGATGCTTAATGAATTTTTTAATAAAAAAAAAGGAGGGCATTTTAGACTTTTGATATAAAAATTAAATCTCATTTCCATGATATACCAAACATACTTTTAAACCTCATTTCCATTTACATTTCTATATCCATATCCATTTGCATTTCCATTTCTATCCAAACCAATTCCAATGTACCAAATGAGCCCTAACACAAAATATTCAATGAATCCATACCACTTTATGCTGAATTAATAAAATAATTGTTCATGTCATTATCCTACTTTTCTTTTCTTATTGGGGATAATATTAATGACAAAAAAAAAAGGTAGGACAATGACAATATTATCTTTCTCTTGACATGCCAAATGTAAACAATATTAGGTAAGATTTTTCTTTCCCGCGAGCTTGTGGTGCAAGATTTCACCCCAATCCAAGCTTTGAGAGATCTTTTCCTTTCATGATTATTGCATTCTCAAGCCATAACTAATTTGATATATCGAAGTCACATAAATAAATTAATTACAACAAATATAATGATCTTATTTAAATACTTATTTATAACATTAAATCATTATTAATTTTTAAGTAAGATAAATTCGTTTCAAAAGAAATGTCAATATGAGAGATTGCTGAATTAAGATATTATATTTAGGATCAAATCCATTAAATCAACTAGTTTTTTTTTTTTGCCTTCAAATCAACTAGCTTATATATAAGGATTAGAGGGAGTATTTCATATTCGTATAAAAAGTGCATATCATTATTAAGTTTCTTATATAAAGTTGAATGAAGAAGAGTCATTAAATCTGAGCCTTATAGGAGTGGATTGGACTCAGTCAAATCGGTTTGGGAGGTCATATGTGCCATTTCCTTTCCTTTTTATTGTTTGCCACATAGAACGACATGTTGGATGTATTTTCTGTTGACTTGTCATATATCTTCAACCAATGAAAACAAGTTCAATCCCATTTAGTGTATATAACAATAGCTCCAAAAGACAAGTGAGTTTAAAGTCTTGGTCACACGAAAACTGTTAAGAAAAAGTATTGCGTAAAAAAGGTTTGAAAATATATATCCACTTTTTAATCTCAATAACATATTTTCATTTCAACAAAACCTATTTCTAGTTGTTTATACTATTTATTAAGTGTATCTAATTCTCCAACCGTTGAAAATGACAAATTGAATATTCCAAACATACGGACAAAATTTGAGTTTGATCCAATAGTTAACGAATACGATACCATGCATCTAAAAATGCAAAAATAGTTGTCCCTCTTCTTTCTCAAATGGCTGCTCTTTTTCTCAAAATAAAACCTCCCTCACTTTTCCCTAATATGAACATTATATTCTTTAGTTAGTGAGGCATGAATGAGTTTCAAATATTAGGCCTTTCTCCTTATAGGAAGTGATCAGCCTACACTCAACAAAATGTTGATACCGCTAGTTCTCTTAATATTATAACAATATTTGTATTATGGCCTAACACATTGAGATAACACCATATTTTTTAGGGTTAAGGGGCTTAAATGTCTAGGAAGTTTTGGCTTGTGGGCACTGGTTATTTGGAAGTTTACGATGAGTGTAAAAAACAGGGCAATTTGGCCCTCATCCTACCAGACTCAAACAGTCAACTAACATTTGACCAATTATGTTGAGTTGTGATTACACGTAGGATCCAAGAGGCAAAATCCACCACGTCATTATCACCATCCTCCTCCTCACGGAAAAAACAAATCCTTCTCACCTTCATCAGCATCTATGAAGCATGAACAATGAACCTAGGTTAAAAGAATGATGGAACAACAAGAAAGAATCCAGATAAGACAAAGTGAACAAAGGCTTAAATTTCACCCCTTGAAATTTGTTTGCGATGGAGTGCTTTGAATATCCTAGTCAGGTTTATCAGAAGCAGCATGCATTGAAGATGGAGCAGACAAAGTGAGAAGCAAATACGAAATAGATCAAAAAAGACAAAGTAGACATTGCGAACCCGATGGTCCTTAAAATCCCTAAGGGCCCGTTTGGTACGATGGAATTAATCTTGATGAAAATGGAAATGGATATGGATATGGATATGGAAATGGAAATGAAGTGTAAAAGTATGTTTGGTATGTTATGGAAATGAGATATGATTTTTAGGTAAAAAGACCAAAATGTCCTTCAAATTTTTTTTTCCCAAAAAAACATCATTCAGAGAAGCCCAGAACCTTCTCCTCCCGAAACCTGCACCATTTTATTTTTTTCAAATATTTGGTATGTTATGGAAATGAGTCCTAATTTATATGTGAAAAAACCAAAATGACTTTATAATTGAAAAATAAAAAATCCCTCTCCTTTGAAAATTTTAGGTTTATAGTATGAAATTCTAAAAGAAAAATTTTAAAAAAAAAATTTAAAAAAAATTGGAACCCGGACCGGTTCACCGGCCGGTTCGCCGGTTTCCGGGCCGAACTGGCCGGTCCAGTCCAGGTTCCTGAACCTGGGTCTCATCACAGAAAGGGCAAGGTTGGAATTGAAGACATGGAATTGCAAATCTTAGCTATTTGGGTGGAATTGAGTTTGATGGAATTGGCCCCATTTGGCTTCCATGTGGAATTCAATTCCATGAGCATTTCTTTGTACCAAACATGCACTACTCATGGAATTCAATTCCAATTCCATTTCCATGCCTTCAATTCCACCATACCAAACAGGGTATAAAGGTTTGTCTTAGGGCTTTTGAGGATTTCTGGGTTTGTGTCAGAGATTTTGACGCGTTTGACTTTGAGTTACTTATACGTAAAAACTTCCGGAACATTTAAACCCCTTAACCCTATTTTCTAATTTTCGATTTTAATAAATAAGTAGTATATACTAATTATATATCAAAGAGTTGTGCAAAAAGTCTGTACAATAAACTTATAAGAAATGTATCGTTTTCGTAAGAGGATGACATATAAATACAAGAATTAAAAGGCAAAAATGTCTAGGAAGTTTTCGTGATGAGCATTTTTGTTCAAAAGTTTAATAACGTTAATGTCAATGATTCTCAAGAGCTTTAAAATAATTTATAAGTAATGTTCGATTGTTTTCTATTACTTGTATTCTCTAAACATAAATTAACTTAATGATTAATCATAAAATGAATCATAACTTAATATTTCCAAAACATTATAGAAAAAGTTTCATCAAAAGTAGTAAAAATTTAAGAAGGTATAAATGATCACAATAAGTAATAATTCATTTTTATAATCGGTCATTAATGTAAAGGATAAACATTTAATTTAACTTTTTTTGGTAAAAATAATTCAAAATTTTTTATTTATACAAGAAGATTTACCTTTCAGGTTTAACATTTATCCTTACCTTATCCTTTTCATACAAGGCTAACTCAAGCAGCTCGTAACTAATGGATTTTGGATTCGTTCTTAATATAACCTGAGTGCTGTTTAATTTAATGAAGCTCGATTGGTTTTAAATTAAATAAATTAAATTATAAGTAATTATTTAGTATTTAGTTAAATTATTTTTAATTAAAAGATTGAATTTCAATTAGTGTTATCCAAATTTCAAAATATCTTATTTATTCCTCTATTTTATAACACTAACGGTTCTTCTGAAATGTGATGGGTTTTTTTATTAGTATTATTTATCATGATACTAAACATAGGTTTTTTTTCCCTATGTCATGCTGAGCAACCCATTGTTGTCATGATCAATGTGACTTTTTTGAAAATGTCGATTTTTTTAATCTTCAAATTTTTAAATAAAAATATAGATATCTTTCGTCAAAGGAATTTTTTTAATTAAAAAAAAAAAGTTGGGCATATGTCAAATTGGTGATAGGTTTGTTGGAGTTCAAATTAATTTTCTCTGGAGAAAGGGACACATTTCAAATATGATGTCACTTTCAAAAGTTCAATTGGCTCAATTCGAGCCAATTGGGACCTTATCTTCATATTCATTATGCTGCTGAAAACAAAAGATAGCCCAGATTATTCAATGCATGCTCAATCAAAGAAAGAAAAAGAAATCCCATAAATAAAGAACCTTACGTGTATACTATATTCTCTTCTTATGCAGATATTATTCATTTAAAAAAAGAAATACATCTACTTATAAATGTTAAGCAGCTTTATACTTGATTGGGAAATAATCAAACCGTGATTTCAGAAGTCATTTTTTACAAGTTGAAATAAAACTCCTCTCACATACTTATCTAGTTGTAAAATTACTTTTGAAAAGTTAATTAAAAACAAACAGTCACTAAGTTAATTGGTGTGCATGAAGCAATAGATAAGCGCCACATGTTGGTCTTCATCCCCAACATGTGTTTTGTTTTTAAAAAAAAAAATATACAATTTAAATAAACATACACTCACAAATATGTTAATGTGAGATTCATATTTAGACATCATCTATGCGACGAGTAACATTAATGTGGGGGCGACTAGCCGTTGACCACACATGTTGGTTTTGATAAATATGTTACTCCCTCCAATGTTAAATATAAGAGTCAGTTGATTTTTTTAGTTGAAGGAAATTAAATAAATTACATCAAAATATTTATATTTACTATTTTCTTCCAAGCTAATTTACTTAACTTATAAATTAATATATATAATTTAATGCTTTTTATGATTAAGTAATGTATTCTTCCTTAATATTTTCAAAAAATTCAGCCAACTTTTATATTAAGAATCGGAGGTAGTATCATGTTACATACATGCATACTCTATATATATATATATATATATATATTTATACATATGCTACTGCGTAGAGTTTAAGTTCCGATTCATAATTGTATATTTTTATTACTTAATTAAATATTATTTTAAAAAAATACAAAAAGACACTTAAATATCACTTGAACTTCAAAACCTCAAATTAGTTTCGTTGATAATAAGAGGAATGTGATTAACAAAAAGAATATAACAATTGACAACTCAGGTTTTTGAAAAATCACTAATTTGAAATTTTGAATTTCAAGTGGTATTTATTTATCTTTTTGCCTTTAAAAGAACTACTACCTTAAACATTAATTTTTTAAAATTTAATAAATCTTCAAATTTATCTCTATTTAATATGAATGAATGAGTGAAAACTAAGAAGTCTTAGAAATAATTAAAAATAATAAATTGATGATAAAGTTATATATTCATATAATAAAATGTATAATGTGATAGACTTATATTCAGGGGGCAAAAGTACTTTCTCCACTTTATAAATTTTAAGACTAAATTAAAGGAGTGTACAACAGAGGTCAGCTCTATGTAGTGCACAACAAAGGAAGATACACTCTTATGGCGTCATACAACCTTTGGTGAATTTTCCACTAAGTCTGCATATAAGGCTCTTCGCCCTGTGAAAAACGACGTGAGGACATGGCAGTGGAAGAAATTGTGGAAGTTACAGGTTCCGCAGTGTTGTGTGACATTCTTATGGTTAGTATGTCGTGAGCATCTCCTAACAAATGAAGCAAGGAAGCGGCGTGGGATGTCTCAATCCAGTGATTGCCCTTTATGCCCAAGAGTAGAGGAGTCTATTGTTCACATGCTATGGGACTATGATAAGGCATGTGAAGTCTGGCTCAGCATATTACCTAGTGCACATATCAGTTCATTTTTCTCCAAGCAAGATGTTAAGAAATGGGTGGAGTGGAACTTAAGCTGAAAGATCACGATGGAGGAACATAAATGGGAGGTTTGGTTTCCTATTCTTTGTAGGCAGTTGTGGTTGTCACAAAACCAAAAAGTTTTTTCTAATGAAGATAACAGGGTTGGTTCTATGGTAGCGAAGACGCGGGCATGCATTGCTTGGAGTGACACAAGGTTGTTAACTCACGCTCACCTAGGGGGAATGACAGATCATGGGTACCACCGGGAAAGGGTTTTGTGAACGTTAATACGGATGGGGCGTATACACGATGCAAGAATGTCTCAGCCTGTGGTGGGGCAATGCGGGATTGGCGTGGACATATGGTGCAAGGGTTCATGTTTCATATCGGTGCAAGTAATAGCTTCATAGCTGAAGCTTGGGGGATACTCTATGGTCTGAAATTGGTATGGGATGAAGGTGTGCGATATGTAGTTGCTGAAACAGATTGCATGGAGATATTACACAGGCTGGAAGGAGGGGCAAGGGATGATATTAGCAATACAAGGGTGCTAGCGGAGATCTAGTCATTGTTGAGTCGAGTGTGGGAGGTCTAGTTGGTCTGGTGCAGCAGGGAAGCAAACTCTATTGCAAATAGTTTTGCTAAGCATGCACTGGAGATAAACCCAGGGTTGGTGTAGTTTTGTGAGATTCCACAGTTTATTTACAGAAATATTGATCGAGAGATGAAACCTGGCAGTGGCTAGTTTGTTTTGTGTTGTGATTTGCACAAAAAGAAAAAGGAGTGTATATATAGAGTCATTATTTGATATGGAGATGATGAATAAGCTTAGTTGGCAAAAAAAAAAAAAAAAGATGAGTAAGTTTATCATAGCTAGGGATAGAAATAGGGTAGACCGAGCTAGACTTTAGCTAAACAGACATAAGCCTACAATAAATATCCAAAGCCTGAGCTTACATATAGACTTTTTTTTAGGCTCGGGCCTGAGTCTTCAAACAGCCTGATAATGCCTGAAGCCTATTAAGAGCCTATTTGAAATGTAAGCATTTAAATAGGCTTAAAGCTTATACCTCCATGTTCATTTATAACCTCTCAAACATATTTAAAAATCTACATTATGTCTTAAAAGTTTAGGATCTATTCCCACCTATAATAATTTAGTAAGAAAAAGAATACCTAATGACAACAATTATCCAAGCAAGTTAGAATAAGAGAAACCAATATAAGAAAATATATTTTCTAAAATCAACCAAGTACAGCAAGTAGTGGCATGTAAAACTGGATTTTACCCTTTTTTTTCCTATAGAAATCGACACAAAATCCTCGTACTGAGATTATAATATTTCATTGGGGCATCACTAAAATAAACTTGTAGCAATTATTATGTTTCAATGAATGACGCAAATCAAGGGAAATTGAGTGAGCTAACATTGTAGCCTTGGGCGATTGTAGAGAAGAAGGGTAAATGTGTTCGAATAATGAATAAAAATATTGAGTTTGGGGGTGAATGATGAGATGTGAAACCTAAGGTAAAAACTAAGTTAGTAATTGTATAAATAATTTAAAAAATTGATTTAGATTATATTATATATAATAGTATAAATTAAAAAAAAAAAGCTAAATAGACCAGGTATGTAAGCTAAACTTTATGAAAATAAGTCTAACCTGTTTATCTAAATAGGCTTGACAAGGGGCTCAAGCCTTAACCTGGTCTATTCACTAAATAGGTTAGGTTAGGCTTAATATAGGTTAGAACATAAGCCCCTGTAAGGGTTTAGCTTATTTTCATTTCGAATCATACCAAGAGTGAAGCAGCATGAAAGAAGTGTATAATGATGATGAATAATGAATGTTGTGATACTTCAAGGCTAAGTACGTGTGTTTGGATTAGCTTTTGAAAAATAACTTTTATGATTTACGAGGTAAGTATGTAAAAGGAGTTTTATCTCGATTTACAAAAAAATATTTTTGAAACCATAGTGTGGGGCTTACCCAAACACCCAAGCATCATAGTATCGTTGGCCAAAAAGGGGGCGCGCGGGGGGGGGGGGGGGGGGGGGGGGGGGGAATCATAGTATCAATTCAGTGAATAGAGTCACTTTCTGAGACTATGTCAGCGCCCTTGAGTATATCCTCCCCATTCACACAGGCTTCTTTCTGTCTCTGTCTCAAGTCCCCCTTGTACTATAATATCCATTTTGATTTTTACTTACTCCTATATTACAAGTAAATAGTATATTTTTACTTTTTTTTCCCTATTAAACATAAGTATCCTCCTATTGAAAGCAATCCTATTCGAAGCACTGTCAGGCACTAAATATAAACATATCTTCCAGTGGGGATTCGAATATTGTTTCGCCACGTTGTAAGAGAATAGCTCATTCCACTAAACCAACCCCCTTTTTTTTATATTTTTACTTTTAAATTATACTACCTCCTATTTTTTTTATATAAAAGCTTAAAATTTAAATTGTCTTGGTCCTTTTTATATAAACCCAACAAAAGTTATCTAAATATTTAATAATTTTCTTTTCATTCTTGCCTACCATTAATTATATATTTTATATTAATTAAAAGGTGAGTGATATTTACATTTACTCAGTTTCTCCCTCTTATTTACCTCTCATGAATAGAAGCATATTTGGGGGGAAAAAAGATGTATTTTAGACATATTTATTATTGTTAACAAATTTTAATCGTTTTGTTAAATTACGTAATTTAGTTATTAAACTCTTATAAATAGATTAAAGAGAGTAATAAATAAATTAATCTCAACTCTAGCCTCCTCCATGCCAAGCCGCAGAAGTAATTTTCTTAGATTAGCATTATTAGAATTTCATATATTCTCAATTTTTGTTGTAATAAAAATCATGTGTTAGTTAAATATAAAAAATTAAATGAGAATTAAAACAAGACAAGAGGGATAAGGCGGTGCAGGGGAAGCCTTTGAATGATTCCAACATTTGAACCACTCTCCTCTCCATGGACCCACTCATACATCCTCCACCTCATTTTGCAATTAATTTCACTCAATTTCTTTCTTTCATTATTATCACATACTAATTCATTTCTTTTTTTATCATGAAAAATAAAAAAATGCCATTGTTCGATCCCATTGTAGTAATATGCCTTCACTTTTAAACTTCACTTACCTAGATTAATCATTGGCCCCTTAAACTAGTATATACTCTCTCCAATCCTTTGTATAAAAGTATAATATTTAAATTGACTTAATTCTTTTTATACAATCTCACTAGATGTTGTCTAAATGTTTAATATGTTTTTAACATTTTTGTCGCTAATTAATTACATTATCTCTACTTATCTTTCTCTTGTACTATATTTTTTTTTCCGTATTTTCTTTTATTACTATCTCATTTCTCTCCCTTACATACTCCTTTATAAATAAGGGTACACTTAAAAAAAAATTATTTTTTATGTATTTATTACTTTTAACCAATTTTAAATATTTTTTAAACAACGCAATTTGGTTATGAGCTATTATAAAATGCGAAGAGCATTGTTTAACCTTTTGACTGAGTCAGACTATTTCATTTGTGTCTCTATGTCCTGGACACAGCTCTCAGAATATTTTTCCCCTAGACAAAAAGTTAGAAGCAAAACACCGTGTAATTAAATTACAAGCAAATGACGTAATTGCATAATTTTTAAAAAAAATGATTGACTAGATTTTGAAATATATTAATCCTATTATTGATTTACTCTGTAATTAACATTATATCTATCAGCATTTACAAAAACTCTTAATAACTCTCAAAATTAATATATTCTTTCATTCCTGAATCAAATGGTTTACTTCATTTATAATTTCTTTTCCAGCATCTAACACTGATAAATGTCAAAAAAAAAAAAACATGCTGCAAGGTGTGAACCTTATTTGTATTAAAAAAAAAAAAGAGTTAAGGAGCAAATTTACCAATAAAGTTTTAAAGAATTAGCGTCGGGCACAATTATGTTTTGAATGGAGCAAGAATATATATAAGGAATTAAAAGTGGAGCATCTAGTACAAAACCGTTAAATTTTATCTAACGCTGTTAGGGGTTTTCTTTTCATATAATTTAACGCCGTTGGGTCAAATTTAACGGTTTTATATTAGATGCTCCACTTTTAATTCATTATGTGTAATTTTATCCTCTTTAAAATATAATTGTACTAAGCACTCCTTCTTTAAAATTTTATTGGTAAATTTGCTCCTCAACCCTATAAAAAATGGACGAAAAACACAAATGCACAGTAAAATATGGTTATTTTGATGTTAATTTTAAGCTATTATGGAGAGATGACTGATTTAAAGTTAGAGATGAACTGAATCGAGAGAATAAGGGAATTAAGGAATATGACTGAAATATTTTTAAAAATCAAAGTGACATTAACTATTAACTAACTTTATCAATTTAATCAAATTTAATAAATATATCTTAAATAAAAGATTAGATGGAGTAGCAATTATTATTGAGATTTTTGCTGTGTTAGAAACAAGCATAATCCATAAAAGGGTGTGCATGTAGAGTTGGACTGGTGGCCTCACAGGTCTTCCCAAGCTGACAGGCCCGGTTGATGCCAAAAATTTTGACAAAAAAGGCCAAGAGCAAACAACATAATGTCATCTCAAGTTCGTTCATGAATGCAACATTGATTTCAAGTTCAACACTCACTTTACATTATTTGACATTCTCAATTTATGCTTGCTCTTTCGATTTTTCTGTTGCTAAAATCATGGTCATTCCAAAATCAGTATTTTATAATTTCTCAAGCTCTTGCTTTAACAATTTTAAAAGTTGCTAATTGCAAATTTTGATTGTTGTAATATCATTTTGTCTTTTTATTTAAAAAAAACAAAGATCAAGTGTATCAGATGTTCATGTATTTTTTGAGGGGAGGACCAGACCTAAATTAAAAGCTTAGCTTTACTTCATACTCTTCTTTACATGTAAGATTCATAATTCATAACACCCTTCCTTGGATGGCCCCTATAGGAAGTTTGGAACTGATTTCTCAAATATCTCATCAGTAAAAGAATGTGAATATTACATGAAGCTTTCAGGGGAGTAATCTTTTGCCTATAGTCTATCTCCTTGTGTGTATGATGAAGGCAGTTTCCACAAATGTCAAGAAAGATGATACAAATCTACAAGATCTGTAACAGACACACAAAAACCCAGCATATTTCAGCATATCAGTGGTTTGCATTGTTGTGATGGGTAATTTACCCGTTTCCGATTTATCAAAGAATCAACTTTCTACAAATGATTCTTAGTCCTAAAGGCTTTTTCTTACTTTGGCACAGTCGAAGGAGCTATTAGTAGGATAAAATGGGAAACATTTAAATTTCCAACACTTGCTTGCTGGGTAGTCAGATTATACAGGGCAGCAAAATAATCAGACCAAGCCATCCGAAATTCCCAAGATGAAATAACTGCAATGTGGGAATGTCACATGAAGAGGAAGGTAAAGGAGTCCCATCTTCATGCATACTCGTCACCTTTGAACAATCCAAGCACAGGTTAGTGTTTTTATGTAACATCCCTAATAAGCCCTATTCATTACTTTCAACAAAACATAAAGTTGATCATTAAAATCCAGGCAACTACAATAGGAACGGTTATTTACCAAAGGAACGGTGCTAAAGTAAAAGTTCCAAACACGTTGTGAAACAACTCTATCAATCATCATATTCCAAAACCCTACAGAGAATTTTAAGAGGCTTATGAAAGTATATACAGATATGAAGGTCACAGAAATCATGAAGGGAGGTCAGAAATAGCTTTCTAGGCTGCATTTCCATCAATAATACAGCAAAAAATCTGCTCAGAGTCCAGTGCATGTATCATCTTCCACTCCGATTCCAACATCCAAAATAATCAGAAAAAAAGACTCGAAACAACAACAAAAACACTCAAATATCAAATAGAACTTGAAAAATCCACGGATTCACATAAACATCACAAAATGCCCTCAGATCTCATAGCTTTTGAACGATCATTCACAGTTTAAAAGCCAGCGGCGTTCATCAAATGCCTTCACAAACCACCACATAACATGTGTGTGTGAGAGTGTGTGTGTGAAGGAAGAGAGTGAGAGAGAAAGAGAGAGAGAGAGAGAGAGAGAGGAGCAGTGGTAAGCGAAGGCAAATGGAGAACTGAAACCGCTGAAAACTGCTCAATGGAGTTTGATTTGTGCATCATTGGGCATCATCAGTTTAGAGACGTAACCAGAATGAGTAAGACCGAATAGGAGAAATCAAAGCGACTAAGAAACATAAATTACAGATATGCAAAATGAGAAACGAAGGATGCTAAAGAGCATTCATCAAGATCAGTTTGAGCGGCCGCGAAGACGCAGGATGCGAGGGTTTGAGGGAGGAGGAACCATATATAGGAATGACAGTTACGAAACGGCCCCTCCTCATCTTCCTTTTGTTGGTTTTGGGCTTTATTATTGAGCCCATAAAAGTGTGGGTTTAGTGAATAGTGGCCCATACTGTAGGCCCATTCTGTATAATACATTAGAAAGCCTTTTGGCATGAGGGATACGTAGACAATACTCCTAGGAGACTTTTAAGTGCCTTTGAATGCTTTCTCACATCTAGCTACATGTTTGGGAAATCTTCAGACCATAATTTCAAAAATATATTTCCGCAAGTCGAAACAAAACTCTTTTCACATATTTATCTTATAAGTCGTAAAAACATTTTTAAAAAGCTAAACTAAACATGCTCATTTTCTTCCAAATGAGCTAGCAAACTAAATAAAAAATCCTCAACCAAGGCCATTTGGCAACTTTTCCACTCCCTGTTTCATGTTTGGAGTTCCATTCCATCCAGTGTTGCAAATTACAAGACTAATACAATATATATAGGGTCAATTCAAGGAAAGCCACATATTGTTGCTGCCTCACAATCTCTCAGCATGTAAAATCCCCTTTTCATATAAGCCTTTTTCTTAGAGAAAATTAGGAAAAAGTCCCCATTAGAAAATTAATTAATGAGAATATCCTAAATCAGAGTAGTACTATATGGTTACAAAATTCCAAGAACATCAGTATTCTGTGTGCATAAAAATTTAACAGACCTCCTCACTAATTAAATTCCAATTGTCCCTTTTTTAACTAACGATCACATAAAATAAAAACAATACATTGAAAAAAAGAAAATCAGTTCAGACAAAAAAAAAAAAGGGAATAAAAGGAGAGAGAATGACAGAAAAATACCACTTGAACTTTAAAATTTCAAATTAGTCCATTGATAAATATTTGCGTTGTTAATCCTATTACTCTTGTTATCAGCGGGATTTTGAAGTTTAAAGGGTATTTTTCTATCATATTTCCAAGAAAGAATCAGTTGAAAGTTGAAACCCGGGTGACGTGTCAAGCTACAAAATGGGTACCCAACGGGTAAAAAAAATATAAAAAGGTATTACATATGCAGGATAATTTTGTCGTTGACCGGATCTTTACCTGCCACCCGCAGAAAGTTGTACCCTATGGATTATGTATGATAAAATGGCCGAAAAAGATGCGCCGTGAACACGCCAGGATTTATAATTTTATATCACACATCAAAAAAGCCAATAAGTGCCTGCTTATTCGGCACACTATTTGGGGGCGAATAGCCGAATACACACACTCGCATAATCCTCTTTGTTCTTTTCTTTTCTTTCTAAAAAGGAAAAAAAAAAAAAAAAGGTTAAAACCAATAAATTATTAGTTGAATTGATAAGGAGTCTTATAAAATAAAACAAACGTTTGAGTCAAGAGAAGCACATTACCCTCTAAACTTTAAAAAAAAAAAAAAAGTCTCAAACCTAAAATAGTTTTGGAATAAGGGCCAAAGAAAGATAAGTGAGATGTGTATATATATATATATGTAAAATTTAAAAAATAATCAATAAATTGAGTGCTGAATGAAGCAACATATACCATGGAAGGGGTTTGGGGAAAAGAAGGGATCAAAGCATGTATGATTGTATGCTTCAATTTTTTAAAATATTTATATCTGGTCTTCTTTGTCTTTTTCCTTTGATATCTCCTCAATACTCAATAGTGGACTTGCCACTATAACAAGTTGACAAACTTGGAGTAGGTATCTCCATGAGCCACACTTACATCTTTGTTGAGCCACTTGTTAAAGAATAATTTTGTTAATACTCTCTCCCATGTTCTTTTTATAAGATATCTTCTCAAAGAAACAAATTATGCTTATTATAAGTCATCAAGTGAGGTGTTAGTTATACATTTATTTTTTTAAAGATAGCCCTATTCAAGATATTATTCATCATGCAACCTTTAAAATTTCTTGGATATTTATATAATTCATGTTACTCCCTCCGGTCCTACATATAAGATATAGTTAACTTTTTTTTTGGAGAGATTAAGGAAGTTAAAGAAGTTACTTAATCATATCAAATATTGTGTATCCTTAGATTATATACCAGTTTATAATTTAGGCAAAATAGTTAAGAGAAAAAACGATAAATATAAATATTTTAAAGTAATTTAATTAATTTTCTCAATATATTCCAACACTGTTATGAAAGATCATAGCAACCTATTTCTAACCCATCACACAGGTATAACATGCTCATTTTTTGTCAAGGTTCTCAGCTGCTGCAACACTTTTTAGATTTTAACACCATTTCTGTCAACAAGTTTTTTTTTTTTTTCCCTCACACCACTTTACTATTTTAGTAAAGGCAGACTCGTTCGTGTAAAAAGGTTTGGTCAATGAGCATGTTCCAGGTGGGGTCTCTTATTTTATTGCCAGCCAGGCAGCCACTTAAGGAGCTATGTCATAGAGACACACATTATAAAAATTAGTTTTTTTTTTTAAGACAAATAAGAATAATGAGTAGTTCATGAGCATTCCTAGTCCCACACGCCAAGTACTTTCATTCCCATAGCATGTGTTGCCCTTGCCAGCACCACATTATTTATGACTTGTATTGTCGTATGCGATTATTTTTTTAGCAAGTTCAGGATTCAAATAATACTTACAAAAATATTTAAAGATTATCTATCAACAAAATCCTCGAACCTTATAGGATATGGATCAACTTCTTTTTTAATTAGATCAATTTTTATTGACATTACACGTCATCAATTCTATATAGAATTATATAAAGGTGAAACAAATAAGAGAGAAATCAGATTATATATCATGCTTATCCTTTTCTTCCTAACTTGCTCTACCTTTTGTGTCCTCCACAGATTATTAGTTCCTGACACGCAGATTTATCCCCCTTTCTTCTTCTTCTTCCTCCTCTTCACTCTTGTTCAGACTTCACTAATATGAGTTCATATTATTAGGGTTTTCTTGAGAATGATTATTGAAGACAACGTTGCATATCAGCCTCCATGAAAGCTTCTCCATCTCAGATCAGTAAACCTCAGATGATAAATCCATGGCAGGCGCAACTCCAGAATCAGCAGTGCTCACTACTCGTAAGTCTGTCAAATATACATATATCAATGGATCAACTGATGGTTGATCTCTCTCTGTAAACTCTTGTGTATTTATTTTGAGATGATGAATCCTATATATATATATATATGTATCATCAGATGTTAGCAAGTTTCAGCATATATATCAGACTGTGTATAATAATATATACATATATATATAGGATCATAAGAATGATCCAGCTATAGCAGTTTCAAGTACTTTGATTTCAAGCTTCATATTGAAGCTAGATTAGTAGATTAGACAAAATCTTTAGTCATAAAAGACTATCTAATAACATCTGAGAAGAGAAAGAGAAAGAGAAAGGAAAGTGAGAACGAAGAAGCTGTGGGGAAGGGAATATCTAATAATATGAGAGAGTTGAAAAAGATTCTTTCCAAATGTGTTTTAGTTTGTCATGATTTGAAGCTATGTGTTGTGTGGCTCTCATTGCTATTTTGTTCAGATTTGCAATATGTTGGAGGAAACTCGACAACTTTATTCGTCACATGGCTCGTAAATTTTGCCGGCCATTAATATCTTTACCGTTCGGGCAACTAAACAGTGACTCATTGAATCATTTTACTGGCAATTGGACCAGTAGGTTGGTCCCCCAAAATTATTTCACCAATTATTGATCTCAACACGCCTTCATTTAATTTTCACCAAACGTTTACTTCCCTCTTGTTTCGTAGTGCAAAAAATACAGGAATAATCCAACCTCAGGACCCAAGTCCTTTTCATAATTCTTAAAACCTTTTTTTTGGAAGAATGGAGGTTATTTTTTCCCAAAAAAAAAAAAATATAACTGTGATCCTTAAAAAGATAAGGGAAAATGACCCAAAAAAAAACTTTGAAATTGAAAAATTCTAAATTAAATTTGTTATTAAGAATTGATAAAGTAATGATGAGAATTTTTTTTATGAAAAATATTTGATTTGAGATTTTACAATTTTAAAGTTCTTTTTTCTTCTGTCATTCTTCTTAAAAAATAATAATAATTTATAAAAGTTTCCCCCTTTGTTTTAAAGAATGAGGTGTCAAATGTAATTTGTCTAAAAGTAAATGTAATATTAAGAGTCTATTTGAGAAAGTAGTGGAAAAGCATATTTACATAACTCGAGACAAAATTCCTCTCACAAACTTACTTCGTACACCGTAAATCACGTTGAAAAAATAACTTCAACTGCTAATCTAAACAAGCACTAATTCTTCTGCATTGGTTTTTGATTCTGCTCACAAAAAGTTAATAAAACAACTAACTTCAATATCACATTTGTTTAAAGGGAAAATCCCTCAAAAAGAACTTTTAAATTAATAAAAGACGCAATGGTGTTCCGAAATTCTATATCCCATATCAGTGTGAGTGCTTGAACTGGAATATTAGAATTTGAGACAAAATGACGTGCGTGACCCTGGAAGTTTTGAAATTGAAAAGCGTTGAGGGAGGCGATAATGGCGCTAAAACGCATTCAGGACTATTCATCTTCTCTGTCGTCATCGGCGCCGTTGGTCGACCCTGGATCCGTGGCCTTGGATTGCTGTAGTCCACAACATTTAATATTCTGTGTTTCTCTGAATTAAATCATGTTGTCAAAAAATGAGAAGTACCAAAAGTTAAGCAATATCAATAACTCCGATGCCATGAGTTGAGATAAACTAGAAAGAAAACATAGTGAAATCTTAAGCACTCGTCATCTTCTTCTCGGTTGCCAACAACTCCGATGCCATCACCCCAACAACTCGCCATCTTCTTCTTTTATAGGATCCTGTGTATATGAGCTAAAAAACAGGGATAAACAGAGAAGAGATTGTTAAGAACACTCAAGTGATCATAAGAAGTAATGAATACGTTTGGAAAATCACTCAAATTGTTTGAGTCTTGACCCAATCACTTCCTGGGAAAATTTAGTAATGATCGCAGCTACCGACCATCACCACCAATGACTCGTCATCTTCTTCACAGTTATCATCGACATCTGCTTCATCATTAACATGATTCCTAACTCGACATTAGGCTTTACCAACACATCGTTACATTTTCACAACATCCTATTAGACTTTGACAACTCGAGTTTGCCATTCACAACTCGAGTTCATATCATTACTGGAGGGTAACCGGCGAGTGATTAGCTTATAGGATGCAGAACTCGAGTTATGAATTGATAACTCGAGTTTACCAACACAGTCTTACATTTTCACGACATCCCGTTAGACTTTCACAACTCGAGTTCATATCATCACTGGAGGGTAACCGGCGAATGATTAGCTTATAGGATGCAGAACTCGAGTTTACCAACACAATCTTACATTTTCACGACATCCCGTTAGACTTTGACAACTCGAGTTTGCCATTCACAACTCGAGTTCATATCATCACTGGAGGGTAACCGGCGAGTGATTAGCTTATAGGATGCAGAACTCGAGTTATGAATTGATAACTCGAGTTTACCAACACAGTCTTACATTTTCACGACATCCCATTAGACTTTGACAACTCGAGTTTGCCATTCACAACTCGAGTTCATATCATCACTGGAGGGTAACCGGCGAGTGATTAGCTTATAGGATGCAGAACTCGAGTTATGAATTGATAACTCGAGTTTACCAACACAGTCTTACATTTTCACGACATCCCGTTAGACTTTCACAACTCGAGTTCATATCATCACTGGAGGGTAACCGGCGAATGATTAGCTTATAGGATGCAGAACTCGAGTTTACCAACACAATCTTACATTTTCACGACATCCCGTTAGACTTTGACAACTCGAGTTTACCATTCACAACTCGAGTTCATATCATCACTGGAGGGTAACCGGCGAGTGATTAGCTTATAGGATGCAGAACTCGTGTTATGAATTGATAACTCGAGTTTACCAACACAGTCTTACATTTTCACGACATCCCATTAGACTTTGACAACTCGAGTTTGCCATTCACAACTCGAGTTCATATCATCACTGGAGGGTAACCGGCGAGTGATTAGCTTATAGGATGCAGAACTCGAGTTATGAATTGATAACTCGAGTTTACCAACACAGTCTTACATTTTCACGACATCCCGTTAGACTTTCACAACTCGAGTTCATATCATCACTGGAGGGTAACCGGCAAATGATTAGCTTATAGGATGCAGAACTCGAGTTTACCAACACAATCTTACATTTTCACGACATCCCGTTAGACTTTGACAACTCGAGTTTGCCATTCACAACTCGAGTTCATATCATCACTGGAGGGTAACCGGCGAGTGATTAGCTTATAGGATGCAGAACTCGAGTTATGAATTGATAACTCGAGTTTACCAACACAGTCTTACATTTTCACGACATCCCATTAGACTTTGACAACTCGAGTTTGCCATTCACAACTCGAGTTCATATCATCACTGGAGGGTAACCAGCGAGTGATTAGCTTATAGGATGCAGAACTCGAGTTATGAATTGATAACTCGAGTTTACCAACACAGTCTTACATTTTCACGACATCCCGTTAGACTTTCACAACTCGAGTTCATATCATCACTGGAGGGTAACCGGCGAATGATTAGCTTATAGGATGCAGAACTCGAGTTTACCAACACAATCTTACATTTTCACGACATCCCGTTAGACTTTGACAACTCGAGTTTGCCATTCACAACTCGAGTTCATATCATCACTGGAGGGTAACCGGCGAGTGATTAGCTTATAGGATGCAGAACTCGAGTTATGAATTGATAACTCGAGTTTACCAACACAGTCTTACATTTTCACGACATCCCATTAGACTTTGACAACTCGAGTTTGCCATTCACAACTCGAGTTCATATCATCACTGGAGGGTAACCGGCGAGTGATTAGCTTATAGGATGCAGAACTCGAGTTATGAATTGATAACTCGAGTTTACCAACACAGTCTTACATTTTCACGACATCCCGTTAGACTTTCACAACTCGAGTTCATATCATCACTGGAGGGTAACCGGCGAATGATTAGCTTATAGGATGCAGAACTCGAGTTTACCAACACAATCTTACATTTTCACGACATCCCGTTAGACTTTGACAACTCGAGTTTGCCATTCACAACTCGAGTTCATATCATCACTGGAGGGTAACCGGCGAGTGATTAGCTTATAGGATGCAGAACTCGAGTTATGAATTGATAACTCGAGTTTACCAACACAGTCTTACATTTTCACGACATCCCATTAGACTTTGACAACTCGAGTTTGCCATTCACAACTCGAGTTCATATCATCACTGGAGGGTAACCGGCGAGTAATTAGCTTATAGGATGCAGAACTCGAGTTATGAATTGATAACTCGAGTTTATCAACACAGTCTTACATTTTCACGACATCCCGTTAGACTTTCATAACTCGAGTTTGCCATTCACAACTCGAGTTTATATCGTCACTGGAGGGTAACCGGTGAGTGATTAGCTTATAGGATGCAGAACTCGAGTTATGAATTGATAACTCGAGTTTACTAACACAATCTTACATTTTCACGACATCCCGTTAGACTTTGACAACTCGAGTTTGCCATTCACAACTCGAGTTCATATCATCACTGGAGGGTAACCGGCGAGTGATTAGAGGGTAACTGGAAAGTCAGGAATAAAAAGGGGAAGAAGGACTCGAGTGGATTGATTATAACTCGAGTTAAGCAGCCCTCCATGCTTTAAATCCCTCAATCCCCAAATATTTCTGTTGACTCCACTCGACCTCCGACTTCTATAGCCCTCGAGTTAACTGAAGAGAAACTTACTATTAGTCCATTGTTGTTTGTTCTATCTCATAAGTTATCACCGTCATCCTCTGTTTATCCCTATTTTTTAGCGCATATACAGAGGATCCTACAAAACAACTAAAGTTTATCATTTTTTTCCATCAGAATTAGATTTTTCGACTGGTAGCTGTTGTTTCTTGTTAGACATTAATTGTTATGAGTTGACTGGTTGGCTAGAAGAGAATGCGCGAGTACACTCACACGGCTGAGTGATTGGATCATTTTGTTTTAGTTCTTTAGAAGTGCATGCAAGATATATTGAACTGGTTTTTAAGATTTTCGCTTTTGGTTAGTCTGTTAATCGATTCAGAGGAAAACAATACAATCGGTTCATAAAACCTTGGGCGCCAATGCTGTACGCTCATGCTTGTACATGCATCTGTCTGCAATAACTCTAGATGATTAGATTTAGATAATCGCATGTCAAACTCTTAAAGTTTTGAATCTACTTTGGGAGCCTGCATATCAATATATCCTCTAAGATGATGTCTAACAATGGCAGAGTAAAAGCAAACATCTTGCAGAAGTTGAGTTTTGCTTATTGTGTTTGTACAAGAGTTTTTTTTTTCCAGAGAATAGTTACATGATATTCTCCTCATGAAACCAGTCAGCTACTTTTCATGTATAAACTGAAAATTTTGACTTTAGTAAAAATACTTGATTATCCACGTTTGAAAATGAAGGAGTAAATACTTGATTAACAGAAAAGTATAAGCACAATTTCTCTGTGGTTTAATGTTAATATTTGTCTCAACTTTTTGTTCCAATCAATATGGACCAATAACATATGCTTAATAGGAATTCCTTGCACAAATTGCAGATATTCTTTATATTTATTCTTTACAATACTTCAAATCACTGTGATCAATTAAAGGTGAGATCACTATTAGGCTAAATTTTTTTTTTTTTGAAATTTTAATGCTAAATCAGGTAATGTGAATGTTATAGTTAGGAGCAAGCCGCCCTAACTATATTAATTCTAAATCAGGTATTCTTTATATTTACTCTTTAGAAACTTTTGCTATGAATGTGTGCAGCATGCTCATGATCTTGGTGATATTCCTGTAGCTTGCTCTAAGAGGAGATGGCAGTCATTTAGGTAAAGTAACTGATTTTTTCATGCAATATGAAAAACACTTGTACTGCAATGAATTTTCAAGATATCTGAATCGACAAACTTTGAATTATTATTCACTTGTGATGTTATCTTGATATTTTTATTGCATAACCCTTAATACTATTGGTGTTTTTGTGCTTACAGATTCAGTGGTTCTAGCAGGAAAAGCCACTCAAATTCTTTAGACTGGACTCTTTTTTCTTCTACAAATTTGGATCCTATGGCATCTGATGTTATTGCTCCTTCACCCTGGATAATCTTTGGTTGCCAAAATGGTAAACGTTATAATTCAGATTTTGCTGATTGTGATAGTTAAAATTATGCATACATATTCACATGGGAAGGTTGGTAAATTTTCTGTTCAGTAATTGTTTTACGAAGAAAATTGAATTATTGAATATGGTCTTATCTCCAGAAGTGGGATGATCACCCTGCAATGTTGTGAAAATGGCAAACTCGAGTTTTGAAAGTCTAACAAGATGTCATGAAAATGTAAGATTATGTTGGTAAACTCGAGTTATCAATTCATAACTCGAGTTCTACATCCTATAAGCTAATCACTCGCCGGTTACCCTCCAGTGACGAGATGAACTCGAGTTGTGAAAGTCTAACGGGATGTCATGAAAATGTAAGACTGTGTTGGTAAACTCGAGTTATCAATTCATAACTCGAGTTCTGCATCCTATAAGCTAATCACTCGCCGGTTACCCTCTAGTGATGATATGAACTCGAATTGTGAATGGCAAACTCGAGTTGTCAAAGTCTAACGGGATGTCGTGAAAATGTAAGACTATGTTGGTAAACTCGAGTTACCCTCCAGTGATGATATGAACTCGAGTTGTGAATGGCAAACTCGAGTTGTAAAAGTCTAACGGGATGTCGTAAAAATGTAAGACTGTGTTGGTAAACTCGAGTTATCAATTCATAACTCGAGTTCTGCATCCTATAAGCTAATCACTCGCCGGTTACCCTCCAGTGATGATATGAACTCGAGTTGTGAATGTCAAACTTTAGTTGTCAAAGTCTAATAGGATGTTGTGAAAATGTAACGATGTGTTGGTAAAGCCTAATGTCGAGTTGGGAATCTGCGATCATTACTAAATTTTCCCAGGAAGTGATTAGGTCAAGACTCAGACAATTCGAGTGATTTTCCAAACGTATTCATTACTTCTTATGATCACTTGAGTGTTCTTAACAATCTCTTCTCTGTTTATCCCTGTTTTTTAGCTCATATACACAGGATCCTATAAAAGAAGAAGATGGCAAGTTATTGGGGTGATGACATCGGAGTTGTTAGCAACCGAGAAGAAGATGACGAGTGCTCAAGATTTCACTATGTTTTCTTTCTAGTTTATCTCAACTCATGGCATCGGAGTTATTGATATTGTTTAACTTTTGGTACTTCTCATTTTTTGACAACAGGATTTAATTCAGAGAAACACAAAATATTAAATGTTGTGGACTACAGCAATCCAAGGTCACGGATCCAGGGTCGACCAACGGCACCGATGATGACAGAGAAGATGAATAGTCCTGAATGCGTTTTAGCGCCATTATCACGCCTCCCTCAACACTTTTCAATTTCAAAACTTCTAGGGTCACGCACGTCATTTTTTCTCGAATTCTAATATTCCAGTTCAGGCACTCGCACTGATCTGGGATATGAAATTTCAGAACACCTTTACGTCTTTTATTAATTTAAAAATTCTTTTTGAAGAATTTTCCCTTGTTTAAAAATGCCACGAAATAACTTTATGGTACAAACAACTGGAATAGCAGTAAGTGATCTCATGGGCTTATTAGTTATTTGTGGGGCGAGAAATCCACTGTTTAAATCTAATAAATAAAGGCAGTCTATATTTAAAGTATTTCATAAACTTTTGAATTATAATTGCATATTTTCAAAAAAAAATTAAAATATTTATTTTTATTTTAAATTCTATATTTATTAAATTGCAAAATTAAAATATAAAATTAACACAACATTAAATTTAAACCTTCCCATGTCAATGTGCAAACTATAAAGTCCAAACACAAGAGGGGCACTACATGCTCTGCTCAATTTTAAAGACGAGCACAAAGTACAAAAATACTTCGCATCTTTTCCTTCACTCTCTTTGATATCTGTTTTCCCTTAAAAGGCACTTTACTTGCAGAGTCTTAGCCCTGATCTGTATCTTGAGCACTGCCTGTATCATTGAATTCTATTGGACTCTCTTCTGGTGCTGAATGACTTTCCCACCATTAACACCAAAAGGCACTTTATTATTAAAACTTTAAGATGACTTAATGGAACTTCACACACACTCCTCAAGAAGGATATAAAATTCTTAAAATTGGGAGTAATTGACACAACTTGTTCTTTAAATTTTTAATTTACAATTGAAACTACCAAGTATACAATGACTCGGTGCCACTTTTTTTTTTTTTTTTTTTTATATAAAGAAAGTTTAGGTGAGTTGGATCCTAAAACTCACCGGTGACTAGACGCCCCACCTTACCATACAATGGAAATTGAATTTTAATTTTCTCATCACACTTCTCTTCCTTGTGACTATTCACATGCTAGTTTAGTGTCAAAGCTAGTCAAGCATATGGCAAAAGCCTGGAATGCTGACAGAGGATATCGATAGTCCATGGTGAACATATCCTTGCCCACCTTGCCAAACTGAAGAATAATCTTGTCGTGATCTGCCGGGGCAGGCGGTGCCGGTGTAGTTGGACCACCGGCTGCAGGCTGAGGCTGCGCTGCAGCAATCAGCTGAAAATTCTTGACTGAGGCCACAGTCACTCTGCCCCGGAAGTTGAGGCACCAACATTGCAGCTGCTCATGCCATCTTGGAGACTTGTTCTTGAGAATCAGTGGCCTCTCTTTTACCTCGCCACTGCTCTCTTCTTCGTTGCCGGTCCACATGATGTCTGAGAACCTAGAGCTGCTAAAATGGGACGAACTGTGGATTGATTTTGAAAAGGATGTGCTCCGGAATGAGTCGTCCAGGGCACGGGGGAGGAGCTCTGGATGGACCGGGACAGTGCCCCCAGGCTCCAGGGATGATTCTGGGATTGAGCACATGGTGCAGTTCATCTTCCGCGGGCCTCTTGTACCGAGCACGTTCAACTCATACGTGACCTGAGCAATGTTGTAGCTGCCACTAGGGACTTTCGGCGACACCTTTTTAGAATAGAATCGACGGCTTTGACTAGGTTGAGGAGGAGGCAACTGAGCATAATTATGGGGAGGCTGTGTATCATATATTAGGAACTTGGTGCCCAGAAAATTTGACCTGAAACAAAAGTCAACAATGAATTTACCATGCCTGGAGATAACAGAGCATAATCATACATATATGACATGGTAAAATTATATATGACTTAACCTACGTGTATTTGCTTTTATCTTTGTCATCAAGTGACATGCGTCTAAATTATTTAAAAGATTCATTAATGTAATGTTGGTCTGTAAAGATCGTACATTTGTCTGAAAACTTGATTTCTTATGTCATTATTGAAGAATCTAATACTAACAACACAAACAGTAGTTAGGTTTCTTTGCTAAATTTATATAAATGACCATGTTGAGAAAGTAGAGAAGGCACATAAGTTGGATTATGCAAAAATATTTTGTGGCAGCTAACAAGGCCTTAAAAGGTTTATAAAATTAATCAGGGAATCATGCTTTCACCAAGCATATTGAAGATATACACTTAATTGGCAGGAACCAGCAAATCTTTCCAGCCAACATTACAAAATGACTCCAAACAGTCATACCTTAGTTTCCCAATATAAGTGCTGCTAGATCTTGATATGGTTTCAGCATCCATGGATATAATATACTCAGTGCAAGTGGTTCGTCTAGTCCGTTTGGCAGAGAGAAGAAACTTCCCATTCTCAACAAGCAAGGCTGCAGGAACATGATATTGTTTAGAATTCAGAGCATGTCCCAAAAGACAAATGATAACTGGGAGCATTTTGCAAGAAGCATATTCATATTATGCCATAGTTACAGCAACATAATTGTTAGGCCAAATAACTAGTCTTGTCTAACAGCATTTTTCACCTACCGTCATAGCAGACAATTAAACCAATTAGAGGCTACAAAAAACCTATTCAGGAGCCTCAAGTTAGCAGTGAGATTTGACTCTTTAAACTTCCATTCCTCTTCCTACTCCCAAACATTTGCTAAATTATGTAACGGATCACCCAACTAAACCATTGGCAAATACAGAGGCAAAAGCAAGCACCATGACAATAACTAGATGAAAATGAATGATCCAGTAACTCACAATTTGTAAACAATAAAAGCGAGGTTGTCGCATGACACTTCTGAGCTTCATACGAAAGCTAAAATTCGCTAACTCATTCAAAATACACATGGAAAACCCAAATGTCGACCAAACCAAAGACCAGACCAGAACTTGGGAAAATCCAGTTCCAGATGGCATCAAAAGAGAAAATTATCAGCTTAAATCCCATACGTTAATTAAGTTTTCAATTGATCACAAAGCAAGGTGAACATATTAAGACAAGATATACATATATTTGGCAACATAGTAAGGAAAGCAGCTTACCAGGACTTAAGCAAAGAAAGAGGTGGTATGTCAGGTTAGATTTGTCTCTCTTGATGAAACACTGCATCATTCCATCCCGAGGCCCAGGCTGCAAGACAATATCACCAGAAAAATTCATTCATTCGTTTAGATACCTTCTGAAACAGACGCAATTCTTTTCAAATATATCTTCGATATGGGATAAACGAACCTAAATATATATATATATATATATATCTTACCTGCTTCAAGGAAACAGGAAAAGTAATTTTCCCGCAGAACTCTGGATTGCTCACAATTTCTTTGCACATTTCTCTCCAGGACTTGCACACAGCAGCGCATGCGACCACATGCTTACGGGCAGGCCATGTGCTCTCACTCTCTTCCAATCTTTTGATAACATCATGAAGGAGCTCAGGTGGGAGGCTAGCCCACCGGCTGTTCTGTATCACCGGAGGTTGTGCTGGCACCTCATGGACTGAACTATGTGACTTCCCCCTGTGATGGCCTTGAAGCCTTAAATCAAAACTCCGCCTTGATAAGCTTCCAAAACCATCCCTTACGTCACGAACTATACTGCGGAAGGACATTTCCTCTAATACACTAACACCCCCAGAAATTAATATGTTATCATCAACTTCACTTCAAATTCCAACTTTCCACTCCAGCTATTAGGTATCACAACTTGCAGGTCCTAGAAGCGTGAAGCCCTGCAAATCAAATATGCTTTAACTAAAATTCTAGCTTCAATGCTTAGTCATCAAGGAAATAAAAAAGAAAAGAAGACCGCAAGGGAAAAGCACAAAGTAAGAAAAAAATATTTAATTTAGTTTTGGAAAAAAGGAGATTCTCATAAAAGAAGGGCTCACATGGACCTAAAGGCTAAAGCAGCCTAAAATTGCCGACTTTTGTCAAAAACATTGTTTGAGAGGTTCAATCTAAATCTAACCTCTTAAAAGCAGCAGTCAAACCGAAACGATATTTTATATCTTAGCAAAAGGACTATGCCCCTATCGATCTAGATATAATAATTTCAGTGACAAGAAAGGTCTATTTTGTTATAGGAAACATCAAGAAAGTGGGATGTCCCTTTACTGTATGTGAACCATCAATCCATCATCAACCTAATTTTGCATTACCGGAACCTAATTGCTTGATTTCTCAAGTTTTTTTTTTCCTTCTTTGTTTTGCTTCTTGTGTTCGGTGGGGTTACAAGGCCAAGAATCAAGCAAATGAACACGCACAGATAAGAAAAGCTCGCCGGCTGAAAATAATATAACAAACCTGATATACAGAATTTAAGTGCCCAACTATGCATACACTATGAGTATGAGAGATCTGTAAAGAGCACACAAAGATTATAGCTCTCCACTACAACCCAGAAACAATTTTATATAAACCCAAAGTGGTACACACCAATAAGCACAGAATCCGAAGAAAAGTCAAAAACCCAACAAGGAATTTCATAAACCTACACTTGAAAAAGGAAACCTCTGGAATCTACAAAGGAAACCCATAAGATCATGAATCGGTTTCTCGTAATCGGAGCAAGGAAAAACAGGCCTCGATATTTTTGAAACAAACAAAAAAAAATCTGGGAAGAAGAAGATATGAATAAATATTGTTAAAGTAAAGGCTAGAAATTTACTTGAGCTCATGATCAAGGTTCAACAAACTCGCACTGATGAATCAAGAAAGGTTTATACAGTAGAGACTCTATCTGGCGCTTCCTCTCTGCAACAAAGCCGCTGACTCTGGAGGCAAGGTGCCTTTATTGAATCCATCCAATACTGAAGGGGGAGACCAACCTGCTTTTAATTTCTTTTCTTAATGATAATAACTATAAATATAAATTCAATGAATTTATAATCTTTTCGTTGAATTTTCGTTTGATGTAATGGAGCTGGTAAGGGGAAAACGTGGTATTCCGTATTCCCCAATATTTACGGTTCTGCCCTTGAAAGTTGACCTATATCAAAACCTCCGCTTCGACGCGTCAGTCATCTGACTGGCATGTCACGGGTTTTCTCGGTACAATTCACACTTGCCTGGGCCGACGGAGGGGTTTTGATTTTGTGCGGTGAGGAGTATTATAATTAAAGTGCTTGTACCTAGTGTTTGTATTAATTTTTTAGAATAGTTTTTATAATTTATAAAGTAAGTATATGAGAAAAGTTTTATCTCGATTTATAAAAAATAACTTATGAAATCATAGTTTAGGTGTTTCTCAAACACTCACCGGGAGAAGTAAAAAAATGCTTTTTTTTTGTATTTTTTTATAAGTCTAAACAAAACTCATACCACATCCTTATTTTTTAAACAGTAAAAGTACTTCTAAAACAAAAGACACTAGTGTGTTTGGATTAATTTTTAAAAAATAGTTTTTATGATTTACGAAGTAGAAGTAGATACGTAAGAGAAATTTTATTTCCGCTTGCACAAAAAGATTTCTCAAACCAAGATTTTGTGATTTCCTAAATACACACTCAAACGAGGGGATTTGGGCTACAGATAGGACTTAGGAGAGCCGGAATTAAAGCCAAGTTTAATCCTCCATTTTTATAAGAGAAATAGAGAATCTTTTTAGAGTTATTTTAATTTTATTTTTAAGAGTAAAATTATCAAACTCACGAGTTTCAGCAAACTCAAACTCGTGACAATAACGTAAATTTGTTTCGTGAACTCGAATTATAAACTCATAAGAGTTTATTCTTATTAATAAATAGGTATAAATAGTGTATAATTAAATAATTAAAATATAAAAAATCGCAACAATTTAATTAAAATATATTTTAAATCTAAATAATTAGAATTAAATCCATCAACATTCATAATATATCATATTCAATAAAGAAACTTCCATAAAATTCATATATAAAGCAACTAGTATGATCAAGTTGAAAAAGTTTAGTGTGAGTTTAAAAGTGAGTTAACACAATTTTATAAGATAGAAATGTAAAAATGGGAAATTCAATGTGTAGACTCTATAAGTTTAATTAAGTTTACAACTAACACAAGTTTAACAGTAATTCGATATGATTTTGTAAACTAAAAATGGTAAATTCGAAGAACTAATTTGCGAAGTTGATAACAATAATAAAAGACAACCATCTCTTATACAAGAAATTTAATTTTTTATAACCTTATTAAAAGAATATTTACTAATGAGATGAATTAAGGGAAAATTGTGAAAAATACCTCATTGATAATTTAATTGTCAAATGGGACCCTGGTGTGCAGACGGTCTTCCAAGTGTGTCCAAGATCTTCCCTTGTGTACAGATGATCTTCCTATATGCAATATTATTCCTTGTGTGTGTGCAAAACATCTCCGTCTGCGTGCACAAATCTTTCTCCATGTGCACAGTATCTTCTCAAGTCTTACTTGACAATTAAATTACCAATGGGGTATTTTTTCACAATTATCCTAATTATTAATCCATTTTTTTGCCAAGACCACCCATTTAGGCCATTATTAAAGGAGGGTATTGATACGAAAAAAAAAAATTTGTATTTCTAGCATTTTTTTTAATCTGACCAACTCATTATCAATAACAGTATATTTTTTGTATATAGTTTAATTTCTGTATTGTATAATTCCTTTTATTTTTAAAATCTTCAGTACAATTAACATTTCAAGTTACACTCATTATGTAAGAGACGTACTCGCACACATTGTTTTGC